>OU795043.1:52119200-52581700 GCA_917208275.1 Patella pellucida | reverse complement strand
CGGTAGTGTCGCATCTGGGGCCTGTTTCACGAAATTTTAACTTAAGATAAAATCCAAATTTTAGTACATACTTAAATCTGATTGGCTATGCGCTAAAATCAATCTAATACTATCCAATCGAATTACTAAAATCGGATTTTATCTTAGTTAAAATTTCGTGAAACAGGCCCCTGATTGGAAGGCTATCTTGGTCTCTTTTATTAATGGAAGACGGGTGTTTGATAATAATGTCCCAAGATATCCCTCCTCCTAGCCCATTAAATGTTACCCCATTAAACAAATAGGCTAAAGAAATTCTACTTGTTCTCTGTTTGAAAAACGGCATGGTTTTTATTTCCTGGACAATTTAAAATCGTCGTAATGTTACAGTTCCGACCTGCTCAGAGCAAACCATTTAAATAACTCGGCAACCCTCTGTTTATAATACTGTAAATCGCGTCACGGGGCTCAAGCATCGACATCGAAAAAAATATGTACGCATCTCCGGAATGACTTTCAAGTAGGCCTACGGACCTAACATGCCAGGACGTCGTTCCTTTTTTTTGATTGCATTAACGATAATCGTTCCGTTGGCATCTAAAAAATCATGTCCACAATTTAAAGATGGCGTTCGTCCTTAGTAACGCTATCAAATCGACGTAATATCCTCCAAGAAAAATGTCGAAGTTGGAATAAATTTGTGTATAGATTTGTTTAAGTTGTTTTGCTTGAGTTTGAGAAGAGATTTAATTGGGATTAATGTGTTTAACTACAGACCTTCTGTCAATAATTAAGGTATCTGGGCTCGGGGCCAGGGCGGTATGGGTGGAACCGTGATGGGGTTGACTGTGAGTAAACACCGACGGTGAAGAAGTTTGTTTAACCCCCCGGTATGTTGATGTTGTTTAGAAGTCTTCTGGTAAGACTGTGAAGTTTGACATCCACATCACCTCGTGTGTCGTCATAGAAGAGTAAAAACTCGCTGTTTCCGATGTAGACTCGTCTTTTCTAATGTTTGTTGCAAATTGAGTTTGGGTTTTTATTCTGTTTTGGTTTTTTGCCTTATTGGCTAACGTCGATCACCTTTCTCACATTTAAATTATCAGACTTCTCTGAAAACAATCAACTAGAAAAAAACCCAAAAGATTAATTAAAACCAAAAGCAAAGAAACGAGTCAACACTGCAGACTATTAAAAGGGTGTTATGCTTAAAACTTTACACAATTTGGGGGTTTTCTGGATCTTATGAAAGGCTTAAATGTCCTCTGATTTTGTAGCTGATGTTTTCCACAATTGACAAGTGTTTTAGATAAAATTTTAAAAAAAGAAATGGGGTTTAACGTCCTACTGTTCTGCTCCACCTGGACTAACAAAGACGAGCATTATGCCATAAAATGTGATACTACGGACATTTTACCCGGACATTGGCGCTATGGCCTACTCCTAGATGGAATTCCACCACAAAGTTTTGACCTTTTGTTATTTTTACTGAGTTTAATAGATTTCCACCACTGGATCTGTTCACCAAAGGATGATCTCGTTTCAAACGACGTTCTCGGAGATGTTCGTTCGTTATTTGCTTATGCTAATTTCCCATTATGCTTATCGTGGGGTGATCCTATCAGGGCTAAGACTAGTAATTATTTGCCTATTTTTCATGTAGTGCGAGTTATTAATAGACAATTTTTCCCTGAATTTTTTTCCCCCTCTAGAATAGGAGGAAATGGATCAAATTTGCAATTTTATAGCAGTTTTGTGTAATACTTGTGATATAACAGCGGAGGGATGGGGTGTAAAATGTCTTTGATCGTATCGAAACTTATTCAGATCGTTGACTGAATAGGGTCAATCCTGTCGTAACGCATCGCACGATCGTGGGAACCTGCCATTAAGGCATAACGTCCGCTTCCACCTTCAGTGATATCGCAGACGATTCTAAGAGATTTTAAGGCTCGTTTGAAATACTAGTGATTAAGCTGAAAGCTGGCAGTTGTTGATAATTTTTTATTTACGGTGAGTTTTTAATGGCAGGAGAACAAACCGTCTAGTGGTCAATATTGACTTTACAAAGAAGACGGTCAGCTCACGTGCATCACGAGGGACCCTTTGTAGGATTATTGTCATCGATTGCTTGACCATTGTCCAGGGTGGCGACAACTTGACCCCGGGTTCAAACCAGATCGATGGGGGATTAGAACCGAAAGTTTTAAATGTTTTGACAGAGATGAGGTCGATTTTAGATTAAAAGAAAACCTAGAAAGTTTTATCGAATTTTGTTATTTTGGTATTGTGAGTCTCGGTTTATGTAAATGAGAATCGTGAATCTTGAAGTATTTGTATGTTGGAACTGGTTGATGGAGGGAATCTTAATTGATTTTAACATGGAAATGAAATGAAATAAAATATTGTTTAATGGCACGTCAGCACCAACCGGGCTATATTGCGCCAATTTTAACATCGAAACATAAACTGATTCTTCCGTCTTCATTAGCCCAGTCGGTGCGGAAAAGTGGGACGTTAAACCCCATTTCACTTCCTTCAACGATTGTATATTATAAATTAGAGGGACTGGGGATGTGGCCAACTAAGAACACTCCTATTAAATCATTATAGTAGTTTGGCCAAAAATTGGGGGGGGGGGGATTATTCGATTTTTTTAATTATTTTATTTTGGGGGGGGGGGGGGATTACCACTTTTTACAAGATCACAATTCTCACGGATACGTGTCCATAGAAATAACAATAACTACAAATTATTAGGTCCAGTCCAGGACTGGCAAGATATAACATTTCGTCGTTGGAGGGGGGGGGGCAGAAAACCTAGTGTGCACGTAAACGACCCCTTGATAGTTAGAACTTCTCAGCGAGTAGACTGCAGTGTACGTGTCTGTACCCGTGTCAATTATTCTTTGTGAATTTATTGAATTCTAATTCAGATAATTAAAGCATAATAAAGATTACACTCCGCCCACATGATAATCAACCTTTCTTTGACAGTTGACATGCACGTGTAAACAATATCACGTGCATTAATCAGCTTCTCTCACCTGTTTAAATTATAGCATGTCATACATCGCCGCCATTGTTTCCGGTGTTAATTTATGAAAAAATATATCGGGAATATTAAATTATGAACATGACCATGCACACGAAATGCATGCGCCATGAGATTATAAATGTCTCATAATTTTATGGGTTTAGAAAACAAGCGGTAATGATATTCATGCGCATGCAGTCTACATGTACGCGTCGGGGTTATATTTAAAGTAATAATGTCCACGGACGAACAAATATGTGCCATCACACTCGAAGGGTGCAATAAAAATGGGATTAATAAATTTAAGTACCAATTGTAATAAGACATTATTTCTCATAGAGCTTAGAGCCACTGTAGCTCGGCGAGAGGTTGGGATGGCCTAGTGGTCTAGAGTGCCGCGCTTCCACCTCTAGCTGGCCGGTCACCTCTGACTTGCGGCTGTGGTTTCGACCCTAGTGTGAGCGTATGTGACATGGCGATAGGGGCGCCTTCTCAACCTCGTGGGTTTCCTCCGGACATTCCGGTTTCCTCCCACTACTAAAGACCCCTACGCGCAAGCAAAGCATTGAAATAAAAATTGAAAACCATACGTTAGTCCCAAAATGACCTAGTTTGTGTTGAGTGGGCGTTAAACCCCAATTCTCTCTCTCTCTCTCTCTCTCTCTCTCTCTCTGTGTAGCTCGGCGAGGATCATGCTGGGTCATCAACCTGGAGGTCCTCGGTTCTGTCCTGAGAAGGTTACTCGGGATTATTCAGGTCTTCGGTTCGGTCCTGTTGTTTACCGAGAACGTTGCTCGGAATTATTCAGCCTGGTTTCCACCGTTCAATGGTGATGGACTGGCAGTCTTGACAGGGAAAGTGTGTTTTTTTTTCGGATAGAATATTATTTCCCTCTATTTAGCCCAGTTAGCGTGGAAAAGTAAGAAGTTGTATTTCATTACATTTCTCATGCGAAGAACAATGCAGAATTTCATTTTCTTCAGACTTACTAGCGTGCAATGTGCGTTTTTAAAACGTTTTAGGCTATGGTGATATAGAACCAGTTAAAAATCCTTCGCGGTAAAATGACACATTTGGAATACGCTTTGAAAGTTTGGTTTCCAAACCTATGCGGTAAAATGGCACATTGGGAATAAGCTTTGATTTCGAACCCTTTGCGGTAAAATGGTACATCTGGAATAAGCGTTGCTTTTAAAACCAGGCCTCGTGACATCAGCAAACAGCGACCCCATTTTCCATTTTAAAAATACTAAAGTTACAAATTGTGATTCAACAAGGTGGTGATATATTTCATTCAGTGTGTGTGTTGAGACCTTTAACCAAGATATCTAGCCCCCCCCCCTCCCCCTTATGTTCCCTACTCAACATCATCATTAAAATCCTTCTTTAGTAGAAGTCATGACCAAACACAGAAAGTCTTGTTCCCTATAAACAATATTTTGCCCACAAATTACAGAATGTAGTGAAACACGGCCCTTAACCTCATCCCTAAATCGTGACGATTAAAGGTTCATAAATTTAATGCGTTACAAAAACTACGAAAGGTTTCTTTTCAGTCGAACTTGAACACTTGACTTTTCTGGGAGAACAACGATACAGTTTCCAATATCAATAAGCATCAATTGTCCTTTCTGAATTCCCTTCTTCATTAACCAAGTCGGGACAAAACAGCAGGACGTTAAACCCCATTTCATTTCATTTCCTTTTGAGTCGAAACTTGCTTGACAATCTGACTTTTCTTCGAGACGAACGATACAGTTTCGGATATCATGTATAAAATTTCAAAGGTTCTCCGCCCCGAATAAACCTGATAATACTCCTTGAACGACCCGACCTCACGTTCAGTCCAATCTAATTAGATTTAATCATGTTTGCACAGTTTTCGCGGATTGACAATGGAACTGAAGTAGCCTTTACAAATCTGAATCGCTTATTCACGGTGTGCGTATTATCCATAATCTGACCATGTGTATCTAGGAGTTGATTTAGGCCGTGAAATACGCGACCTGGAGTCAGAAGAATGGAGGAAAGATTTTTTAATTCAAGTGACCGGGAGAGCTAGGGATATAACTATTTCAATATCACATACGTCGGTTTGCTCGGTATCTCAATCATTTATTAATGATGTCCAATAGTCGGTCTTTTTTACAGTCAATTCTTGATAGTTTGATCTTTTCCGATTTTTAAAAAAAAAAGAAATGTATTCAAAACAGCAGATATGAATGTTTTAAACCAGTGAAATACGTTAGTTTGTGGTTGGTTACTAAGGAGAACATGTATTAACTACGGTCGTTAAAGCGGAAGTGGTTTGGGTGGGGGTGGGGTATTAATATCCTTATCCTTGCTCTCCTGGCTCTCAGTAATATGATTATTATCATGCTAAAAAAAAATTTCCATTCCGTTAAACTGAAATGTTATTTGGAAACGGGTGGTATAAAGTAACGTAGTGATGGTCCTTCTGTCTGTGTGGTGCGACCCTCCCTCTCCCTCTCTCTCTCTCTCTCTCTCTTTCTCTATCTCCCTCTCTCTCTCTCTGGAAACTAGGGACAATACATTAATTTAATGTCGACCATATTCTATTGGGTTAAATACTTCAAGCATTGATCTCATAAGACAAGGGATTCTAATCAACTCCATCAATGACAACCAGACTATGATTGGTCGAGTTCATAAACTTGGTCTTGAAGAATGGATGCGATAGAAGAGTGCACTCTGTGATAATAGGCTTCTACAAGAACAAACCGCGCTCGAATACAACACTGACACTACAAACAGAGCAGGAATACAACACTGACACTACAAAATACTTAAAGACAATCAAACTGTTAATTTCACTTTCTGTCATAGATTGAAATTCAGTTTCATTTGTTTTTGTGGGGATGGGGGTGGGGTGTAAGATCTGGTATTCAATAGACGTAAATATTTAAAACAGAACAAAAAGAAATATTACAGTTACAATGAGCAACCATGTCAACCCGGAACCGTGACACATCGCCAAGTGAAAGCGAAGACCAAGTCAACCAAGGGACCGTGACATATCGCCAGGTGGAAGCGAGGAACCAAGTCAACCGCGGAACCGTGACATACCGACACGTGGACGCAAGGTTAATTATTAACAATATAATTCAGCACATTGAATAATGCATGAACCAAGATTTATCACTAAACTGTAATTTTTTAGTTGAATTACCCTTCTTCCATTAGCCCGGTTGGTGAAAACAAGTAGGACGTTAAACCCCATTTCATACCTTCATGAGGGATTGGGTGGGTGGGTCAAGTGGTGTGGTTTAGATTTTCCCCGCTTGTACGTGACAGGTGACAAGGATCGCCTGCCTTCGAGTTCTCTGGTTTCATCCCATTGCTAAAGACCTTTACGCACAAGCGAATTATTAAAAACAAATTGAAAAATATGTTAGTCCCGAAAAGACAAGACCTAGTTTGTGTCGATTGGACGTTAAGCATCTCTCTCTCCCCCTCTTTCTCGCTCTCTCTCTCTCTCTCTCTCTCTCTCTCTCTCTCTCTCCTCTCTCTCTCCTTCTTTCTGAAATAATATTAAAGGAATGTATTTGTTAACCGCTCAGGTTAGGAAGGAAACTGAAATCTGAAAATAAAGTCATTATTAATTATAAACCGTAATGTTGATTTGATTCTCAATGTTATTTCTCTATCTCTCTCCCTCTCTCTCTCGCTCTATCTCTCTCTCTCTCGCTCTCTCTCTCTCCCTCTCGTTAATAATACATGAATTGGTTCTAATAATTAGAACCAATTCAATTACGTCCTATTTATCGACCTTCAATTACTACCTATTGTAATCACAGGTATATTCACAGGTGGGTTTTAATCCGTTTACCTTTAAAACTAATCGACGTGTCGTTTAAGCTGAAAAAACAAAAACACGAGAAGAAATGTATAAATTTTAAAAGCTTAACTCAATCTGTAATAATATTATATGTTATTTGTTTATCTTGTGGATCGTGAACGTATCTTGAGGCGACGATTACTCCGTCATTTCTTGTTTAATTCGTTAATTTCATTAGTCAAGCCCGTCAAACAACATTAATTATTGTAATAAGAACATTAAATCGTTTGTATAACCCACCCCTGGGGTTGTTGATAAAGGGGATTACGATTTACACCACGTAAATAAATTGTTTTCATTAATAAATGGATGCTTCCATTTTAGAAAGCACAGAATTTGTGAATTTAAAGCCCCAATACCACTCTTGTTGTAACTGAATAATATGTCCCAATCTTTATTATTTTACAATATTCCAATTAATAAATGATACAAATTTCGTCTTAACACACCTCATTTTAAAAATTGGAAAAATTCAACTATATGCTGTAACATGGTTTGAAAAGCTTTACGTAAACACTTTCAAATGCAACTTGGATTTAAACATATTTTCGAACCCTCTAGACAAGTAAGATAGGTTATAATGGATAATTTACACAACAGGTAGGACACTTAAACATCTAGTAGTTAAAATAAGGCTAATTTTTTTCCTGGACCTGTCAAGCCAGCAAGAGTGTTATTGTCCCTTTAATATAAGTTTCCGAGCAATCTAGTCTAAGCGACAATAATGTGTCGTGTTGCTATATCTTCAATTAAGGAAATTAAAATATTTAATAGGAAAAATAATTTTATCTTGTCACAATGGGAAATTTAAACAGGAAAATTTGTTTGCTTACATCCGCTTAGAAAGAAATTAGAAAGCGAGTGAAAAAAAAGTGGTTTAGAAATTTTAAATTCGTCATGGGGACGTCTCACTTTCCCCACATCTATTGTTTAGAGTCAAGGTCCACTAGGCCATGACTGATTAAACAACAAAGGGGGTTTAAGGGGATTTAAAGTATAGTCTGTAATAAGTTTGTGACACTTCAACATTGTAAATAAATACCTTTTTATAGTTGAATATTTATAAAGTTTGATATATAATAAGTACAGATATATAATGAACAGATACATATATTAACTAAATAAAAATAGATTTACAAGTTATATGGCTCTGCAGTCAGCTCTGACTCGGGCCTTCATCTTCTCTACAACCTCTAGGACTGCTATCGTGTCCTCCTCTGAAGGGTGATAATGTTGAGGAAGAGGAGATGCTAGAATACCATCGCGAATGGTAGCCCTAGCAGTACAGTACTTTTTGCAACATTCCCAGTATATGATAGTATTACGTCTAGACTTGACTCTGAATTTAAAACCATCCAACACTAAATTCTGACCACCTTTAGTATTAGCAATGTATTTAAAGTTAACCAGAGCGTTCGCCATTTTGGAATAACCATTTGTAATACAGAGGAGCTATATATATCAACTGATAAGCTGTGATTAAATATCAGTAGTTTAATTGGTTTTATTTCAAATTAATTATTACATCAAAACAGTTCATAATGTAAATATTTTAGTAAACTGATTTCACTTATTTCCCCAATCTACTGATGGTGGGAAGTGTTCACCATTTAACAATAATTAAAGTGAGAAGTTTACACCAGTTATACTATAAATAATTAAAACAGACTATAGCCCTACACCCACGGTCTACTTACCTCTTAATCCTTTATCAAAACATTCAAATGTGGGGAAAGTGAGACTAAACCTTCGTCATTCGACAACCTCAATCTTAAAGCGTGGCTTCTTACGACGACTTACTTATGTAAATATGTAAATATGTAAATATGTAATATATACTTGTACATGATGTACATTTTAGTAATTGTATTGTTATTTGTATTTAATATATTTTTTAAATAAGGAGACGAATTAATATAAGCCCTTGGCTTGTTTTCGAATCCTTAACTTTTGTCAGTGTATGTATAATATATATCTTATTTGAATAAAATATTGTTTAAACCAAAGCGTGGCTAAACTTTCGCTAAAATAGTATCCTAATAGTACAGTATCATTTGACCCAAAACTGGTTTTGTTTTTTAAATGTCCTTATTTAGCATATTGCTATATCGTCTAATCATAATCAAATTTAGTATTGAGAACATTTTCACTTAAAGCTGAACTCCGGTTACAAAAATACCGAAATATTTAAATAAAAAAAAAGTTAACGCCCCCAAGCCGCCATACTTGTTGCAAACTTTAGAAACAAAGATGGTGGATATGGAGGCTTATGACCTGGAGAGGTTAGCTGATCTCACTTCCAGTTCGTTTCTAGTCATTCAGGTGTAGACATCAGGCTTTATTCTTATACACGCTTCACTGATTGCTATAGTTTTCCCCCAACAGTGAGTGACTCACTGTTATTAAACCAAATTATTGAAGATTGCAAAATGTTTGATAAGGCAAGCCTGAAAATAATTATATAAACTGTGCCTACTGCAATATTATAGCCGCCTAAGCTTTACTCTAAAACAAAAGATACAAAATATGACTTACCCAGATAGTTTAGATTAGATTTTCACATGTCACCATAGTTTTGTTTGCCGCCCCAAAAATGTAGTTATGTCCTTTGGCCTTGATCTTTTTCGTGAGCAAAATACAATCTAACATGATGACATGTGAAAATCTAAACTATCTGTTTATTGCATAACATTAGTTATAATTACACTGGACATTATAGTGCGATAACATATTTGGTGATTTACATATATGTGTAAGATATTCACAAGAAGACGTGGCAATAATAATATGGACCTTATATATTATAAGGTCCATGATAATATGAAGAAGACAATAGGTGATTTGTTTTTGCTGAAAATTCCACGTTGAAGTAAGTCATCTTTTGCATCTTTTGTTTTAGAGTAAAGCTTAGGCTGCTATAATGTTGCAGTATAGACACAGTTCATATAATTATTTTCAGGCTTACCTTATCAAACATTTTGCAATCTTCAATAATTAAGTATAATGTCAGTGAGTCACTCACTGTTGGGGGAAAAATAGAGCAACCAGTGAAGCGTGTATAAGAATAAAGCCCGATGTGATGTCTACACCTGACTGACTAGAAACGAACTGGAAGTGAGATCAGCTAACCTCTCCAGGTCATAAGCCTCCATATCCACCATCTTTGTTTCACAAGTTGGCAACAAGTATGGCGGCTTGGGGGTGTTAACTTTTTTTTTATTAAATATTTCGGTATTTTTGTAACCGGAGTTCAGCTTTAAACGGTAATTATAATGGTAATATCCTAAAAAAGTAAATTTCAATAAAACAATTTCGGGGGAAATGTGCTATATACATGTAATATTAATGAAATATTTGTAATAAATTATAAGTAGGCAGCCCTAAATGGTGTAGTTTTGTGGAACAGGCTTCCGACAGACATCAAAAGATCCGCAACATTGAACAATTTTAAATCACAGTTAAAGACATCAATGTTCCAGCAAATATATGACTAGCGCTCTTGAGCAATTTACTGGAAAAATTCATAATTTATTATAATTTATTATAGAAAATATTCCAGCCACATGGGAAATATGCTTGTAACTAAAAATACTAAAACTACTACATCTTTTGAAATTTTTAAAGGGAAACAGGGGGTGGGGGGTCGGGTGTTCGAATGGTCTGATGTATGCGCTTAAGATCATAAAGTCTCGCATTGTGCCCAAGTGCCTCGGTTTCTGTTTAACGCATGTACGTGAGAGGTAAGGGTCGCCTGTCTAAACTCGATGTTACAATGAAGTGACATAGCTGGTCGTAAAATTGCCCTTATAGCTAAGGGCGCATGTCTTTGAATATTATTTTTAAATTTATTTTTTAAATTGTCATATAAAATAGGTGTGTGGGTTGTCTTTTTTTTAATAACATAAGGATACAATTGCGTTGTAATGTAACGTTGTATATCTAAAAAGTACGAGGAACAATTTTGTAATTGTAGAAAATATGTTTAATATATTAAGTCATACATCGTTTATATACTCTTTTTAGAACAAATATTACAGTACCATTAAAATACTATTTAGAAGTTGAATTAAACACTTCTATTTTTATTTAACTGTCCAATTAAAAAAAAACAGTGGAATGAAATTAAATATTGTTTTACGATAATTAATGATTATTTCATCTTTCATGACATTGACAAGTTTTAATTAATTATGTTTCAGTTATTGTTTTCAACAAATGCTTTAATTACAGCCAGGTGTTATAAATCGACAGAAACAAAAACAGACCTCTGTCAGCTCAATGTTATGGTTTGCGATATTATCCCAGGTTGAAGCGGACGTTAAGCTCCACTACAAACAGACCTCTGTCAACTGATTATTATACGTATTGTATCTTGTCAACAAAGGTTGTCTTGTTATTGTGTGAAACATTAACAACATGTAGTTTAATTTCAAACACATGTGACCAATCTGAAATAAAATCATTGTAGAAATCACAATTTCCCTTATAGTTAACGATTACCAATGTTTAATTTTTTACTCTATTGAGAGTACTTTTTATTAACTGAATAAACCATTCTCCAGAAATATAAACGGGGTTCACTTTTTTACACATTTTTAAATTTAATTTGCATTGAAATATCCTTGTTGTCTTTTTCCTCGTCCCCATGTGCTTCATAAAAAAAGTGTTTTGTAAATTTGAGGATAATTATTTACCAAACAAACAAACGTATAGTAAATAAATACAAAGATTACATTTTTAAACATTCGTGTAAATATTGTGAAAAGTTACTACACGAAATAAATACGAAATAAATATATAAAATAAATATGAAATAACAATATAAAATAAATACGAAATAACAATATAAAGTAAATACGAAATAAATATATAAAACAAATACGAAAAAAAATATAAAATAAATACGAAATCAAAATATAATATATAATACGAAATCAAAATATAATATATAATACGAAATAACAATATAAAATAAATACGAAATGAAAATATAAAATAAATACGAAATAACAATATAAAATAAATACGAAATAAATATAATATATAATATATAATACGAAATAAATATAATATATAATATATAATACGAAATAAATATAATATATAATATATAATACGAAATAAATATAATATATAATATATAATACGAAATAAATATAATATATAATATATAATACGAAATAAATATAATATATAATACGAAATAAATATAATATATAATATATAATACGAAATAAATATAATATATAATATATAATACGAAATAAATATAATATATAATATATAATACGAAATAAATATAATATATAATACGAAATAAATATAAAATAAATACAGGTAACAATTTGTTTTAAATGACAGTCGAGGATAATTCTTTCTTTAAACAACGGTAATATTTATTTATTTAATGAATATAATATATATTCTTTAAAAGGCATTTAACGCAGAGAGAATACTCTACGAAACGTCGCCTTAAATACACTAGTAGCTGTTTTCCATAAGTATGTGTTATGGTGAATATAATATAGATGTAAAAAAGCTAATAAATAAATAATTTTCAGAATAATCATTATTACCAATAAGATAATTGTTGAAGGATGTCTCTTTATTAATCATAAAAATAAGAAAATAATTATGTTTTTTTATCTAAATTGATCAATTATAAACGTAAAGAGTTCGTACGCTCAACGTAGAGGGGAATGGCGGTTTAACGTCCAGTTATCGCAATAGTTCGTCGAATTTTTGGGGACTAGCATGAGTGTGAAATTTGAGGGGGGGGGGGGATTTTATTTAGTTTTTCTGTTATATCAATTAAAAGAGCCACGGTAGTAAGTGAGTAAGATGTTGGCTCGCTAACATGGAATTCCCATGCTCGACCTTTATTGTTTGGCACCTACAAATTAACCCATTGTGTCGCACGCAACGCATTTAATAATGTCTTATGAATATACAGTGTATATACACGGATTTACATTCAATCGTTTCTGTTTTTACAGAAATACGCGAAGAGCCCAAATTGCTTGAGATTCTTTAGCATCTAGTTATTCCAGTCTACATCGGCAGTAGTCTCTTTGGGATATGTTTAGTCTCGTTCATCGAGTCGCTACATTACAAAGGGCGCTCGAAAACGTTCTGGTACGAGATTTGTGTGCCAATTTTGTCTTAAAGCACTGGATATCAGAAGCCCATCTTTTCATGGTAATATAACAACATCATTGTTGATTTAAATTGACCAATAATTCGTGTTTTCAATGGCGAAGACTGTTGATGATATTGAGTCAGAAACTTTAAATTCCCGCAAATATCTTGATGTAGTTTTTGAAAAGCTCTTTAAACTTTGGGTCCATTGCATGGTACATGCAAAAAGGAATATATGCCCAATTTATTATAACCAGAGCAAGCTGAAATGGGGTTGAACCATGTGTTATTCCCCAAATGACGTAGTTTGTGTCGATTGGACGTTAGACCCCATCTCTCTCTCCTATCTCTCTCTCCTATCTCTCCCCCTCTCTCTCTCCATCTCTCCCTCAATTTATTATAAATAATGGAAATATAAGTAGAGTATAAGTTAATTTAAATATTGACTAATGAGATTAGCCGTCTGATAAGTATGTTGACCAATGGGATTAATTGTTTTATAAGCATGTTGATCAATGTATTTATCTCCTATTCACGAGAGCTTCACGAGAGCCTGTGGATGTATTTATCACAATGGCTATAAGTATCTATGTAAACAAACCTTCAATTCAAATTCAACAGTTGGTAAATAAACGAAGAACTCCTAATCGAATTATCTTGGGTACAATTACCTCGGTTAATAGAGAAATGGGGGTTTAACGTCCACTCAACTAGGTCATTTTGGAGACTAGTCCCTCCCTACCTCGGTAAAATAGAAGCCAAGCCACCACGTTTTTAGAAATGGTTCCACTACTGATGTCTTACGTCTTGTTCCAGCCACAGTAGTTGACCGTCCTTAGGCCTTCCTTTGCGCAAGTTTTGTAGTCAATTGGCTGGCCTATAACTGCCTTAATTTCCAATTACACTGGCCCAAAGTGTACTGTTTATAGATGTCAAGCCACGTCTTTAGCAACGCTCGTTACTCCCCGTTTTTCCTCCCGTTAAAAATATAAATACGAGCCACAGTCGTGCACATGGCAGAATATTACTGTTTAATTTTACTGAATTCGTGTTGTGTTATAAATTATGACAGAACAGTGGGCTAATCTGTACAGCCTGAATTTGATCCATAACAGGTGATAATGTGCAGAGGATTATTGACACCATTTATAACAGACCGACTGGACGTGCCACTGGGCGGTGATACCCCTAATTAGACCTTGTTAGTTATTAATAACTTTATTAAGAAGATTAATGCCGGCATAACGCACCCTGGATATCCGACACCGTGTAATTTTATACGCCGTTTATTTAGCACGGACAACAGATAATCGAGCACCAGCCATATTGAATTATAAAAATTCTCATTGGATGATGAAATCCGATATGGCGGATATTAATGGCCGCCATTATGATTTATGACAAATTATTTTGTAATCTAATTCCCCATTTCTAAAGATTCCATTCCGGACAAATCAAGGGGCATCGCAATCCTAATTAATCCGTAAATTGAAACGTACGTCATTGTTCCATTCGGTCATGGCTGATAATTCTTAATAGAGCCATGGCTACCGCGTATTCAACTAACCCATTATTGGACACGCGTTGCATCACGTGATAGCCCGTTATGGATTTGTATCTTTTAATAACCTTCGACCCCACGTCATTAATTTTATGAATGAACCGGGAGGACGTGACAAAACATGTGACATATTTATGGTTTCAATCAAAAATTAATTATCGGTTAATTTGTTCATATTATATTCGACTAAACCGTGTTTTTAATTGTGACATTTTCTCCCGCCAAATTCACAATTCTCATTTGTCTTTTTTAGCATGATAGGGTAGTGTTTTTGTCAAGTCAGGAATATGTTTTGGGTGTGTAAAACTGGATATCCCTTTTGGGCGAACTTGTCTGACGAAATATGTACATGTAGTATCCTTTGTTTGTCTCTTTTATATTATATTATAATTTTATCTATATGTGCACATAACCTTGTAAGGTTTTTTTATGCAATAAAGTTTCTTCTATATTTGCTTTAGCTATGAGTAAGGGATGGTGTCGTGCAAGGGACGGGGTACGCTAACGCTTTCTAAAACACATGATATAACTCATCATTTATTGTTTTGAAGACGTGGGTTACCTATCAGGCGCAAAATTCAACTCCAATTAACTGTTAAGCGTGAAATGTGTGGGTGGGGATGAGGGTATGAATACTCTTTCTAGAACACCTGATACAGCTACTTCTGGTTTGATATTGGTTGTACTTTTGTATTTAAAGTGATTACAAATAATATATGTAAAATAAAAAAGAAGTCACACTTTTATAGCTGGAGGATAGAGTTGTTTTATTGCTAGAGGGTTGTGATGTTTGATATAAATCTAACAAATCAAACGATATCGTGTATTGTTTTCATTCAAGTAACAATTATTGTTCTCGTGTATACGTCACGGTTACATCATCTTCGCTAACAAGCAACACGTTGTTCTCATAGGTCACTTTCCATCGTTAACAGGGGACATGTTGTTAAACATACTAGTTTGTCACCGTGTTAAACCCTAGTATCATGTAATTAAGAACAACTCCAGGTGGCGCTGGTTTGTTATATACGTCACTATTATATCATCATCGCTAACAAGTAATTTTTATAGTTTTCAAACGTCACCACCATATCATCGTCGTTAACAAGGAGCGTGTTGTTTTTGATATTGTTGTAAAAAATCTTGTGGCTTTTAGTTTTGAATTTTTCAAGCACTATTGGTTTCGAATAAAGGCATTCGAATTCTCTCCCAAGCCTGATAACCTTCTTATGTCCAGTATGTCTATAGCTGAAGTACATGCGACCAGTGCCGTTCTAAGAACATATCCCGTGTGTCTCTGGATCGTGCATGTCGATTGGGTGGGTGGGGTGGATATGAGTCAAATCACATCACATGACATCCATTCGTGCACGCAAGCTAATTCCTACGTCCTAAAGTGAATATTACAAAATTTAATTTACAAAATATAATGAAATATAATTTACAATATATAATTTACAATATATAATTTACAATATATAATTTACAAAATATAATGAAATATAATTTACAAAATATAATGAAATATATTTACAAAATATAATGAAATATAATTTACAAAATATAATGAAATATAATTTACAAAATATAATGAAATATAATTTACAAAATATAATGAAATATAATTTACAAAATATAATGAAATATAATTTACAAAATATAATGAAATATAATTTACAAAATATAATGAAATATAATTTACAAAATATAATGAAATATGATTTACAAAATATAATGAAATATAATTTACAAAATACAATATTTTACAAAATATAATGACATATAATTTACAAAATATAATGACATATAATTTACAAAAATATAATGAAATATAATATACAAAATATAATGAAATATAATAACAAAATATAATGAAATATAATTTACAAAATATAATGAAATATAATTTACAAAATATAATTTACAAAATATAATGAAATATAATTTACAAAAAATAATAAAATATAATTTACAAAATATAAGGAAATATAATTTACAAAATATAAGGAAATATAATTTACAAAATATAAGGAAATATAATTTACAAAATCAAATTCATTTCACAAAATTATAATTGACTAGATATTAGTAACAAAAATCGTGTAAATCTGACATGAACTTGGTATTTTTAACTGACGGCCGGCACGCTCTGTTAATGAGGCTAATAAAATAATATCAGGAAATGTCAGATGGGATACAACTGAGGGTGTATACTGCCTTCATATATAATTTAAACTTTAGTCCCCAGTAATCGACAATGAATAAAAATGGGATGTATTTTTGCCCGAGGGTGAACAAGTCAGATGTCCTAAGTGATAAATCACCTCGGAAGTGAGGCGTGACAGCGATTCATTCGAACAACACTTCGTTGGTTACCGTCCTGTAACCTTACAACCGTTGAGTTTGTGTTGAATAAACCTGTACACTTGTATCAGTTTCATCTGTGACAACATCTTCACGTCAAAGATTTCAGGTCAAGTTTAAGCTCTGATAATTCACAATCATGGGACGGGACGATGGTCCACTGGAACAATAATGAGCAAGTCCCTGGGTTCGATATACCGCTTTTGTTGGCCGGGATTTTCCAGTCTGCTGTCTGATTTCTCCTTTTCAGTTTCAGTATAAGTATCGGGGATGGACTTCTCTGCTATTAAAAGTGTCTAGTTGTTCGGACGAAGCGATAAAACAGAGAGAGGGAGAGAAAGAGAGAGAGAGAGTAGGAGAGAGGGAGAGAGATGGTTTAACATCCACTAGACACAAACTAGGTCATTTCGGGAATAACATATGGTTCATTTTTTTTTCAATAATTCGTTTGTGCGTAGGGGTCTTTAGCAGTGGGGGCAAACCAGTCAAAACAAAACTACCGCGCATAATATTGGCAGCACGTTAAGAACCCAGGCTGACAGTTGGAATTCGAAATACGAGTACCTAGACTGAGAAGATATCCCATATACGCACACTGTAAGTTGTCGTTTGGGCACATGGGGATTTCTGCAGGGAAAATTCCTTCACATGGAAGGATTTATGTTAAAAAGGGTTTTTTTTATGAATTTGAATTTACGCAAGTTTTAATGTGTGTGTGTGTTGTTTTTGAGAGAAATTATATCGCCACGTTTAGTTATAAGTACTAACGGGTGTCGTGTACGGGACAGGGTGTGATAAATAGCTCTCTAGAGCACTCCGGTTTCCTCCTACTGCTGAAGACCCCTACGCGCCAGCGAATTATTGAAATAAAATTATGTTAGTCCCGAAATGACCTGGTTTGTGTCGAGTGGACGCTAAACCCCCATCTCTCTCTCTCTCTCTCTCTCCATCTCTCTCTTTCTCAAGAGTGCCTTGCAGTCGAGTCTCAAACGTTTATCAGTGTCATCTTCATGCTGTATGTTTGGTGTCAAATTTTCCACTTCGCTGATCACGCGTCCTCTTGGTCAACCGTTACATCAACTCTCTCTCTCTCTCTCTACTTGCAGTTTGAATTTGAATTATCGTTTTTCGTCGTGACATTTAGGCTACATCAACCCCAGTTTCAGTTACCTTTTAAAACTGGTTTATTCCACACACGTCTCGTGGTCATAATTTAAATTTCAAATCTTCTCTTTTTCTGTTGTAAAGTTTAAAGGGAACTATTTCACTTATGCGGGGAGTCACGATGGATCAATGAGTAAGACGTTGGCTCGCTAACCTGGGCGGCCCGTGTTCGTCAGGATTTTCTGATGTAGTTCTCCCTGTGTTTGGCGCAGGATAGAGCGCCTGCAGCTCGGGATAACGTAAAGTCGTTCGGATGGGACGAAAACCCAACATCCAGTGTACACATGGGAGAGCAAATAAAATATCTCTTGGCAGTTGGAATTCGATTAAAAAGTAGGCCGTAGCGCCGCTGCCCGGGCAAAATTTCCCTCATTGCACACTGTCTTCATTAGCTGATTGAGTCGGAACAGAACAGTATGACTTTAATCCCATTTCATTCCATGTAATATGTATCCATGGATGAGTTGTGAAGCCAAGATAGTCTTGTGAAATCAAAAACTAAATTTCATAGACATGTTTAATCGAAAATATGAAAATGAATCCCGGATACATCTTCCGGCTTTCGAATCCTCGGTTGTACGTGACAAGGAATAGGGTAGCCTGTTCTACCTCATGGGTATTGCTCTGGATCCTCCAACTGCTGAAGACCCCTACGCGCATACGAATTATTAAATATACAATTGAACAATATGTTAGTCCCGAAATGACCTAGTTTGTGTCGAGTGAACGTTAAACCTCATTTCTCTCTCTCATCACTCCCGGCTACAAACACAATAAATTATAAGCTTGTAAGAGAAAGTTTAATGTCCTCCGGTATGTGGACAGGTGTGTACAGTTCACCTGTTTCTACCTGGGAGATATATAGACAGTGTTTGATGTGAGGCCGCCAGGTGAAACACAACAATTTATAGCTTAAAGATAGCTGATAAATCTTTATTAAAGTCATAGGCAGAAACGGAAGGATTTGGGCTTTGCTATTAACTGTAGTAGAGGAGGTTGGGATGGCCTAGTGGTCTAGAGTGCCGTGCTTCGACCTCTAGCTGACCGGCCACCTCTGGCTTGTGGCTATGGTTTTGAGCCCTGGTGTGAGCGTATGTGGCATGGAAATAGGGGCGCCTTCTCAACCTCGTGGGTTTCCTCCAGGCACTAGGGTTTCCTCCCTCTGCTAAAGATCCCTACACGCAAGCGAATTATTGAAATAAAATAAATTTCCTAGCTGTGTTGAGTGGACGTTAAACCCCATCTCTCTCAATCTCTCTCTCTTTATTAAAGTAAGAGGCAGAAACGGGAGAGTTGGGGCTGTCCTAGCTCTATGTATTTACTGTATAGATACACAGCTCTCCCGTCAAAAGCCAAAACCTAGTAACTCACTTTTTTTAAAATCTAAATTGAGTGAGGACCAAATTTGTAGTTACTAGGGTATGTGCTTCCTGTTGTTGTACTAGATATTCCAATCTTTTTGTATTGTAAGCAGTTACACCTCGGACACAACCTTGGTCATTTCGGGACTAAAATATGGTTCAACTTTAGCAGCACTGGAAGGAAACTGGGGACAATTTTTACGATAATTCAGTTTTTAACTTCTCCGGTGGAGGGCTTTGAATTCATCGTCGTAACAATAGCCACTGCCATACATTAAACACAATTTCCAGCCGTTTCTTGTTTATTTCTGATTCAACCATAGAAAATAGAACATATTTTTTATTCCACACTTTGGAACCGGCGCTGGCTCAGTTTCCCTCTTAGCGCACGATACAGGGTTTATCCAGTCTTCATTAGCAGAAAAACGTTAACCCAATTACATTTATGCCAGATTTTATATTGAACCATAGAAAATTAGGACTATTTTAACGTGAAGAAATCTTTATTTAATATTGTACCATACAAAATCAAAACTATGTAATGTATACTGGACGAAGTAAAGTTTTGAATTTATTTATGTCGGTAATAAAATATTTTATATTTTGAAAAATATATCTTTGCCTAAGAAGAATAATAGAAGAAACTTTATTGCATTGAAAAAACTTACATGGTTAAGTGCATATACAAAATAAGGGAGGAAGAAAGAAAGATAAAAGTGGTTTAACGTCCACTCAACACAACTAGGTCATTTCGGCACTAACATATGGTTTTAATTTTATTTCAATAAATCGCTTGCGCGTAGGGGTCTTTAGCAGTGGGGGGAAACCGGAATGCCCGGAGGAAACCCGCGAGGTTGAGAAGGCGCCCCTATCTCCATGCCACATACGTTCACACCAGGGCTCGAAACCACAGCCGTAAGCCAGAGGTGACCGGCCACCTACAGGTCGAAGCGCGGCACTCTAGACCACTGGGCCATCTCAACCCCCTTTTATTCACCATCAAGAGTAAATTTACACAAACGTGAAACAAGATATTTCTCTTATCTTTACACATATAATCGGTGGAGTTTTATGGCATCGCGTATCAACTTCTCACTAATATTATGAAATATGAAAATTGGTGCCAATTTTATCACATTCCTGTTTTACTGTCCCGCCGTGTCTTGGAGAACACGTTATCATTATACTGATAGCTAGATTATTTTCTCAGACAGATAGGAAAAAAAATACTTGACGTTTACGACAGATTTTATCAACTTTAAAAACCATTTCAACTTAATTAAGAAATTCCAGCACTAACTTTAAACATTTCTAAACGATTCATGAAATTAATTTAAAATTTCCTTACAAACAAGAGCTGATAAGAGGGTGAGATTTTTTTTTGTCTCAATATAGGCTACAATTTGTTTATTAAAGACCCTTTTTATATTTTGTTTATAAGAATTCAAATATTAACCAAATCGGTTTTTATGTCAGTCAATTGACAATTATAAATCGTTAGTTATAACAAAGACGCTTTTGTTAAAAAAAAAAAAAAAGATTGTTTTGTTTTTTTTTGGTGGGGGGGGGGGGGTTACAGACAATATTTTATTCGGGATGTCTGAATGGGATTGGGGAACAGGCTTACCCTGTGCTAAACCCCTCTCCCTAGATTGTTGCATGAAGGCATCCATGACGAACAGCATGCATACACGTACATTAAGGACAGCGTGCATGCCACCGTCTTCCATTAGCCCATGTTAAGTGCATAACAGTAGGACGTTAAACCCCATTTCATTTCGTCTCATTTCATTTAAACAGAACCATACTACATCGTATAATATATTACATATAATATTTATAATATGGCCCTAGAAATATTCCATATAATAACATATCAAAAGTTTACACGAACAAATTTCCATTTATAAGTAAGAAATATTTTGTTGCAAAGTCTAAAATCTGTACTGCATAATATTGCCAATGACCAGAATAATGAAAATAGGCGGCACTTTTTTTTCTCTTAATTGAACGTTCGAACTCCCTTTCTTTCGTCCCCTTGTATGTTGTCAGCCTAGTTGGAAATATATGTTTTTATTAATGTATTTGTCACGCAGTTCAGTAAAATTTGAATTGTGCAAAATAAATGTTCCAAGATCTCTCGAGACCTCACAGATCATTCTAAAGTTTGTTTGTGATTACGACATTTCTCATTTGGACGTTAACCCAGAATACGTCATTTGGACCTACATAGTCCGAATACGTCATTATGATCTACACACTGAGTTAACCCTGAATACGTCATTATGATCTACACACAAAGTTAGTTCAGAATACGTCATTTGGATCTACACACAAAGTTAGTTCAGAATACGTCATTATGATCTACACACAAAGTTAACCCAAAATACGTCATTATGATCTACACACAAAGTTCACCCAAAAGTCATTATGATCTACACACGAAATTAACCCAGAATGCACCTTTAACTTGAAGTGTGTCGAGGCGTTAAAGGTCACTTTAACACGAACGACCTATTAACACTTCTTCAAATTTTTCAAAGTCAATCCTTGGGAAACATAAAAAACAAATCCGGCGAACAGATAAGATATATATATATATAAAGGCAGACATGAATCTATAAATGTTTTGACGTTAGAAAAGATTTGCACGTCAGGGTGCCGCAGTTTAAAATGATAACCAGTTATTTGTTAATGCTGGCTTATCGTCTCCATGATAACATGGGGGCTCTATATTACTCAGAATTATTCTCTACATATAAAATATAAAAAAAATATAACGTCAGGGTCGTATTTAGTTGGGGTGAAGGGGGTACATTGCACCCCCAGAAAAATAAGGCGCCCCCTCCCCCCAATAATTTGACAATCTTTTAATTATAAAACAATAAACTTGACTATGATCACACAGTAATGCTCTTAAGGCAATGAGGGGGGTTGGGATTGCCTAGTTGTCTAGAGTGTCGCGCTTCGATCTCCATCTGGCTGGTCACCTCTGGCTTACAGCTGTGGTTTCGAGCCCTGGTGCGATCGTATGTGGCATAGAGATAGGGGCGCCTTCCCAACCTCGTGGGTTCCTCCGGGCACTCCGGTTTCCTCACACTCTCTCTCTTAAGGCACTGACCAGCTCAGTTACGTTGGAGGCTATGGCGCCCCACCTCTCTGCTACACCCCACTTGTAAAATCCTACATACGGCGCTGTATAAAGTTATATATCTGCATTAAGCAGGTGCGCTGGCTTCCATGAGAAAATATTCTCTAGAATTATAAAACTAGGATATTACTTACTAATTATTGATAATATTAACACATAAAACATTATTTACAGTGATGACTCTTCAACAGTTGCGTTATGAGATATGAAGTGTATCAGTATATTTTTATATAAAAAGCCATATCCACGAATAACACTTGCGTTATAAAGATAAGAATGTGACGTATCATTATTTAAAACAGTTCTGAAAATATCCACCCACTCGCGTTATAAAGTAAAGATATGGCGTATCATTTTGTATAACACCGACAGATGAATTAAGACAAATACGCCTATAAAGATGGAAATGAAATGAATTCCAACTGCAAAGAAGTCTTTTACGTGCGGGAAATTTTGCCAGGGCAGCGGCGCTACGGCCTACTCTTATATCAAATTTCAACTGCCAAGGGATATTTTACGGGCACTCCAATTTGTACACGAGTCCTCGGTTTTCTTGTCCGATCCGAACGACTAGACAGCTGTTATTCTCAGACTCTCGGTCCTGCATCACTGACAAGGGGACATCACGCCAGAAAGGACATTCCAGTTGGTGCAGAACAGTAGGACGTTAAGATCCATTTCATTCCATTTACTTCACTATCCTCTCGCCTTCCAACATTAATCTTTGTTTGCGATTGAAATTATGTCATGGTTAATTAAAACTATGGACTGATGTATCCTAACCACGTGTCGGGTGGTCTGATTTGGACAGGTAAAATACAAACCACGTGTCAGGTGGTCCGAGTCGGACAGGTAAAACGCAAACAACGTGTCTGGTGGCCTGATTTGGACAGGTAAAATACAAACCATGTTAATGAAATGAAATGGAGTTTAACGTCCTGCTGTTCTGCTCCTAAACTGGGCTAATGAAGACGGGCATACGCCATACATACGCATACTCTTATATCGAATTCCAACTGCCAAGGGATCTTTAATGTGTATACACGGGACCTCGGTTTTTTCGTACCATCCGATGGACTAGACAGCTGTCCTTGTTAGGCCTGCATCACTGAGATAGGGAATCGACGCCAATAGCAGGGATCGAAAACCATGGTCTGAGTCGGTCAGGTAAAATACAAACCACGTGTCGGACAGGTAATATACTAATTACCGATGTTTGATGTGTTAAACTACAGGTGTTGTACACGTCACCTTGGGCTGATTAATAAAACACGTGTTAAAATAATACGAACTGGTGGCAGGTGATTAGTCTATCACATGTTGATATATTAAACGCCTTGTCAACAGGCGAGGGATAAATAACCGGAAGGGATACTTACAATAGTCATCGATACCTGTATCATAATTTACACGAGATATAATCTATAATCGATAGATCAACGAATCAATCATATATTTATTTACACCTGTTCGAGTCCTGGGGTTAAAGGCTGCACTTGGACACGAAATCGCTGCAGCTCGTCAGTTCAGTAACATCAGCTTTGTGGCCAGTAGCATTAGAGCCAAAATGAAATGAAATGTTGTTTTACTTCCAACTGTGCAGCTCCGAACTGGGCTAATGAGAGAGAGAGAGAGAGAGAGAGAGAGAGAGAGGAATGGGGTTTAACGTCCACCCAAAACAACTAGGTCATTTCGGAATACTGGGCTAATGAAGACGGGCGTACGCAATGCAGTGTACTATAAGGGACATTTTGCCAGGTCAGCGGCGCTACCGCCTATACTTATATCGAATTCCAACTGCCAAGGGATGAGTTTTCTGTCTCATCCGAACGACTGATGAAACAAAGAAAGGATCAAATGTCTACAGATAACAAGGAATATGTAAATTTTTAATTTTCCTAAGAGTGTCGTTTCTGTGACAGTTCGATTTATTGCCCAGGGATGCCACATATGATACAAGTTTTATTGAAATTGTGGCTAAGTGAATAAGGCGCTGGTTCGCTAGCCTAAAGGTCGGGTGTTCGATCCCTGCATTGGCCGAGAAAGTTCATCTCGATTTTCCGGCGTGATTTCCCCTTGTCACTGATGCAGCAGGAGGGCCTGACAAGGACAGCTGCCTAGTCGTTTGGATGGGACAAAAAACCGAGGTTCTGTGTATACATTGTCGTGCACTTAAAAGAACCCTTGGCAGTTGGAATTCAGTTGCTGTTCGGGCAAAATTTCCCTCATAGCACACTGAATGGCGTATGCCCGTCTTTAATTAGCCCAGGTTAGGTGCAGAAGCGTAGGACGTTAAACCCCATTTCATTCATTCATTCAATTATTGAAATTGTCAGAAAGTTAATGATATCCCTGTATACCTACACACATGTATAATTAAACAGAACGTTAATTGGAATTGACAGAAAGTTAATGATATTTACATACCTGTGTATACTTTAACACCTGGACAAGATAAACCAGCAATGATATATATTTAACTTATTAAACAATATAATAAGATCACAGAGAGGAAGAGATACCTGGCCAGATGGTATTAACATACCTTGGGATCACGGTGTCTAAGTGGGTAAGACGCTGGCTCACTAGACTGGAGATCGGGTTTTCGATCCCTGCTATTGCCCGAGACAGTTCATTCAGATTTTCCGGCGTCATTTCCCCTATGTAAATGTAAGTGACGCAGGCCTAACAAGGGCAGTTGTCTAGTCGTTCGGATGGGACGGAAAACCGAGGTCCCGTGTATACACATTAAAGATCCCTTGGCAGTTGGAATTCGATATAAGAGTATGCGTATGTATGGCGTATGTCCGTCTTTATTAGCCCAGTTTAGGGGCAGAACAGCAGGACGTTAAACCCCATTTCATTTCATTTCATTAACATAACTGTTTTCAAATTTCGCATGATCTGCGAAAAAAAGTATTCAAAAACCCCGAAAAAAGATGCATACAATCACGTTGTTGTGAAGGGGGCGTGGCTATCATCGCTTTGTTTAAAGGTTTATTCCATGCTAATATCAGATTGAAACTTTACGCTTGTTGCTGTGTACGTCTCGTTTATGGTGCGATAAAATCAGAATTTACCAACAGCCCAACTTTACTCCTGATATAAAAAAATATATGAAATTGTGAAGATGTTGGCGATATCGCCCTAGATGGAAGTGAACGTTAAGCCCCATGGAACGAACGAATGAACCTGAGGATCATTAGGTGCACCGTGGTATAAAAAAAGAATAAAATAATAAAAAATATATAAAATATATAAAATAAACATGCGGCACGTTTGTTTCTTGGGTCAGTTAACAAGAAACTTATAAATAGTATAACTTTACAGATAAACCTGACATATAGTGACTGACAGAAATTAAAATAGAAATTCAGCACAAAAATTAATGAAAATTAGCCAACTCCGCTGTATTTGTAAAATACATCTGACATGGGGGTTGGGATGGCCTAGTGGTCTAGCGAGTGCCGCGCTTCGATCTCTAGCTGGTTTGCCACCTCTGTCTTGCGGCTGTGGTTTCGAACCCTGGTGTGAGCGTATGTGGCATGGATATAGGGGCGCCTTCTCAACCTCGTGATTTTCCTCCGGGCACCCCGGTTTCCTCCCACTGCTAAAGCCCCCTACGCGCAAGCGAATTATTGAAATAAAATTAAAACCATATGTTAGTCCCGAAATGACCTAGTTTGTGTCGAGTGGACGTTTAACCCCATATCTCTCTCTCTCTATCTCTCTCTATCTCACTTCTCACAGGCCATCTTGGCTTGTATTTTCGGGAACCGCGGTGATTCGGTGAGTAAGACTGTTGACCGAGAAAGTTCATCTTGTCAGTGTAGCAGGTCGGGGGCCTGACAAGGGACAACGTATAGTCGATCGGATGGGACGAAGAACCTCAAGTCCTGCTCCCCCGACAAGGGGGAACTAGACTGGAAAACCTGAGAAACTTTTCGAGCCACACCATGAACCTTGGATTTACACGAGCCACACCATGGTCAAGTGGGTAAGACGCTGGCTCGCTAGCCCTGGGGTAGGGGGTTAAATCCCGGTGCCGGCCGAGAAAGTTCATCGGTCAGATCGTCATGTGGTTGAGGCTATCGAAAGGATAAAAACGAAACGAAATATAGATCTGTATTTTAATCAGATTGACTTAACCCTTTAATACCCAGCGTATCAGATATGCACACCTACATGATATGCATATTATTATAATCCCTATCGAGTATTTTAATTATTTAATGTAATAATATGAATTATTATTTATTCCCCGTTAAATAAAAATCGGTCACCGGGTGCAACTGAACAACTTCAAGGACCCTGGCCTCAAGTGCCCGGGACCAACTCTACACTTTCGGAAATGTCAATAAAAGCTATGTAATGATTCCAATTTAAAAAAATACATGGTTAGTAAATCTATGTTTACTTATATGCTATTTGTTGCCAGAAAATATATATTTTTACCAGTCTAATTCAAATTTAATGAAAAACAATATATTTTCTGAAAATCAATGTCGAAATTGAGTGTATCATATATGATACAATGGGTCTGGGGCATACTTTATTGATATATAGAAATGAAGGCATTGTTCTTATCATGTGTTAAAAGACTGCCAGAAATGTCTTGAAATTCAGCCATTTGTGTATTTATATCAATTATATGTGTGTATTAACCTGTTTTAGACCACAACCAATTAAATTAATATTTTGTCAAAATTTGACTTTTTGGTGGAATTTTTGGTGATTGCGATTTTTCTTTTTATGTTATGCATTTGTTTTAAAATTATCAAATATTGTAACGAAATGACAAACGATATGATAAATTCTTTGTTAATTCAAATAAACAATGTTTTGATACGAAATTTTATGTTGGCTCAGAATTTTTGTTGTTGTGATTAGCCCACTGTATCATATATGATACACATTGAAAATCAAGGTCAAGGTCACCCGATTCTAAATTTTACCCTGGGATATTTTTTACTACAGGTAAACCTTCAATAATCCAAAGTATCATAATTTTCCAAAACTTGGTTCATGGTGTGGGCATTACAGGGTAGATGTATGTTAGTGGATTTCAATTATTATAATAAGTATTCCTACAAGATGTGTATCATTACTTTACTGTCAGTTATAATTATATATAATTCTAATCTATTCAGACAACCTTGATCATACTATCATTATCCTTCTGTCATCTGTAATTAAGTATAATTCTAATTTTGATTTGTTTCGACACCCTTGACCAGACTCTTTAACAGAGTGTCTTTGAACACTAATTGTAAAATGTAAACACACATGTATATCTATTTGAAGTTTGATCTGTAAGAATTATTCCTTACATGTGAATATCATTAACGTCGTGTCAGTATTAATAAAGTTTTCATCTATGTTTAAATTTATACCACATGATCCAACTTTCGCCAAGAATTATAATCAACCACCGGGACAAGTTTTGTCTTAATTCAAGTTATTCGATCATGGTGAAGGTGTTTTATCTGAGGATATTCGTCAGATGATTGTAGACTTCCTTACATTTATCCACTCGGCGAATTCCGACAGATTCCGGTACCCTACATCTAGACTCGGATGTATGACGAATTCCGCCATTTTGGAACTATGATAAAAAATTGCTGCCCCCATGGAGATTATATCAACAAACTAAAAAAATGGCTGTCATTTTAGGACTTTTTTTTGTAAAAGCGGCACGTTTTCCTGTTAAAGTAAATCGGTAGTCGACTAGCCGCATCGCAAATGTATGGTCGTAAGTACATATCACTTACTGTCATACACCCGAGTCTAAATGTAGGGTTACGGAAGGTACCGGAATCTATTGAGGTTTGCCGAATGACCTTGATTCTGTTATATCTAATAACTGTTATTTAATTTTGATTGACCACATGCCTGAGTTGACTGATAATTCTAGAATTTAAACTTCCCGGCCTTCCTATTATATACAATAATATTTTCCGTTATCTATACGTCGCTTTCACTAGAATATTTGTGACCAAATAAGGCATCCCACCATTCTGATAGTGCACCGTTATAAGTTTTAAATTCAGATTTAAAGGGTATTAAATAAAACTAGATAAAGAACTGACAGTTCTGGCTATAATAGTTAAACAATGGATTATGAAAGCAGAGTATGCTGAAAATTTCAGTCAAATTGCTTCACTCTGAACCGAGATATAAGGTATTCATTTTTCTGGCTAGCCCCGATTATCATTACTAACGTTGGTAATATACTAAACAGAATATGCTAAACATTTCAGTCAAATTGCTTCACTCTGAACTGAGATATTAGGGATTCAATTTTAGACTAGCCTCGATCATTATTTCAGTATTATAATAACCAAAGTCTCGGTAATCCATTTTTAGGTAAAAATGTATTCAAATCCAGCAAATACCACACGCTAACGATGGCATCACAGAATGTATTCCAATCCAGCAAATACCACAGGCTAACGGTGGCAACGAGGGTTGATCATGGTCTGGATAACTTAATTAATGTCAAAGTAATAATTTATATGCGTAAAGAAAGACCTACAATAGGCCGGGTTAGCTGTTGAATAATGTATGTTTAAATGTATATATGTTTTGAGGAAGGTGACAGGGGATATTTGAAGTATTTTATATTTAGTAAACACAGATTAGAGAGTAAATATATATCACATGTAGACCATTGGTTTATCATTACTCTACTTATTTAGAACATATGTCTTATATCCTGTATAGGTGGTCGCTTATATAATAAACATATTACTTTTTGTGGGGATATTAACCAATGCAGTGGCAGTGCGATTCTAAGCCCAATTTACATTACAATTTTTAAGCGTGCCAGGAACGATTCCGAGAACCATTTCAATTTGAGTAAACGGGTCATTTTCTTGAAATTTATCGCGACCTGGAACAGTCCGGAGAATGTAATGTTTATCCCGGTCAAGTGTAAACGCAACTATGACGTTAACATAGCTGTGAGTTTATGAAGTTAACATTTTAATTACAGTGATTCCATGACGTAAGTATTGTAGTGATTTCATGACGTTAGTATTGCAGTGATTTCATGACGTTAGTATTGCAGTGATTCCATGACGTCAGTATTGTTCATGACGTTAGTATTGCAGTGATTTCATGACGTTAGTATTGCAGTGATTCCATGACGTTAGTATTGCAGTGATTTCATGACGTTAGTATTGCAGTGATTCCATGACGTTATTATTGCAGTGACACGGTGACGTTAACATTGAAGTGACATGGTGGCGTTTTAATTGCAGTGATACAATGATAAAACAAATGCACTGTGGTTGTGGTGGGGGTTTTTACTGGATGATTTAAGATGTGCGCGATTTTGTCCACCTGTCCATATATCATGTATTCAATACAACAAATTTCTATGATTTCACTCGACGTTAGAAGATGTATATCACCATGTGTTATACTGGTGGTGTGTATATATATATATATAATACTCTAGAGTATATTATATACATGAAACCAGATAATCACAACAACTGCTTTCAATCACCGCCATTTTATTTATTATATTGTATCCTATTCATATCCACTCCATGTATCTCAACACTCCTCGACTTTCCGATTGGAAGGTTAAACAGACTCTTTCTATTACCTAACAAATCCACACGTGTTTCTTTATAAATACTTGTATTCTTTATTTACCGACTTGTAGTTATAGCATCTCTGTTTCTGTTTTTCTCATGATCAATTGCTGAGGCAGAAAAGTAGACCCCATTCCTTTTCTTTGAATATTCCCAAAATTTGAAGCTGTGGGATATTGTGACGTGATTTTTGTTGTTGTTTGGTGGTGTTTTATTATATTTTTACCAGGGTTCTGAAATCAATGTGGTCAAATAATTTTATACACGCTAAAGTTGCCCCTCTTCAATCCTGGGCCTGCCTTTCAAACACGACCGGTGTTCTTTCTAGCAAGGGAAAGGTTGGGGGATGACCGAATGGTTAGCACATGACAGAAGTAGGGCCACCTGTCCAACCTCGTGGGTTTTGTCTGGGTCCTCTGATTTCCTCCCGCTGCTAAAGACCCCAGTGTCGAGTAGGCGTTAACCCTCTCTCTCTCTCTCTCCCTCTCTCTCTCCTGACAAGTTTCTTCGAAATGATTTGTCTGCGATATCCCCCATGGTGGACGCGGACATTAAACACTAATATCAAACAATCAAACATAATGTTGATGTATTTTTGTATCACTACTTCCAACACGTTTTCTTGCGGCATGTGGAAAAATAAGTATTAAATTATTAAAATGCGTGTGAGATAAAAGAAGAATTGCAGGAAAGGGTTCATCTTTGTGATATCAATATTTTGAATATTTGAAAATGTACTTCCGATATGACGAAGACGATATATCCCTTGTTGCCCCTTGGCAGCAGAAACATGTATTTTTACATATTTACGTGTCTGCTGTATGATATCGATATGATGGCAGATGGACGCCATTTGTTTCAATAGATACGTTACACGTTGGGAATCGTCCATATTGGATACAAAGAGACATATTACCAACGAATTTATCTACAGCAACAAGATTCTTCTATGAATAAATTAACAAGCGTTTTAAAATTTTTAATGGGATTATTCTTTTGAAATAATAAGAAGTTCTCAGACAGGCCTACTTGGCTTTTTCTAATTGAACCAATTTGATTTAAATACAAATCTATATATATTTCGTTTCGTTTTTTTCTTAAACTTGCGATGGACTACACTACATCTGACAAGTTACAGTGGGAGCTCATGTCAGGGATTAAACGAGCGGCATTTGACCCTATGACGTCAGACGATATTGATTAATCAATTGGCGTTGACGTTTCGAGTGGTTTACCAACAGTTCCATGATTAAAAGGGCCAAGATCTCGCCGAAACAGACCGTTTCATTGGTTAATCCCTCGCATAATCCAGGACACCTCAATTACAACAACTCTTCCAGATCCTAGTGTAGTAAAGACAAGAAAAAAAACATTTTAAACTATAAATATAGACATGCACAGGTATAACGATAGAGAAGCTGGGTTGTTTTTCTGCACCGACTGGCCATAATCCCTTAAAATATGACATGTATACTCTTTATCGAATTCCAATTGTCTTATAATTCACTTTCACGAATCGAAACCTAGACCTCCTGGCTAGTGAACCAGCGCCTGACTCACTGAGCCACCGCTGTTCGAACTCGATAGTGCAAACAAAATAGATTTATCTTTGAACTTTTAAGTGAAAGATTCCTTTAAAAACGTGTTTTATTGTATCCAATATGGTTATTTTTGTAAATTTTGTATTATTTGGGTTATATCGAAGTTATTTTGATGTAGATAACCGGAAAAGGAGAAATATATAATAAACATATTATTCAATAGTCTGTTGAGGGTGGTTATAGGAATAACATGTTGAATAATCACTACTCAAAACACATTCAAGTGGCTATCACATTCTGTATACAGGTCAAAATACATTCAAGTGGCTATCACATTCTGATCAACTTGTATTTTTGAACCGGGAACAGGTTCCATACATCTTGTAATCTATTTCTTCTTCATTTTGCAATACACACTTGTACATGGCCTTTGTAACCTCGTGGATTTTCTGCTGATCCTCAGTTATACTCCCACTTCTAAAAATTGAAAAACAATTGAACCATATGATATTAGTCCCGAAATTACATATTTTGTGTCGAGTGGACGTGAACCCCGTCTCTCTCTCTCTCTATCTCTCTCTCTCTCACTCTCTCCCTCTCTCCCTTCATATGCTGACCACTTTACTATGTCTATAGAATAAGTATATTATATCAGACATCTGGCTCCTTAAATATGTCTATAGAATAAGTATATTATAGGTCTATCATCCCCTTTAATATGTCTACAGTATAAGTATATTATAGGTCTATCCCCTTTAATATGTCTACAGTATAAGTATATTATAGGTCTATCCCCTTTAATATGTCTACAGTATAAGTATATTAGAGGTCTACATCTCTGTTTCCTTCCAACATAATAAACAGTATATAATATTTGTTGATATAAGTAATATTGATATGACGTGAGGTGTAGACACGAGGGCGTGTACGCTGGTATATATATATAGTTTATATAGCGATCATCTTTAACAAGGTAAATGTTAAAATAATATACACCGAAATCTTAGTTTTAATTCTTTCATTTATAAATATATAAATATAGTCATGTATACAATCAACATATTGTGACACGTGGTAGGTATGTCTAGACCTGGGAGAATTCCACTTTCCACCGGATGTTCAATGGACATTGATAAGAGAGAGAGAGAGAGAGAGAGAGAGAGAGAGAGATGGGGTTTAACGTCCAGAGGTGGTCGGCCAGCTATAAGAGGTCGAAGCGCGACACTCTAGACCACTAGGCCATCCCAAGCCCCAATTGAGAATAGAGTAGCTGGACATTGATAAGAGAGGGAGAGAGAGAGAGAGAGAGAGAGAGAGAGAGAGAGAGATGGGGTTTAACGTCCAGAGGTGGTCGGCCAGCTAGAGGTCGAAGCGCGACACTCTAGACCACTATGCCATTCCAAGCCCCAAATGAGAATAGAGTAGCTGGTTATCCCAGTCTACACCGGTAGTATTAACCTGTGGGGTATGTTTAGCCCCTTTCATCGAGTAGTCCAATCACAAATGGCACACGAAAGTATTTTAAAGAAATTTAAATTTTGTCTTAAATATTGGCGAGGAGACCATCTTTTCACGGTATGAAAACGACATCAATGTTGATTTAAATTGACTAATAATTCGTGTTTTCAATGTCGAAGACTGTGGATGATATTAGGTTAAAGACTTGCCTCCTTTAAGTATAGGGGGATCCCGGTGGCTAAGTGGATAAGGCGCTGGTTCGCTAGCCTGGAGGTTGAGTGTTCGATCCCTGCATTGGCCGAGAAAGTTCATCTCGATTTTCCGGCGTGATTTCCCCTTGTCAGTGATGCAGAAGGAGGGCCTGACAAGGACAGCTGCCTAGTCGTTCGGATGGTACGAAAAACCGAGGTCCCGTGTACAAATTGGAGTGCACGTAAAAGATCCCTTGGCAGTTGGAATTCGATATAAGAGTAGGCCGTAGCGCCGCTGCCCGGGCAAAAAATTCCCTCATAGCACACTGTACGGCGTATGCCCGTCTTCAATTAGCCCAGGTTAGGTGCTTAAGCGTAGGACGTTAAACCCCATTTCATTCATTCATTCATTCCTTTAAGTATAATCGTACATGCGAGAGAGAGGGGGGAGAGAGAGAGTGGGAGGGAGGGTGATTGAGAGAGACAGAGAGGGGGGAGGGGTCACTGGAAACAAACTAGGCCATTTCGGGAATAACATAAGGCTTAATTTCATTACAATATGAGCAGTGGGGGATAAACTGGAGGACCCGGAGAAAAGCCAAGAGGCAGGACAGGCGACTCTACTCATTGTCACGTACAACAGGAAAATCAAAACCACGTCAGTTGACTCAATGACACACCTTATGGTACAACGCACACACGCTAACCATTCGACCATACACTGGTCCCCGCCAACCAACTCAAAATGAAAACTAACATTACAGTATGTATGTTAGTAAGAGATAGCCCAAAATTTGTTTAGACGCAACCAAAGCAATAGCCCTATTTGTACACAATGTAACTGCGATATTATTGAAGACTTGTTTCATTTTATTCTTGAGTGTAACCATTATAAACATTTACGATCAATTTATATACCAAATCAGTATATCAGCCACCCCCCAACTAAAGCAAAATTCCACCAGTTAATGTAACAGTTACGATATAAATACACTTGTTTCGATATCTTGTTATATAAATAAAGCTATGCGTACTAGACAGTTTAATTGCAATTGGTGAAACCTTAAGGCTGTGTTGGATAATAACCAAACTGTATATTGTAAATAGAATAATAATTTATCATTGTTCAATAATATAATTATATTGCATTATATTTATAACTCAAAACCTATTTACTAAACAGTGTTACATTATAAAGTAGCCATCAATATACACTAAATTCTGTATAATTGCTAGAAAATATCACTATGTATATATGTTCAAATGTTATTTCTATCTATAGATCGTAAGATCTCCATACTGAATAAAAATATTATTAGTAGTTGTAGTAAGAGATAGACTGGTTCTATGTCTGTATGTTATCTGGAATATAGAAGTTAAAACATGTATTATATATTATCAAGTTTTATATCAGCCTGTGTTAATACAGCTGTTGTACCACCTCTCTTCTTATCACCGAGGTTTTATTCCTTAAAATAATCTTAAACTAATTTCTACATTTCAATGAATTCAAGGCTTCTAAACAATTTAAAATACTGATGCTGAATAAAAAATATAGAAATATTAAAATGTTTAGGGGTTTTGTATATCAATTATTCATGTTATTGTAAGTTTATAAGGGGGTTGGGGTGGCCTAGTGGTCTAGGGTGCCGCGCTTCGACCTCTAGCTGGCCGGCTACCTCTGGCTTGCGGCTGTGGTTTCGAGCCCCTGTGTGAGCGTATGTGGTATGTGGTATGGGGATAGGGGCGCCTTCTCAACCCTTATGGGTTTCCTCCGGGCACTCCGGTTTCCTCCCACATTGAGTGGACGTTAAACCCCATTTCTCCCTCTGTGTAAGTTTACATCTATGTAGCCTACCTTTGTAGAAATATTTTTTAAAAATTATATCAATTATTCATATTATTGTAAGTTTTTATATTTGTGTATCTACAGTTATTTATATTTGTTTGTTTACTGTTTAGTTTATTATTCATGTACATAACCTTGTAAGGTTTTATATGCAATAAACAGTATGACGTTAAACCCCATTTCATTCATTCATTTAAATGCAATAAACTTTCTTCTTTCTCATTTCATCTTCCTTTTCTTCGTCTCCATCTTTGTCTTCTCCAAAATCCATTAGTTGGCTTTGGATCAGACCCGAGTCTGGTGGCATTGTTGCAAATATTTATTGGAAATTTTCTTATTTAACTGGGGTTTTTTTTAAATACAGTTACAAGACACTACGGAATATCAGCACTAAAAATTCTTGTGTAAACTGGTTCACCCGGAACTAAGAAGATAAAGCTCTAAGCAGATACGCAGATATCAGATCCGAAGAAAAAATAAAATAAAATAGAGTTTAAAGTTACAATTTCATTTTTTAAAGTTATATTTTTATTATTTATTAATATTAAGCCTTAAATAGGTGGTATCCATAAACAGTCCTTCCTTGTTAAAGAATAATCTTATTAATCCTAATAATTCACTATTGCCAGCTGAGAAATTGGCAAAAATATCATTTTCAACTTCAAATTCCAACGTTTGAATATAGCTTTTTCATGGAGTCAATTGGAAAACAAGAGAGGTAATTGTGTTACTATTTCCGTGTCAATGATTTTTAAGGGTGGGAAATAATGCCAATGGCCGTTATAATATAATAGTGAGTTGATAACCTATTGAGCAAAAGACATATAAATAATAATGTTTTGACTTTCTAAGAAAATATAAAATTCTCGCTTTAACGTCCTACTTTTCGGCACCAACCGGGATAATGATCCCATTAAAGATATTTAATTATTGCACAATATGGTGGCACCTGTGTATAATACAGCTGTAAGATGGGTGGATGATATTCCGATGGTGATGATGCTTCCATGTTTTTATTCCCGTCTAATCAGTGTTTATACAGGCTGGGGTTCGCGTTGGTTGGTGGGTTCAAATCAACATCGTGTAGCAATACCCGATGTCTTCATTACACTCGGATTCTCTCTGATTCCTGCTATTGTCAGGAATGGTAGGAATATGGTCACCACGTGGTGGTATACAGCCATTACAATAAAGTGTAAGAGATTGCTGGGAAATGTTCTCTTTAAATGATGTATTTGTATCCAAATCACTGGAACTTTTATTACGCGGGTACACTCTTCATTTATTTGGTACACAGAGAGCTATCTTCTTCGTGAATAGACCTCTGAGCCTGAACGGCCACCATATTAAAATAAACCAAATAAACAGAGTTTCAGTTTTAAAAATTGAAGCAGAATAAATACTTCTCAAAATTCTTGAAGTATACATGTACTCAGTGTTTTCGATTAACCTAGTCGATTCCATCCACCTCGCAGTGTTCCGTTTGATTAGAGCTAATCCTACTACTCCCTGCTGGACTGAGTGGGTATAATTGTCACTAATTATGACTGGTCAGTGGTCCTTTTACTGACCAATCACTGACTTCGTTACAAAGGTATTACCTTTAAAACAGAACGTTTGATTAGGGCAGCTGTGTTTACATAACGTTACGTCATGGCTGCACGTTTTTTTATGCTATATTAACCAGCGCATAGCAGGATATTGCAGCAAAACTAATTGCGTGACAAACGAGGCTACCGGTATTGACGTAAAGTAAACACTACTGTATGGTAACGAACAGACTTTCAACGTTTTTAATAGCTTAAATCTTTGTCCAAAATATTAAGGAAGACCTAAGATTAAACGACGGACTGTCATGTTACTGTACGTAAGTGGTAGATTTGATTGAACGAAAAGAATAGACACACTTACTTAAAAGTTCAAGAATCCGAACCGAATCCAGCAATGGCCAGAGAGGGATTTCTCGGGCCGTTGCTTCAGGAATATGAGTCGATTCAGGAATTAAAATGTCGGTAAACTAGCTTCGTGTCTGTACTCAAGAACAGATAATTTTAGACAGACAGCGTAAGTTTCGAATGCACTCCAACAAGGATTTTAAAACAAAATGTTTCATTTAAGTCTGATTACCATATATCTATCCTTTTTAAACATCCCATTAATTTAATCTTTAACTATAAGACATATACAAATAGATTTCACTAAAAAAAAATAAACACACTTGTAGGGATATAGGGATATACTACTTCTGAATTTTATCAACATGCTTGATAACGATACCTGTATGTGTATTGGTCACATTTTTGGTGTATATTATTATAATGATGATGTTATACCAAATATCCAATTCCCATATAAGCATTGAATATTAATGTTACACTTTAAAATATTGTTTACAAAAAACAATGTTACACTCATCATCCCATGGAATTGTTGTATATTTTAATTATATTCGATGTCATCGTTGTATATTAAATGTTAAGCGGTGGACACGCACTAGCCGAATGATTCGGCCGAATCGTTCGGCCGAATCAATCGGCGTCGAAATTCGCCTAGTGTGTCCACTGTCATTCGGCCGAATTTCTAATCGGCCGAATGATTCGCCCGAATCAAACATGTTTGATATATTCGGCCGAATATTTATTCGCCCGAATTATATTCGCCTGGTGTGTCCACTTCGCCGAAGCATTCGGCCGAATGTAGAATTCATTAGCCAATCAGCACTCCTATCAAGAAATCACGTGATTGTTTGAAGACATAGACGCCGCCGTTTTTAATCATGTGACGTGAAAAGTGATGCAATCGACTGGTGAATCGGCCGAAACATTCGGCAGGTGTGTCCACCCATTCGGCCGAATAAAATTCGGCGCCGACTGATTCGCCCGAATGATTCGGCTAATATGTCTAGTGCTTTACACTTAATATCCGATATAATCATTGACTATTATACTTAATATCTCATGTAGTTGTGTGTATTAATTATGCTATATTTAATATCCGATGTAATTGTTATATTGGCCCATGTAATTGTGTATATTAATGATATTTAATATCTCATGTTTTATGTTTCCTAATGGTTTTTTTTTAATTTATTTTCTAAATTGTTTCCACCTGGAATATTTTTTACTATGTATCATAATGCAACTCGCATAATATAAATTTCAATATTCATTTTGATAATTTTAATAATTTTAATCGTGTTTTTTTCTATTATTATTATCTATCATTCTATGAACATTATTTACTGTGAAAGTTATATACAATGTATCGTGAACAGAAATTAATAAAGGCAGCACGATGTTCGACTACGGCATAAACTACATATATTGCGAATAAATATAGGCTACATGTATATTTTAAATGTTGCTTTTTGACTATGTTACTTTTACAACAATTCAAAGTTGAATAGAATAAGAGCTTTAGAATACAATTCATAGAACCACAACGGCTCCCAAGTAAAGTGTAAGGACAAAAAGGCGGAACATAGAGTAACGTTCCTGGTCCAAAGTTTGATGGTACTTATTCATTAAAGCAAATTGCAAAAGACATGATGATGAATAAAAATAAATAAAAATATAGAAATTTTAAACTGTTTAGGAGCTTTTGTATGCAATTCGTTCATGTCTTTGTAAAATTATGTATCTTTGTATAATTATGTTCATGCATGTACCGGTATCCTTTATATAGAATTCTTTCATGTGTTTGTAAAGTTGTGTATATTTGTATAATTGTAACATGCTTAAGGGTCAATCGTGCGTTTTGATTGGTCAATTAGGCACCATCTATTGGACAATAACACCCCTGTAAATTAGAAAAATCACTGTGTATTAATATTATGCGTACTACTTTTATGGAGATAACCACAGTGGCGATAATCAATTTTGATCTCGGTAAATTAGATGAAATATTCGGAGATATGTCCGAAGATGAACTTGAAACACCAACCCCCCTTGTCAGGTAACAGCTACAAACAATAAAATATAACAAAAACTATAACAAAAACATAAATCTTATTTCAAAAAGTACTTTTAAAAAAATGAAGTGAGAATTCCAGTTTTCCTTGTGTGTGTCTATACTTATACTGCTACTATAGCAACCAAGCAAAAAGCGAGTCAAATTTAATGAGCGGAGCCAAAGAGCCTGTTATCCTGTTACGTCACGACGTTTTCATTACGTCAAAATGGTTTTTACGTCACTAAAACCGATTTGCAGTGAGACTAATTTTGAAGTTAACACAATAAAATAAGTTCGTTTAAAATTTAAAAAAATAGCATGTCCAATGTCGATAAACACCTCCTGTTTCGCATTTAGAGGGGTGTTATTGTAAAATCTCAGGACATGTCTATTGGACAATAACACCCCTCTAAATGCGAAACAGGAGGTGTTTATCTCCTAATTATGTTCATGCATGTATCCTTTGTTTGTTTCATGTATATTTCTATTATGTTTTATTTGTATATATGCACATAACCTTGTAGGGTTTTTATGCAATAAAGTTTCTTCTTTCATGGCAATAATATATCGTATAATATTTTGTAAATGTTGATACGATTTACGAAGAGGGGAATTAATCTCGACATTCGATCCTTTACAGAAAATTTCACAATTTTCTCGTATTTCTGGGCATTTGCTGAAGTCGACATTATTAAAAAGCAAGAAAGCCATTAAGTCGGTTATCGATAGTGTTGGTTTAGAAATGATATCCAGTGATAAGAAGGTGTAGACTCCATTCAATAGTCTTAAATAGATAGATATACCTTGAGATAAGAGGCAGTTTATCCCGTTTATCCGTTCTCTATCCTCAGGCCAAGAGATGTAGTGGAAGATAGCTAGAGACTGGTTGATCGCGTCATACTACTCTTATCGCCTATCGCATCTGACTGTTATTATCATACATCTGATAGAAGCCCTGATAAACGGGTCTAGTATCGGCGTTATCCGTTTTAAAACCATAAATTTAGGATAACACGGCGATGATAATAGTCTCTTCTCATCTGTCATTGAAAGAAATTTTAAAATATAAAAACTTTGATATTTTTCTCGAACGTGTTACATTTCGCGTTAAATTATTTTATTGTGGAGCCACCCCACCTTGTCATGGACGCCATTTTGACTTTTATTGTTATATTATATCTGTTGTGAAAATTATCTTACAGTTTCCCTTCTTTTTGGCCACCCTAGTTTGCATGACGAATGACATAGATTTTCTAAGCAATAGCTGACCCTTTAGGCTAATATAATTTAACAACAGTATTAGGTTTAATAATTAATAATTTGTCTTTTTTTGGAGTCCCAAAATTTAGCATCTTGCTGAGTTGCCATTCAGAATCAGCACCAAATAAAAATATATATTTTTTTAATCAATAAGACTATTAAATTGAAAAAGAAGTCAGTAGAAACTACTTGTGCGGGGGGGGGGGGCATCTAAGACTTTTGGTCCATTTCAATAGTATCTAAACCGAATAGCATTCCAAATATGACTCGATTCCGTTTCAGTAATTACAAACAATATGGCGATAATTTTGCCATATTCGCTATTCTCTGCAGACGATATAAACAAGTCTGTGAAAAACTTGCCAGTGTTGTGTAAATTCTTTAGACGGGTCTCTTTTAAAACAGAATAAATCAGAGAGGTCATATAGGCTATGCCTGTTCCTCAATCCTTTTCATTATCTGAATAAAATATTGTTTAAAAAAGAATTGTTGTTTTTTTTTTATATTCTTTTCCTTCATTATGTGTTACAGAATCAATCGGGGTACATTTTAGCATGGAAAAAGTCGTACATAATTTGGTATTTTTATAGAAAATGTACGAAATTGAAATAACGCAATTACATGTTGTGTGTTTAAATCGCTTGATAAAGTTGGCATTAGGTATTTTAGCCACCGTTTCGGAGATAGAAGATATTTTGTTTTTGTGGATTTAATACGTAGAGAGAGGTTAGTATTCTGCCGGTAGAGGCAACACTGGAGGTAGAGAGGGGTTTTACCCTGTTTGTGGAGACAACCCAAAAGGTAGAGGGGGGTTTTACCCTGTTGGTAGGGACAACCTAGAGGTAGAGGGGGGTTTTACCCTGTTGGTAGGGACAACCTAGAGGTAGAGGGGGGTTTACCCTGTTGGTAGGGACATTCCTAGAGATAGAGAGAGGTGTTACCCTGTCGGTAGGGACCATCCTAGAGGTAGAGAGGGGGTTTACCCGGTAGGTAGGAACAACCCTAGAGGTAGAGAGAGGTTTTACCCGGTTGGTAGGGACCATCCTAGAGGTAGAGAGGGGGTTTACCCGGTAGGTAGGGACAACCCTAGAGGTAGAGGTTTTACCTGGTAGGTAGGGACAACCCTAGAGGTAGAGAGAGGTTTTACCCGGTTGGTAGGGACAACCCTAGAGGTAGAGCGAGGTTTTACCCGGTAGGTAGGAACAACCCTAGAGGTAGAGAGAGGTTTTACCCGGTTGGTAGGGACAACCCTAAAGGTAGAGAGGGGCTTTACCCGGTTGGTAGGAACAACCCTAGAGGTAGAGAGGGGTTTTACCCGGTTGGTAGGGACAACCCTAGAGGTAGAGAGGGGTTTTACCCGGTTGGTAGGGACAACCCTAAAGGTAGAGAGGGGTTTTACCCGGTTGGTAGGGACAACCCTAAACGTAGAGAGGGGTTTTAACCTGTTGGTAGGAACAACCCTAGAGGTAGAGAGGGGTTTGTACCCAGGAGGTAGAGAGAATGGGAGGACCCGTTATGTCGCCGACCCGTTATGCCGCTGACCCTTGGGTAAGGGCTGGGTTAGGGTTAGGGCACGGCGACACAACGATGCGCTCCAGAGAGAATCCTGGTAGAGGCGACGTTTGTACCCTGAAGGTAGGGACAACACTGAAGGTATGAGACAACCCTAACGGTAGGGACAACCCTGAAGGTAGGGACAACCCTAACGGTAGGGACAACCCTGACGGTAGGGACAACCTTGACGGTAGGGACAACCCTGACGGTAGAGACAACCCTGACGGTAGGGACAACCCTGACGGTAGGGACAACCCTAACGGTAGGGACAACCCTGAAGGTAGGGACAACCCTGACGGTAGAGACAACCCTGGCGGTAGGGACAACCCTGACGGTAGGGACAACACTGACGGTAGGGACAGCCCTGGCGGTAGGGACAACCCTGATGGTAGGGACAACCCTGACGGTAGGGACAATCCTGACGGTAGGGACAACCCTGACGGAAGAGAGAAACCTGAAGTCAGAGAGAGGGTAAAGACAACTCTGAAGGTGGCGAGAGGTTTCTACCCTGAAGGTACCATAACAAAGATTAACGACACGAGTCAGGTATTAGAATAATTGTCAATATCCATGTATTGTGGTCTGCATCCAGTTATTATAAGATTTATGTCAGCCTCGGGTGAAATCTGTCAGGATATAGATTTCACACCAGGTAATAATTAATTGATAGCTATCATATCATCTACCTGGACAAATTGATTGTAGTCTTACCTGCTTTTACAGGTGTGAAGATCTTGGTGTACAAAGGTTTAGTGATGCCTGGGGCAAAGCGGATTGTACTACCCCCCCCCCCCCCACGCCACACTCACACACACACACACACCCACACACCCACCCATACAGAGGGTACATGTCACGGTGCAAAAACAAACGATAAAAACTTTGTATTCAGAGTAATAAGGGGAGTTATCTTACAAAGTAATGTTAACGGTGAGATTTTCATACACCTTAGATTTAAACTTTCTTACCCAAACACTGCGTATGCGCATAAGCTTCTAAGAGTTTTTGGAGTGGGATAGCCGAATGGTTAGCATGTGTGTGCTGCCCCATAAAGCCTGTCATTGGCGTGGTTTCGAATTACCGGTTGTATACGTGGCAAGGAGTAGGGATCGTCTGTCCAACCTCGTTGGTTTTCTCCGGGCCTCCGGTTTCCTTCCATTGCTAAAGACCCCTACGCGCAAGCGGATTAGTGAGAAAAAAAATAAAAACCATATGTTAGTCCTGAAATGACCTAGTTTGTGTCGAGTGGACGATAAAAACCCATTCTTCTAAGGTTTTATGCAAGTGAGTTTCTATAGTTAATGTAGGTGCATAGCATGTTTTAACATTTTTCAAAATAACATTTTACCAGACTCTGGCCGCCTTGTCATCGTGTCAAAGGTCACTTGTTGAAAGATGGCGAGGTTTTTTTTGACACGCGTGTGTTTTTATTGATGTAGTAAGTGATATGTTTCACCGCCATGATGAACCACCATTTGGTGGCTTGAGGCTGTTTGGTGAACATGTCAGATTATCATGTACGATTTGATGAAATAATTTACCGTGTTGCACTCTAGATGGAATAATGGGGTTTAACGTCCATTCGACACAACTAGGTCATTTCGGGACTAACGTATGGTTTTAATTGTATTTCAAAAATTCGCATTCGCGTAGGGGTCTTTAGCAGTAAGAGGAAGCTGGAGTGCCCGGAGGAAACCCACGGGGTTGAGAAGGCGTCCCTATTTCTATGGCACATACGCTCACACAAGGGCTCGAAACCACAGCCGCAAGCCAGAGGTGGCCGGCCAGCTAGAGGTCGAAGCGCGGCACTCTAGGACACTAGGCCATCCCAACACTCTAGATGAAATAAAAGAGATATTTATCTTTGTAAATAATGTGCTGTATCAGAATTTACTACCAGTGAAGTGAAATGAAATAAAATGGGGTTGAACGTCCTACTGGTCTGCTCCTGGCTGGGCTAATGAAGACGGGCATACGCCAAACAGGCCCGGATCCAGGATTTTTTCGAGGGGGGGGGGGGGGCATGCATTGTAATAAATGGTAATCATTAGAGTGCCGCATGTATTAGTGGTTCGGTGTAGTCCCCAGAGCCTTCGTCGCATTGCCAGGGCAGAGACAATGCAAAAATCAGTTTATATCATCAATTAAAAAGCGGATACAACAGTCTCGCTGGGGCTGAGGGGGGCTGCCCCCCCCCCCCCCTGGATTCGCGCCTGCCAAACAGTATGCTATGAGGAAATATTTCCCCAGACAGCGACACTATTCTTATATCGTATTCCACAGAATTGTGTTACGAATTGTCGAATTTTCTTTTCAGTCTTCCAATAGAAGAAGAAGAAAAATTCCAAGGTTATGTGCATATATAAAATACATGAAACAAACAAAGGTTACATACATGGACATAATTATACAAAGATACACAACTATACAAAGACATGAACAAATTGTATACAAAAGCTCCTAAACATTTTAAAATTTCTATATTTCGTATTTATAATCAGTATTTGAAATTGTTGTAAATCATTCAGTTTATAAAAATTTGGTTCACGTAATAAAATTAATCTGAACAGTTCTTTTCTTTTTTCATGTTTTTTTGCGATTTGTTATCAAATGAATTTCGTCTTCTATCTCGTGACATATAATATACAAACGATCGTTTACGTCTAATTCTCAATTTATTTGCGCTTATTCTTAGATTTGTTAGTGCTTTCCGGTGTCTTCAATGTCTTATATTTCTGTGATTTCGTTTATTTTGTCTCGGTTTTTTCAACATATGTTTGGCGCAATATAGCCCGGTTGGAGCTGACGTGCCATAAAACCACATTTCTTTCTTTCTTCTTATCACATCAAGATAATTTTCATAATTGTGCAATGCAGCCAAAACTGAAATTAATGACACAAAATATGAAGCAAAAGACGTCGGTAAGCTTGGACTATCACTGTCACACCCTGTCCGTCCCTTTTAAGGAAAATCTGGGAACAACGATTCGTGCTATTTTAACCGAAAGTAGACAAGTTGATCTTTTTCACTTTTTACTCATGACCGTCTTCCATTAGCCCAGGTTATGTGCAGAACAGTAGGGCGTTAAATCCCATTTCATTTTTCTCATGAAACCAAAATGAAAATGACACCTGGGAAAACGTAACCCGAATCTTGCGCACTGGATCAACTTGCACAAGACAAACGCGACCTGGAGATTTTTCGGTCATTAATAAACGTGTATTCTTGTCATGACCCTACACGCCCTATAGAACATTATATAATATGGGCGTCAAAAACCAACGAGGTTGTCAGAATGATGCATGAAGCGTGGTAGAGAAAATATCACTCTTTGAGCTCCCCTTACAGCCCGAGTGAAATAAAACATTAATTAGAACGATATAAACACCATTTAAACAATTACTTATTGTTATAGATATCCATCTATTATTACAGGTACACGTGACAGGTACTACAGAATCAATTAACTATGTATTGTCCACCATAGTGATTGCTCACCTTGACGCCATTTTACAATATATCACGTGATTATATACATCAATCACGTGACACATAAATAATTATGACGTAATATTGATGAACGGCACGTTCGCGTAATGACGTTTTTTATTTTAACTGTCATCTGATACGTCATCAATTCTATTTTTAAGTATTGAAGTAAAAGCTTGTTTAAACCACGTGCGACATAACACATTAATTAAAATGGCGGAAAATAATCAGTTTTAGGTTTTATGTTTCAAACATAATAACATAAATATTGAACTGAGAATGTTTCTGACAGGTCAACAGACTGAATACTTTTCGGACATTTCCTGTTAGACAGGAACTCGCAAATCAAACGACTTCCCTTCTCCTGAAACACGCCATAAATCGTTCGTGCGATCATTTATTTTAAAAACTCACCAATTTTAAAACATAGCCCGCCAATCATATCAATTGAAGTCTCTGCTGAACGTTGTTTTGGGGCAGATGAATCCCTAATGAACTACAATGTTGAAAAATATTAAATTATAAAGGGAAAGGTGATATCAGTCCAATAATGGTTGAATTCCTTCCATCATTTACACAGATATGATGAATTGAAATATTCATCATATCTGTGTAATGATATAGTCCACAAATTTATACATTTATCCAAAAGACTAGAATAACCATCGTAAGATATTAATTAAATTCTCGGTTAATATACATCTAACGTCCTCTAAACGTATTATGAAATGGTAAGGCACTGTAAGTGACACAAACTATTACATTTCTTGCATGCACGACTAATAGTGAATACAAAATACTGCACTGTTAAATGTATTTTGTATGTGAAGTGTATATATCATACGTCTATTTTAGTATATTTATTAAATAAGGAGACGAATTAATATAAGCATTTGGCTTGTTTTTGAATCCTTAACTTTTGACAATTTATAATGTATAACATGTATCTTATTTTGAATAAAATATAGTTTAAATCAATTGAAATATTCTCAAAACTTCGGAGAGAGTGAGAGAGAGATGGGGTTTAACGTCCACTCAACACAACTAGGTCATTTCGGGACTAACGTATGGTTTAATGTCTTATGCATTATCTACAGTTGATATTTGGATTTTCAAAATAATCAATATGACTACATTTTAGCGCGAATGAATCTGTGTAAAGTTAAATTTTGTAACTTTAGTTTTTTCTTTGTTTGGAGTACAACTTCGCAAACCAAACAACTAAATTCCTTCTGAAATATAGAAAACAGTATTTCCTATAACGCGAACGGTGGCTGAAGTTCCTGGGTTTTCAGTTAACCGATGGTTCAATGAACCCAATCAATGATCAGGGGCCTGTTTCACGAAATTTTAACTAAGATAAAATCCGATTTTAGTAATTCGATTGGATAGTATTAGATTGATTTTAGCGCTTAGCCAATCAGATTTGAGTATGTACTAAAATTTGGATTTTATCTTAAGTTAAAATTTCGTGAAACAGGCCCCTGGTTTAGAACAACGCTGGAATACCAGTTTCAAAAAAACGATTAAAATGGTTTCCATCTCGCCGTGTTGGGTTTACTGTAAGTCGTTAATCAACCTCAGCATTTAACATCGTTAAATTATTAATCAGTTGTATTCAATATACCGTATTTCCTCTAATAAGCGCCCGGGCGCTTATTTTTTCAGCACCCCTTGACCCCCCGGCGATTATTGGAGGCCCGGCGCTTATTTCTTTAATAGAAAATTGAATTTAGGGTAAGCCGTCATTTACCATGGACATTGGGCCGGGGAATCTTTTGAATTACGGCATTTGATCAAAAGCAATCTAATGTCTATTTCATGTGCATCTTCAATGATAATTTCAATTGTAGGGTGACAGGGTCTTCATGCGCTTATTAGAGACCCGGCGCTTATTGGAGGCCCGGCGCTTATTTTTTCAGCACCCCTTGACCCCCCGGCGCTTATTAGAGGCCCGGCGCTTATTGGAGACCCGGCGCTTATTAGAGGAAATACGGTATCTATAATAACTATGGAACTTATATCATCCATGACAGAGGTGAAGGTCAGTCAGTCATGAAAGGGGGCAGACATAATGTCATTTTTTCTCTGAATCCCAGTAGGTTTTAACCGTCGGTCGTGTTAGAAGCTCGTTAGGTCGAGTATTGTTATCTTTATCGTGCCGCCCAGGATCCCTGGAACTAAAGACAAAGGGAGTCAAAATGAAACAGCACCGCCCGTTAATGACCAATTAATTCACGTGCTCCCAGTAGACTTGACGTCATTAAACTGATAATACCTCGTTATGCCCGTTCTACAAAGATTTTAATAGTTCTATGGTTTACTTTAAACGCTTCCAGATTTAGATGTGGTCATTTTAAAGATTAGAACGGTATTCGGTAGGTTCAGTTATTTACATGGGAAAATAATTTGAGTTGCGATAGTATAATAATAATAATCACGTCATTTTACAAGGGTAGCAAATTAGGCCTGAGGCCTTTTTCAAATTTGGCCCTTGGCACAGATCGTGCGAATGATTTCGATCATTACTGCAGGAAGAAACCGAAGAACTCGGGGGAAACCTGCCTATCTAGTATCTTTATTTACAGCAACATTCTAGCTTCGACATTTGGTCATTTCGAATGAATGAATGAAATGGAGTTTAACGTCCTACGCTTAAGCATCTAACCTGGGGACGGGCATACGCCATACAGTGTGCTATGAGGGAAATTTTGCCGGGGCAGCGGCGCTACGGCCTACTCTTATATCGAATTTCAACTGCCAAGGTGTCTTTTACGTGCACTCCAATGTGTACACGGGACCTCGGTTTTTCGTCCCATCCGAACGACTAGGCAGCTGTCCTTGTCAGGCCCTCCTTCTGCATCACTGACAAGGGGAAATCACGCCGGAAAATCGAGATGAACTTTCTCGGCCTATGCAGGGATCGAACACTCGACTTCCAGGCGAACCAGTGCCTTATCCACTCAGCCACCGTGATCCCTAATGAATGAAATAAAATGGTGTGTAAATAATGGCACATCAGCACCAACCGGGATAAATGATATGGTTAATTTTTACAGACAGTGTAGACACAGACAGGACGAAGGGCCCTAAACTGACTGACGAAGGTCCTGGTAGTGCAGGAGTGGCGAACAAAACTCACAAGACAAACCTGTGGACACTGGATATCACAAAAACCTTAGCATACACATCGCAATAAATGGATCCGGGGGATTATAGTGGTAAGCGTCCACTGTGCTTTACTGTCCAAATCCTGCAATGATTACATGGAATAGTTTGGGTCACCAGTGTATGCCAGGGTGGGTGTAATGGGGATGGGGGACCGGTGTCTTTACACGTGACCAGAATGAATGAATGAATGAAATGGGGTTTAACGTCCTACGCTTAAGCACCGTACTTGGGCTAACTGAAGACGGGCATATACCATACAGTGTGCTATGAGGGGAAATTTTGCCCGGGCAGCGGCACTCCGGCCTACTCTTATATCGAATTCCAACTGCCAAGGGATCTTTTACGTGCACTCCAATGTTACACGTGACCAGAAGACACGAGTTAGCTATATAAAGCAATAGGCTCTTTTAAAGAAAATTATGTTAAAGGTTTTAATAAAAAACACAGCAGGCTACATATAAAATGTAATCAAACTGTAAAAGCCTCACTAAATTGTAAAAGCAAACAGGGGGAGGGGAGTTGGAAGAGGATTATCTTTTTACACATTACTGCCTTATGTCACTTCACTGGCATGTACATTATCTTTAAAAGCATGTCAATATAAATAACTGGTAGATAAAGACTAGTAGGTGGTCTGCTGTGTGATAATCTGGTCTATGGGTCTCGTCATGATCATAAACCACTATATTTATCGTACGACCCTTGACCCCCCGTCAAGGTATTATCATCGACTGTCAAGACCAATAACACTAGAGGTCGCCACTGACAATGACCAGCTAATTGGAGCCGGGACATGTCAAGACCTCGTGGCGTTTCTCTTGTAATACAATCTCCACACCTCGATTCTCTCATCGCCTTATGCAACTTTACCAGGCATCCTACAATGCAGAGCTATCTGAAAGAAGGATTTCCCTAGCCGACATTACCACTCAGTCACTTGCGTAACTCTGGTATCTGCAAGGATGGGTTTGTGTCGTTTGGGCGTTAAACCTTATCTCTCTCCCTCCCTCCCTCTCTCCCTCTCTCTCCCTCTCTCTCCCCTCTCTCTCTCCCTTTCTCTCTCCACCTCCATCCGCGAGTAGGAGTTTTCAGTTTATGTCGAGTGGACGTTAAATCTCATTTCTCTCTCTCCTTCTATCTCTCTCTTTCTCTCTCTCTCTCCTCTATCCGCTAGTAGGAGTTTGTGTCGAGTGGGCGTCTCTCTCTCTCTCTCTCTCTCCCCTCTATCCGCCAGTAGCCGTGCTGAAAGAAGGACCTCCCTGGCCGACATCCCTACTCAGTCACTTAATGTCGTTGACATGAAATCCAACATGGCGTTACGCAACCCTACCTTCCATTCACCTCCTGGCAGCACGAGGAGGAAAACATGTCGAGTTCACAGTCATGTTCTTCAAACAATCTTTAAATCCCGTGAGAGATTTCCAGTTATTTGGCCCCAGCAACATCCGTTCGTCGTTAAATGGGAATCCTTACATAAACCATAAGCTAGGTCTGACTTTCTTAAATATTGGCTTTATACAATTTTGTGAGAGAGAAATAGGATTTAACGTCCACTCGACACAAACTAGATCATTTTGGGACTGAAGTATGGTTTTCAATTTTTATTTTAATAATTCGCTTGCGCGTAGGAGTCTTTAGCAATGGGAGGAAACCAGAGTGCCCGGAGGAAACCCACGAGGTTGAGAAGGCGCTCCTATCTCCATTTCACATACGCTCATACGCTCAAGCCAGAGGTGACCGGCAAGCTAGAGGTCGAAGCGCGGCACTCTAGACTTAGGCCATCCCAACCATTAATTTATGTTATTGTACCTATAGGAGGTTTTTCGTGTGACGCATTTCCGGTATCTATTTTTAGCCTGGCCGAATTTATCCCGCAGTTTAACATGGAAAATGTGAGGGAAAGCGAGGTTTTCTCTCTTTTTCTCTTTATATAAAACATATTCTTTAATTCCACTCTTGTTGAAAGTTGCGTGTAGCATTCGTAATAAATAACTGATTTCAAATCATGTCTTAGTTATTATTTTTTTGTTTTAATGACGATATACTGCGTTGTAGCAGACGATATGTCAAGCTCGCGCACGGTTCAATAGTCTCTATCATCAAGATAAATATTCTCTGTATGTTGAAGACTAGGCCGGAAGTTCTGGGTGACCGAGACTAACGTCCAGTTGGCCGTACGCTAAAGCATTACACAGATATTGTTGTATGCAGACGATTAATATGTTTTGTGTTAATTGTACTGCAAACAAATAATAAATAATATCTGCTTGTTTGTAAAATGTCACGAAATAGCGCATAAGAGTAAACAATATGGATTATAGAGTGGTGCCCTGCGGTTCCACGAAAGAATTATTCAAGACGATATTAAAATTTAAGCACGACCGTAGCAAGTCTAAAAAAATGATGACAAATAATAATCACGCTGTAAAAAATAATTCTGTATATAATGCACCAGTCCAGTTATTGCATTCAACAGTTGTTCTCCGAACCAAATACTAAATTAGAAATTAATAAAATAGACATAAATCTATCGTTCTCTATTCTTGGTTGCGACAGTGGAGATAAACTGACTGGATTAAAATTTCACTGGGTGCCAAACGCTGAGCCAAGACGATTTATGTAGTTGTAAAAAGAGCTTTGAAAAATATTCATAGATTCCAATTGATCATCGTTTTGTTCTTTCTGTTATTCATATTCCATCAAGAGAAAATTTTATAAAAATGACTGGAGTTTTACCACGTAAATCAAACAACTATTTTTCATTGGTTATAGAGCCGTCTTAACGCGGGGAAATTTACAGTAGCTATATATTGGCTATACAACACGCATAAACAATCTTATTTGCATATTGCATTCTATTTATAGAATTATTAGCTGGAATTATTTTTTTAAGTCGATAGCCTCAAGGACCAACATAGTAGGCCCTACCGTGTTTTGTGTAAGAGTATAGCATGCAACGCTAGCAGACGATATATCAAGTATTAACCGCGTACGTATACACTGTCCAGTCGGCAGTTGAATGTAAATATGATAGACCATTTAAATCCATTATGTTAATTAATAGTCCTGTAAGTAATAGATAGCATCTGTTTGGTCGTAAAATGCGTAATAAACTTGACTAAATACTAATTCGAGCAATGAGCACGAATCAGTCATCCACTGTTTTCCTCAGTTGCATACGGCCATTACGGGTCTGGTAATGTTGCCGTATCTTTCATATATCGAAGTTTATGTAAATATCGGTTTTTGGCATCAGTCGGAAAACCTTTCACGTATATAGAAATGGTGGTCGGTTCCATTTTAGGTAAAAGAAGCTTAGTGTACGACGGTATTTTCACAAAAAAACACACAATGGCCTATGAGTTTCAGTCTAGCAATTCGGCCAGCTCGTCTGCGCATGCTCGAAAATGACGTCAAAAGGGAAACCCGTAAAAGCTCCTATAGAAGAAGAAACTTTAGTGCCTAACAACCATACAAATACTACTAATAGAAATATACATGAAACAAACAAAGGATACATACATGGACATAATTATACAAAGATACACAACTTTATAAAGACAAAAAAAGTGTCTTCTTCTTCTTCTTCTATAGTTAGGACGCAACGAGAGCAGCCCCACGTTCTAATCTTCCCAAACCGGGATCGTTTTAGGTTGTGGCTTGTAATACCACAATGTTTTACTCAACTTTGCGAAGATAATCGGTGGCTCGTAGCTAACGTAAGTTACCGCTGTGTCTTTTGAACGCTGGGAAATTATGCTATGTCTACGAGATAGTGTCCTTTGTAATTAGGCAAGCCCCGTCTTATTTCAAATGGGCAAAGAGAGGCAGATCCATCACATGAATTAGCCTAGTCAATAGCTCATCTTTTTAAAGTTGTCCGACGTTAGCGTCTTCTTTTACAATATTGTAAGATAGGCCTACTGGTTTTATTAAAGAATCAAGTATCATTATAGTGGAATTATAGGACACCAAACGTCACTCAATACTAATTAGCTGTTAGCAAAATGACGAAATTAAACCTGACTAGTAGTCTCCCCAGGGGGCGCCGTTCACGGTTGTCAAGCATGGCTACCTTCTGACACTGGTATGGGTCAAGTAGTTTCGACAAATCAACAGGTATCGGATTACGAGATAGCTTCTGCTGATCAATATGCTGTGATTGTTTGGGGGATCGTGCGCTGGGCGATGGTATTATTACAATTGTCAGAGGAATATTTTGACAATCTGGACATTTTAATTGAAGTGTAAAAAATCACAGATTTTGGCATTGATGTAAATCTTATTTGTGTACGCCATCCATGTTACACCTCGGGCACTTGTCCGTTGTTCCTCGCCACCCTTGTCTGAACTACAAAAACATAGCATACTGATTGGGATATTGAACTTTATAAATAAAAATCAAAAATCATGTAGTGTTCTTGAATTGCGAATATTGAACATACACAATTGTCCTCCCCTCCCCCATCACTCGGGTCCGATCTGTAAACGTAGTACACTGGTTGGCATGTTAAACATTAATATATGCGGTCCCTTAATTCCTGAATCTGAACCTGGAAACCTTTCTAACTGATAACCCAAACAATATCCGACCGCGATGTTATAAAAATATGAAAATGATCGACATTAAAGAGGTTGTAATGTGAGAGATTAGAATTAAAAATAACAATAACAGGACAGTGACAAATCATGTGATAATATAATATAGATTTCCTGTAATATTATAAACATTATAACTGACCCTTCTCACGACCTGGTGGACGACGGCGTTAACTTTATCCTGGATTCATTTACAGATTTAATTATTTTGTTAAGATGTACTTTCAATCAGCCAGACTTTGCTCTCCCTTAATAATATAGTAGAAACTTTATTGCATAAAAAACCTTACAAGGTTATGTGCACATATAGATAAAATTATAATATAATATAAGAGAGACAAACAAAGGATACATTGCATGTACATAACAATAAGATAAACATACATTCTTTACGTAGAATTGTATATAAAAGCTCCTAAACATTTCAAAATTTCTACATTTTTATTTATCATAAGTTTTTTAAATTGTTGTAAACACAACTGACAAGTTGAAATCACATGACAAAATATTAAGAATAGAAGCCATTGCCTGTAGAAGAAGAAGAAACTTTATTGCACCCCCCCCCCCCTAAACATTTTGCTTCTTCATCAGTATACGTCGTGATTTATGATTTATCTTGGGACATAGTTACTTTAAGTAACGTAGTATAGAGTCTGATGAGCTGATGCCGATACAATTTACGTTATTGAAATAACTACTTGGGACACTGCTAAAACAAAATAATTATATTTTACCGGTAATAAATTTATGTTCATTTTAGAGTGAATTAAGCCGGAAAAATCAGACAAGGCCAGACGTTTATTGACTTTAATTTGGATATAATTTAGCTGCTATATAAGCTCTCCCAGATAATCGCTTTCTACCATTTTGCTGCAGGATGGCCAGGTTACTTTTACTTTTAATGTGTCTTCGATATATCTTCACATTTCAACGATTTTAATGTTTAATAGATAAATATAGATCTTCATATTATTTTTAGAAAATCCCCAAACCAAATAAACCATAAGCTAACCCACGTGTCATGAGTGAACTGGAATCGTTGACCCAGAAAGATAAGACATTTACCAGAGATAGCCCGTGTAAAATGATAAGACGAGAATCTCGACTGATAGTGGCGGCCATTTCTACTATTTTAACTATTTACTTTCACGTTAATCATCACAGATTAAAATCATGCTAGTCAGAATTTAGTTCATACGAAACTTGCACTGTCTGTCTACCGCTTGGGAAGAGACACGAAGCCAGTTAGTCGATATTTTAATTCAAATTTCGAAGATGTTAGTCGAAAACACCAAGTATACTTGAAGAAATTTAAGAAAATATTTATTCCTCTTTTTTTAAAAACAATATTTTTATTCAGGTTGTCTGAATGGGATTGGGGAACAGGCTTAGCCTTTGTGATACACCTCTCCCTAATTTATTTCACTTTCATTGTCATAATATGTAATGAAATTGAAAAAAATTCATTTAGTCGTTGTGTGTATGAATCGGTTAAGAATCGATTAACAAAATAGAACACTAATTTTTCAATATGGCGACCCTTCAGAACAGAGACCCAGTCTCAAAAGTGGATGTCCTCTGTGTGCCGAATAACCGAATAACTCTAGTTTTCATGACGGTGCCAACCTTTCGCTAAATTAAAGTCGTTTATTATTTGTGACACAAACTATAACACCAATCATTTATTTTGTTGTTTTTTTTAAGATTTAGGCCCTACAGGGACCGTTATCGAACAGCAATGGCGCAAAACCCACCAGTATACCTGTTACCACTCTTTGTCGTGTATTTTGTATCCATTTGCTGATTACACTATTTTGCTTGAACACACTATTTTGCCCATAACGTTTTTAGGACTTCGAATTCTGTCTTATGGTTTGGATTGTTCATACTTGGTTTCATTTTATGTTATTCAAGTGGAAGTCCAAAATCCTCGCCATTCTGCATTTAATGCTGTTCACTTAGTGAGATGCCGTTCACAATCACAATGCTAATGGAAGGGGGGCGGTGGCGTCACTTTTATATAACGACGTCGGCGTTGAAAACTTTGCGTCACTCGACGCCGTCTTGTAGTATACGTATACATCGGTGTATATTCATCAACCCTTTCAGCCAATTTAACAATCTGTTAGCTAACCTAACAACTACTTAGTATTAACTGGTGATGCCAATATTTAAATGAATTAAAAGGTTTTCATGACAAGCTACATCTCTGTTGTATACAATCAATGTTATAGTTTCTACTTTATTTATTTTATAGTAAATTTTCTTTCACCTGTGTTAGGTAAAGCAAGAAAATTATGTAACAAAATATACACCCTAAGGTTTTCTTCTGGCCCTCCCGTTTCCTCCCAGTGCTAAAGACCCCTGTGCGCACGCAAGCGAATTATTGAAATAAAATTGAACCATATGTTAGTCCCGAAATGACCTGATTTGTGTCGAATCGACGTTAAACCATCTCTCTCTCTCTCTATCTCTCTCTCTCTCATTGCCGATTTGTTAGGTTCATTTGGGATCTTAATCTATGATAAGTTACTGACTTCAAATTATTTTATATGTGGAATTTTTTTTTAAGAATGAACATATTCTGGATATGAGCTATCGTTACATCAGATATAGAAAAAAAATGGGCAAAAAAATTACCCCTTAAATTCATATTTTTACATTTTGCAACCGATGCACGTTTTCTAATCGCGGACTGTCAATTAATATTCTAATCAAAGAGACGCATACAAGAAACATAAAGATAATAAATTTAAAGTAAAATTCCCACATCTTTTATCTCAAAACGATAAATTTGGTTAAAAATGATATTTCTCTAAATTAGTTCAAATCTTATCAAACAACATATTTTTATCTACAAGTTTTTTTTGTAATTGTTTTTAAATTGTGGAACTACTTGTGTTTTTATCGGGATATTTTGTTAGAAATATGAAATTTATAGGCATAATGATAACATGTAGATGTTGATATAACGCTGCAGGGGCGAATCAAAAGTGGTGTTGGGGGGGGGGGGGCATCCGGCTCAGCTGCATGAAAAAAAATGTAAACCATGTATGAGAAAAGTGCGAAGAAGTAATAATATCAATCTGAATAAAACACAGATCTAATTCCGTTTCGTTTTTACTTGTCTTTACTACATGTAGTGTAGTCCATCGAAACTATAAAAACGAAACAAAATATAGATCTTTTATAGGCATATTATGTGATATCACACTATCAACTGTAAAACTTCCTGAACAGGGGCCCGGACAAATAAAACGCCCCCTGACCCATATTCCTGGATCCGCCCCTGCACTGGAGGGGGTGACTAGAGACAGGATAACGCCCTTAATATGCTTGTATACCCGATTAAAATAAATAACGACAAGGCAATTGATGCAGATATGGCGGGTTTCAATATATTAGATAAAACAGAAATTAAGATAAAAAAGGAAAGACCTGCGATGCAGATATGGCGGGTTTCAATATACCCCCGGATAAAAGCATAAATTAAGATAAGAAATGAAGGCCTGCGATGCAGATATGTCGGGTTTCAATATAGCCTCTGATAAAAACATAAATTAAGATTAGAAAAAATAAATTCTAACAGATAAGAAAATATGAATACAGAAAGATAAGAAGATTTGAAAGTGTTATCTATCCAGCAATCCCATCATGCAAATTATGATTCAGTGTGAAAGTGAAAAAGTAATGAGATATATATATATATATATAGAGAGAGAGAGAGAGAGAGAGAGAGCGAGAGAAAAAAATGGGTTTAACGTCCGCTCAACACAACTAGTTCGTTTCGGGACTAACATATGGTTTAATTTTATTTGACCCCCCCCCCCCAAAGTGAAATGAAATGGGACTCGCTTTCTTAAATATCCCTTAAAGACCCATTATGTAAGCTTAGATAAAGAGTTGACAGTATTTTTTTTTCTAACAATATTTATTCAATAAATATTTACATAATATATATATAAGTCTGGGATCTGAAAACAAGCCGGGGCTTATATAAATTCATCTCCCTATTTACAACAATTTAAATACATGTACAGTATTTGGAATTATAATCATAAATTTTATAACGGTTTAAATTATAATCGTAAATTGTATAATGGTTTAAATTACAAAGAAAAATGTATACTATCAATGTTGCAATATCGTAGTTTAAGTACAAAGGGGGTTAATTTGGTGTAGTAAAAAATGATAATTAACAGAGAATATCTTGATAATTTCTCTTGTTGGAAGTTTTGGTATGAATAACATAGTCTCGATTTTCGTTGCATGCCATTGTTACGATAATAAACAAAGTCTCGATTATCCATTTTCAAATTAAATCAATAAATGGCGATCATGCTTCAATCCATTAAAAATCACCGAATACCTGTCATAATAGTTAATTAACTAGGGCGATAATTCAGACCTTCATCTGTTGATAATAAACAAAAATGCTTTTGGAACAGTCCATATTCTGATTACACTATTTGCCTTATTACACTATTTTGTCTATACCGTTTTTTTTTAGGAATTCGAATTTTGTCCAATGGTTTTGCTTCAATAAATTCATCCCTACAGACAATCTGTTAATTTAAGTACAATAATACGCCTTACAGGGCCGGCGGAAGCAATTCTTGTTGGGGGGGGGGGGTCTTCCATTTTAGGTCCTTCTAGGCGAGGGTCCAGGGGCCAAAACAACCTGGACAAAAAAGAGGGGCTAAAGCCCCCCCCCCCCCCCTTTAGCACCCCTACTCCGCCGGGCCTACCTTAATTTGAAACCACGATAATGTTTCCAACGTCACCACGAGTAATTGATTATCTATCAACTGTTTTTAAAACATAACTTCCTACAAGGCAGAAATATTCAAAACATATTACCAACAACAAGACAAGACGAAATGTATTCGGATTCCCAAGGGGGCTCTACTAAGTAATTAATAAATCATTATGTAGGCTGCAGTAATTACATTTATATAAACAAGACTCTCTTAAATCCCTTTATGACCCTCATAACAATGATGATTTCTGTTAAGAGCACCTTTTTCAGGGTACCCAAGGGATTACTATGAAAGTCCCTATTATTTGTATAAGGTATATACAATGTTTTATGTAGGTATAATAGGTAGAATACACAGTCTATAGCGTAATTAACCCCTCCTTTGTTTATTGTGAGAGAGAGAGAGGGAGAGAGGTAGAGAGAGAGAGAAAGAGAGGTAGAATAGGTAGAATACAAAGTCTATAGCGTAATTAACGCCTCCTTTCTTTATTGTGAGAGAGAGGGGGGAAGAGAGAGAGAGAGAGAGAGGTATAATAGGTAGAATACACAGTCTATAGCGTAATTAACCCCTCCTTTGTTTATTGTGAGAGAGAGAGAGGAAGAGAGAGAGAGAGAAAGAGAGGTATAATAGGTAGAATACACAGTCTATAGCGTAATTAACCCCTCCTTTGTTTATTGTGAGAGAGAGAGAGAGGAAGAGAGAGAGAGAAAGAGAGGTATAATAGGTAGAATACACAGTCTATAGCGTAATTAACCCCTCCATTGTTTATTGTGAGAGAGAGAGAGGAAGAGAGAGAGAGAGAAAGAGAGGTATAATAGGTAGAATACACAGTCTATAGCGTAATTAACCCCTCCTTTGTTTATTGTGAGAGAGAGAGAGAGAGGAAGAGAGAGAGAGAGGTATAATAGGTAAAATACACAGTCTATAGCGTAATTAACTCCTCCTTTGTTTATTGTGAGAGAGAGAGAGGAAGAGAGAGAGAGAGAGAAAGAGAGGTATAATAGGTAGAATACACAGTCTATAGCGTAATTAACCCCTCCTTTGTTTATTGTGAGAGAGAGAGAGGGGAAGAGAGAGAGAAAGAGAGGTATAATAGGTAGAATACACAGTCTATAGCGTAATTAACCCCTCCTTTGTTTATTGTGAGAGAGAGAGGGGGGAAGAGAGAGAGAGAAAGAGAGGTATAATAGGTAGAATACACAGTCTATAGCGTAATAAACCCCTCCTTTGTTTATTGTTTACACATGAGTTTAATGGTAATAGCTTTAATTATTGCTGTCTTTAAAGGCAATCCATTTTCTAATCTGGGGTAAATGGGTGGTGAAAGAGAGAGAGAAAGAGAGAGAGAGAGGGGGGAGAAACGGGGTTTAACGTCCACTCGACACAAACTAGATCATTCCGGGACTAACATATGGTTTAATTTTATTTCAATAATTGGCTTGCAATAGGGATCTTTAGCAGTGGGAAGAAACCGGAGAAACCGGAGAAACCCCACGAGGTTGGCAGGCTACCCTACTCATTGTCACATACAACTGGGGAACCGAAACCACATCAGTTGACTCAATGCCAGACCCCATGATACAGCGCGCAACCTCTAACCTTCCGGCCGCCCTCACCCCCGTGTGGAATTCATATTATGTTTTAGTTTGCTATGTAATTCAGATATCTGTAATTAAAATCAACAATTATCCCTGATTTCAATAATAACAACATCAAACAGATGAATAAAGTCACGATATCTATAAATTATAAAACATGTAAGGCTTTGTCTTCACCATTATTTGTTTTCTCCTCAATTATAAATGATCTTAGCCATTTCTTATTATTATGTTATTCAAATTAATAAACTCAGACTTATCTCAATTATATATTATCTAAATTATTTACTAATTACAACTGTCGAGGGTTATTTTACGTACACTTCAATGTGTACACGGGACATCGGTTTTTTCTCCCATCCGAACGACTAGACATATGTCTTTGTTAGACTCTCCGTCCTGCATCACTGACATCGCTGAATTATTTACTAATTATAACTGTCGAGGCCTCGCCAATGTGTACACGGGACCTCGGTTTTCCGTCCCATCCGAACGACTAGACATATGTCTTTGTTAGATTCTCCGTCCTTCATCACTGACATCGCTGTAACATGAATTCCAGAGTTAAGCCTTTCTTGAGATATCATTAGTTTACGAAGACAAACATCAAAGACTCGGGTAAAGTCTACAACCTTCTGACGAACATCAAAGACTCGGGTAAGGTCTATAGCCTTCTGGGTAATAAATTATCTGTACGTATAATAAATTTCTTCTTGTCTCGTGCAATAAATCGCAATTAGACAGACGGTCGTTTGTAAAGTGTTCAGCTCCATTTCCTCAAACTAGTTGTACAAATACCACCATCTTGTATTGTAGCCACCATTTCCTCGAACATGTTGAAGAAATACCATTTTCTTGTACTAGTAGCCAACATTTCCTCAAACATGATGGAGAAATACCAACTTCTTGTAGCGATCATTTCCTCGAACATTTTGAAGAAATATCCTCAAATACCATTTCCTCAAACATGTTGAAGAAAATACAAACTTTCTTGTAGCGACCATTTCATCGAACATGTTGAAGAAATACCAATTTCTTGTAGCGACCATTTCATCGAAAGTGTTGAAGAAATACCAATTTCTTAGAGCGAACATTTCCTCAAACATGATGAAGAAATACCAACTTCTTGTAGCGAACATTTCATCGGACATGTTTAAGAAATACCATTTTCTTGTAGCCACAATTCCATCAAACATGACGGAGAAATGCCAACTTCTTGTAGCCAACATTTCATCGAACATGTTTAAGAAATACCATTTTCTTGTAGCCACAATTCCATCAAACATGATGAAGAAATACCAACATCTTGTAGCGAACATTTCCTCAAACTTGTTGAAGAAATACCAACTTCTTGTAGCGATCATATCCTCGAACTTGTTGTACAAATACCAACTTCTTGTAGCGATCATATCCTCGAACATTTTGAAGAAATACCAATTTCTTGTAGCGAACATTCCCTCAAACATGATGGAGAAATACCAACTCCTTGTAGCAGGGGCGCCGCCCCCACTAAGCACCACACCCACACCCACACCCCTCCCATAACTTTTTTTCACTTTTTGGAGCTTTTGGCGAAATTTTATTTTTCACTATTAAAAATTATTGCCAGGGCTAAAGCCCCCTTAGCCCCCCCCCCCCCCCCGGCTCCGCGGCCCCTGTCTTATAGCGAACATTTCATCCCCCCCCCCTTATTACCTGATTCAACTGAAGTTAGCCGCTTCAAGAGGTTCTAAGTTAGTGAAGTTCTTCAATAGAACATCTATTATTATTTTAGCATATATTTCATTGATATGCCGTATTAAAATGGCTAACTTTAGCTCATACGGTCCGCTTTTTGTAAGGGGGTTGGGATGGCCTACTGGTCTAGAGTGCCGCGCTTCGACCTCTAGCTGGCCGGCCACCTCTGGCTTGCGTCTGTTGTTTCGAACCATATGTTAGTCCAGAAATGACCAAGTTGTGTTGAGTGGACGTTAAACTCCATTTCTCTCTATCTCGCTTTTTGTAAATTATGTCAGGTAAATTATGTCAGGCTATTGCCTAATCTACAACTAACTCCACAAACTTAGAACCTCTTGAAGCGGCTTTCGTCACTTGAATCGGGTGCTCTTGTAGAGACCATTTTTCTTTATACATTAATAGTTTTTCGACTCCCTCCCTTATCGTTGAACTCCACATTATCTAAGCTTGAAGATGTTTGCGGCGTTACGAGTAATTGCCAACTGAAAAAAACCATGACCAGAATTTTAAACTCGTAGCATATATATATATATATATATACTTAGAATGCCCTTTTTAACAATTTGTTTAAAAGTAAATTCTACTGGATTATTATACCAATAATGAAAAATATTTAGGTGAAATAACACCAAAGACGACTGCATACGACGTGAATCATAGTCATAGTCTTTCCGACCTTGTGGGTCTTTTCTGGCTATAAGGGAAATTTTGCCCGGGCAGCGGCACTATGGCCTACTCTTATATCTAATTCCAACTGCCAAGGGACCTTGACGCACGGAACGACTAGACAGCTGCCTTTGACAGACCTCCCTCCTCCACCACTAACAAGGGGAAACCGATTCGATAAATCCCGATGAACTTTCTCGGCCAATGCAGGGATCGAACACCCGACCCCCAGGCTAGCGTGTCTCCCGTGTATAATGTAATTCATTATATTTCACTCTATGTTGATAGTCAGACCAATAATATCATCAAACATATACATGTATATAGATAATCATCTCTCTCTCTCTCTCCCCCCATACAATCAGTTATTTTAGATTATATTCTGTCAAACCATCTTGAAGATCTGTATGATGTTTCAGACTGGTTATCGTATTATATTAGAGAGAGAGAGAGAGAGGGATGCAGGTTAACGGGCACTCGACACAAATTAGGTCATTTTGGGACTAACATAATAATATGGTTTAATTTTATTTCAATAGTTCGTTTACACGCGTAGGGGTCTTTAGCAGTTTGAAGGAAACCGGAGGACCCAGAGAAAACCCACGAGATTGGACGGGCGACCCTACTCCTTGTCACGTACATGATATTTCATATTAGTTTTTAAATCATGACTTCTCATATCTAAAACTGAGTAGATTATTATCTATACAATGTGATTAAAGACAGATCCTATTTCGTTTCGTTTTGGATAGTTCAAAATTTCGTTTTACTTGTCTTTACTACAATATGATCTGGAAGAGTTGTTATCATTGACGTGTTCTGGACGATGTTTAACCTGTCTTTACTACACTGGGATCTGGAAGAGTTGTTATCATGGACGTGGTTTTTTGGTGCACGGAATTTTTGGTAAACCACTAGAAACGTCAACGCTGATTGATTAATCAATTCATCGATGTCTGACGTCATAGGGTCAAAGCCGCACGCATGTCCAACGTCGAGGGCTCTCTTCGGGTTCTCCGGTTTCCTCCGACTGATAAATACCCCTACACATAAGCGAATTATTGAAATAAAATTGAACCACCAAGAAGAAGTGAAGTTAATTTATCAAAAGAGATTTATGTGGATATTGTAAAATTTGTTAATAAACTAACTAATATATATAATTCTCCCCGATGTTTTTTCTCATTTATTTATGACATTTATTTATCGCCATATAGAATCTTGTCAATGGTATACAAGTCAAACTGTGACTGGAATTAAACTCAGTGTATTTCTACCTCAGGGTTTATAATCTCTTTCAGATGGTCTTCTCACTATGGTAGTTGGACTAGATGATAAATCCTAGACCATTCAATCGAATCTCCATCCATTGATGGGTCCACCGCCAATCCACAAAAACACTTTCTGAATAGATCGTACCCCCACTCTCAAGTCTCTTAAATTTATCTAAGAAAGGCAAAACATAATTATTTATATATCTTTTTCTTAATAGGTTATCAACTCACTATTATACGATCATGTCATTATTTCCCACCCTTAAAAATCTATGACACAGGAAATAACAACACAATTACCTCCCCTGTTTTGCTATTGACAACATGGGTCAGCCATTTTCCAACGTTGGAATTTGAAGTTGAAAATGATATTTTTGCCAATTTTTCAACTGACAATAGGATTAATAAGACTATTCTTTAACAAGGTAGGACTGTTTATAGATACCATCTATTTTAAGGCTTTATTTTAATAAATTTTAAAAATATAACTTGAAAATTTGAAATTGCAACTTTACAGGTCCCGATCCATTCCACTAAATTCATTCCCAGGCTGAGTAAAACATGTGGAAGAGTTTTGAAAAGTTTTAAGAACGTGACGAAGACATCCAACGTAATTCCCCCGAGAATCAAACCCAGTAGCTGTTTTCCATAAGTATGACGTGTATAGTTTATTTATCTACCCAGTTACTAAATGCCACTTAAAGAATATTATAAATGACGAAGAACCCCGACACATCGCAATGTTTTACACTCAAAATCGTTGATAACTTCCAGTTTATAACACTTGACATAAATCTTTTAAATCTTTAAGTACGTATCAACGTAAATTATGTTATAAATATAGTATGAACTTGTTTTCACACGAGCTACACCAAGAAAAAGAACTTGGGAATGTTCTTGGTTTATATTGTATTGTTTTCATGACGTTTTAATCATTTAAACTTGGTTCCAAAGTCTGATTCAAACATTTGCTTCATAAAGACGAGAGTATCATTGCCGAAACGTTGCATGTTATTCCATATATTATTATAGTTTTTACTGTGTTAGTGTTCAATGACTAATTGCAACTCAGAGAAGATCATTTTTAAGTTTTTTAAAACTAGAATTGTCCAAGGGGAGAATACAATGCTACGAGTTTGACTTTTTGGATTGTGATGTTGTTTCGTACTACTGTATTGTTCTGTGTTGTATTGGGAGTTTCGGTTTTGTATTCAGTCCTCTGCTGATACGTGACAAAGAGTAGGGTCGCCTGTTCAACCTCGTGGGTTTTCTTCGGGTCCTTCGGTTTCCTCAAACTGCTAAAGACCCCTACGCGCAAGCGAATTATTGTAATAAAATTAAAACCATATGTTAGTCCCGAAATGACCTGGTTTGGGTCGAGTTGACGTTAAGCATCTCTCTCTATCTCTCTTTCTATCTGTCCTCTCTCTCTCTCATTCTCTCTCTGTCTCTCTCATTTTCTCTCTCTCTCTCCGTACTGGTTGTTTTGCGTTATGTTGAGATTGTCGGTTTTTGTATTCAAGTTCTATAATATTTTGTTATCGTTTCATTAGTGAAGTTTCTGTGTCATAATAAGGTACTGGTGTTTTACAGATTAGCATCTTCAATATCACTTGATTTTGTCTGAAGACACCAATTACTATCTTCAGATACTAATCAGCCTCGTTTTATTGGCATGATATATCACATCCATATACCACACTTGTTGCTGTATACGGGGCTTTATTAGCCCCATATACCATAATATATGACGTCATAAAATTCTGACGTATTAATGACGTCTACAAACAGAATTACGTACATCAAAGGACCGACACGGTTAATATACAGGAATTTATACTAGTAATTTGTATGAGTTGTAAATACATAATCACTTGTTAATTATGATCGTTCCAGATAAGATTATTATGGTCGCTTTGTTTTTAGAATTTCTAACTTTTTTCCAGAGAATCACTTTCTTTGAAAGAAGGAAATAAAATTAAATTGATGCATTCTATTGAATCATATATCATATTGTTCAAAGTCGCTTCTCCCTTTTTTCTGATTCAAATTCCATTTCATAGGGCACTTAAATATTCACGTGCTGTGTTCTTATAGACAATAAATGACACATGATGTAAGAGTCTACAACTCGAGTAGAAAGATCAAAAGAACATATTATTCTAGAGATGAAGCATTTGTTTCTAAGTTCAGAGTTTTAGTAATTGAAGAAATTGATTACGCGTATGGTTTTCACAATGTATATTACTGTATATATAGTCTGTGTGGATGGGTTGTCAAGCGATCTTACACATGCGCTTTACATCATAAGGTCTGTCTCATTGAATCAGGTTGCGTGTTTTTGTTTTGGGTCCAAACGCCCAACATCGTAGATTTCTACAAGTCCTCTGGTTTCGTTGGGATCTGATGACCGATTGGTTTAACGTGTACGCTTATGATCATAAGGTCTGTCACTGGGTCAAGTGTTTTGGCGTGGTCTAGATCGCCAGCCTATGCGTGGCCAGTCAACTTCGTTGGTTTTCTCCGGGTCCTCCGGTTTAGTTACACTGCTTAATACACATACGCGCAAACGAATTGTTGAAATAGAATTGTACTATATGTTAGTCCCGAGATGACCTGGTCACCTGATTTATGGACGTTAAACCCCATTTTTCTCTAAATTGAAAATTAATCTTTTAGTTCAAACCACGTTTGGACTTCTAAAATTGATAGGTTCTTAATTCATTTCTGAAGATCCAGCTAAAAATCAAGTAATAGATGCGACTTTATCTTATTTAATTAACTGATTCCCTGCGGCACAATTCAACAGGGTTTTAAAGATAAAGACACAAAGAAATAAAAGATAAGGAACCTGTTCGTATTAAGGCATCCCTTCAACAAGCCCCTGTTCCCAAAGACATAACAGATAAGGAACTCTCTGTATTAAGGCATCCCTTCAACAAGCCCATGTTCCCAAAGACATAACAGATAAGGAACCTGTTTGTATTAAGGCACCCCTTCACCAAGCCTCTGTTCACAAAGACATAAAGGATAAGGAACCTGTCTGTATCAAGGCACCCCTTCACCAAGTCCCTGTTCCCAAAGAAATAAAAGATAAGGAACCTGTCTAAATTAAGGCATCCCTTCAACAAGCCTTTGTTCCCATCATTAACTAGAGCTTTAACTACTTGATAAACAACTGGCCCCTAACCAAGTCGTATACTAACCCCTCCCTGTTCAAGTCATTAACTAAATGTCTTCACGAGGACTTTGATGTAACCAGATATGAGATATGACGTAGTTAACTTTGAAGAAAGAAGAAATCTCCAGGTTAACAAAGCTCATTTCAATTAATAAACCACTTAACCAAGTTCTTCAGAAGTCTGGTTGAATCAAATCTATAGTGTCATGATTGTTTTTCCAGTTTCTTAAATTGGTCAGAAGAGACACAGAATCATAACAAAATCCATTAAAGGTCCTTAAAGATAGATTATGTAATAGCACGATTTGTCTATTACAGGTTTTTCTTTTGGCTTCACAAATGTTATATAAACTATTAATTAGACATGTATGCACTTGACAAGCCTATAATAAACTCTAGAAGATCAGATGGTCGAGATTTAAATGGATAAGAACACCCGCGAGATTTTAAAATTTAACTAATGGTTAAAACACATGCGGGATGGATCAGAAGGTCTGTGATGTGGTTTCGATTATCCGCTTGTACGTGACAAGAAATAGGGCCGCATGTCAAACCAAGTTTGCATTTGATTTAAAATCTCTCAAATGACGACCAGGGTATTTGAAACCAACCAAGCTATAAATAGGAAACATAAATAGTTTCCTCCCACTGCTAAAGACCCCTACGCGCAAGTGAATTATTGAAATAAAATTAGACCATGTTAGTCCCGAAATGGCTAAGTTTGTGTCGAGTTGTTGTTGAACCCCATTTCTCCTTCTGTATTTAGTACAAGTCAACAGTATTTTATGATTAAACTTGACAGTCAACAACAAGTAGAAGTCGACAATATGATTATACTATCAATGTTCGATAAACTTGGTTGATAATTATATTAGATAAACTGGACTTTAATCTATTAATCCATAAGATGACCTACTACTGTATAAAACTTATCATCAAGAGAACTTGATATAGTCAATCATTTTAAACTCTTGGGTGTATTTTAAACTCAATTTTAAACTCAATGTTTGTTAACCTTTATCTGCACAATTTTGCCAGATTACACTATTTTGCCTTCACCGTTTTTTTTTTAGGACTTCTAATTTTCCTAATGGTTTGGATTTTTCGTACTTGTTTTTTTTTTCATTAACAGTAAAAGTCATATTAGCAATATATTGTTCGTGTTAATTTTAAATTCGGTTATTCGTTCGTTCATGGGCTTAAAGCCAGCTTTCACCGAGGGTTTAAAATCGGTTATTCGTTCGCTCGTGGTCCTTAACGTCCGCTTTCACCGAGGGTCATCTGATCAAAACATCGATCCTTTTTCGTTTCGTTGTTTGGAGTTCAAAATTTTGTTTTACTTGTCTTTACTGCACTACGCGCTCTGTTTGATGTGACGGATTAGCAAATGAAACGGTCTGTTAAAACGACTTTTTGGTTTTGGTGTGCTGTGTACGGAACTGTTGGTATTCCCATAGAAACATCAGCGCTGATTGATTGATTAATCAATGAACGACGTCACAGGGTCACAAGCCACTAGTATGACCCCTGACGCGACCTTCCAGTACAACTTGTTAAATCTTCATGTAGTGTAGACCATCGAAAGTATAGATCTATATTTTAGTCAGATTGCTACTGAGTGTTCTGTGTTTGTGAGGGGGGGGGGAATGGTTAACACGTGCGTGCTTTATCATAAAGCATGTCATTGAGTCAATTGGTTTTCTCCGGGTCTTCCGGTTTCCTCCCACTGCTAAAGACCCCTACACGCAAGCGAATTATTGAAATAAAATTTTAAAATCATATGTTAGTCTTGAAATGACCTAGTTTGTGTCGAGTAGACGTGAAATCCCATCTCTCTCTCTCTCTCTATCTCTCTCTCTCTCTCTCTATCTCAATGTTTACAAGCTAATACAGTAAAGCAAGAATTATGAGATCAATATATTACAGAAAAACTATAACAACGATTCATGAAACCATATATCTATGACATTATCTAGTGATCTATAACTGACATCATAGAACACAGATTGTCATCCCACAAAACAAATCAACATTATTATAAAATCCAATCAAATTGACACTTTTATTTGTGACCGAATTTAAAGAGCTCGAGTTTTGTTACACGATAAACCATTGAACCATTGAACAATATATATAGATACGATCGTAATATTTCACGAATTCGGTTATTTGAATAATATTCATCCAATGACACGCATTAACACAATATGAATTATCGCTGTTATCGGAACAATCTGATTGGTTAATTACCACCTCTATAAATATCAATCAAACTGTTAAAAAGGGGCGTGGTTATTCCCCCTGGTTGACACGTGTTTTGTGTTTGTTAATGTGATATTGATAAAATCAATAGAATTGTGTTGTTAATTTGATTTTTAATTAACACCCACCCCACCTTATCTCGATCACTGGATCTTAATGTACAGTAGATCATTCATTTGAAAATGAAATGGGGTTAAAGGCCCTGTTCTACACTGGCTAGGCAAATGAAGGCGGGCATGCGCTATACAGTGTGCAATGCCCGGACAGCGGCGCTACGATCTATTTCGAATACCAACTGACAATCGATTTTTTACAGTGCAAGTCTATGTGTACTCTCGATCTAAATTTTTGGTCCCATCCGAACAACTAGACATTGTTCTTGCAAGGTCATCAGTCCTGCGCTACAGACATGAGAAAAACACGCTGAAAAATCCCGGGAAGCATCTAGTACATCTGTGTATTGTGAACGTAAAAGAACCCTTGGCAGTTGGAATTCAATCAACAGTAGGCAGAAACGTCGCTGTCAGAGCCTAATTTCCCGTAAAGCACACTGCATTTTGTGGAGACAGAGACCTCGCACAATGTATTTTAGGGGGTGGGGGCTAGTGTAATAAAAAGATTCGGATTTCACTAACCAATACAGCCTTATTGTTCTGTAATGGAATAGAGAACTGTTTTAAATCTGCTGTTTTATTAGATAACAGCCAGTTTCATTAGGATTTGGTCGTATAAGATGCAAAAAGATTGTCCACCATTTTAAATAAAGCAGACATCTTCCATGAATAACAAAGACATCCCAACATTTCCAAGAATTCTAAACATAGATGTAACTGTGAGAGTTATGCTAATATAAATAATTCTCTCAATAGTTCTGACGAGAACAGGATTCCCAGAACCTCACAAGTAAAACAAACGAAGGCATTCCTCCTCGCCTCATCTGGTTTCGTGTCTTCACGTGACGTGACGTTGTGTGACAGATGACGTAATGTGCTATAATTAATCAGAGGGGAAACCCCTGGGAGATGAAAGTCGTGTGGATATTTTGCTTGTATTTGATGGAGAATAGGTGAGATTTTTTTCCTACTTATGTTTAATTTGTGTATATACAGTACCGGTGATAATGAGAGAGGGTTATGATGGCGAGAAAGAAAATGAGTTTTTATCGAAATTTAATACTCGACCTCATGGGGTTTTTCTTCGAGTTTCCGTCCACCCCAAAAGTACTGAAATGAGATTGTACAGTAGGGTAGCCCCAAAATGACTAAGTCTGTCTAAAGTGGGCGTTTAATCCAAGATACTCCGAATTATATGTTAGTCTTGTGTAGAGTGGAAGTTACCCCCCCCCCTCTCATTTGAAAGTTAGTTCTTGATATACAATTCATCTAATGACATGTTTATAACCATCCCTCTATCTCCCTCTCGCTCCCTCCCTCTCTCGCATCTCTCTCTCGCATCTCTCTCTCTCTTACTGAAAGTTAGTTATTGACATAAAATTAGTCGATAGACATGTTGTATGCTCATCGAATATTATTTACATTTCAAGGAACTACCAATTCAAAACATTCACGGGACTGTAATCATCTGTCAGGCCGGGGAATATTTGAAATGTGTGTTGATCAATTAAATGTATTTTACATGTTCAAGGCATGTTTTGATCTACCGTGTTAAAACTAAGACATATTGACTCGTATAAGATCTCTCTCTCTCTCTCTTCTCTCTTCTCTCTCTCTCTCTCTCTCTCTCTCTCTCTCTTTCTCTCCCCCTTCTGTTGTCTCTCTCTCTCTCCCTCAATGTAATGTATTTTACATGTTCAAGACATGTTATGATCTGCCGTGTTTAAACTTGGACAGATTGACTGGTATAAGATCTAGAAAATGTTATGATATGCCGTGTTTAAACTTAGACCGCTTGAGTGGTATAGGATTTAGACAGTGTTACAATAGACTGAGAGACACAGCACACAGAGAACTACCTCCTTTGAGAATAGATCTCTGCCCCGCATGACCACCATTTTGGAAAATTATGGAAAGTTTTACATACTTCATGCACATAAAGAATAAACAAACATTTAAAATTCAGTTAAAAAAAATCGGAATAAAACACTTCACGAAATATGTTTACTTAGTATTTTCGACTAAAATCGTCGATTCAGGAATTAAAATGTCGGTGAACTAGCTTCGTGTCTGTTGTGAAGCTGAGCTAGTTGTAGACAGACACCGAATGTTTCGTATGGTGGTTAGAGAAACATTTTTGTTGTGAAACTTCCATCACCAAAACATCTGGTGTTATCGTCAACTTCTGACAGAAAGATTTCACAACAAATTCCAGCAAATAGATATATCTACATTAGTTGTAAAATATATACACAAATTTTACTCTATGGATTTTAAGTTGGAATTTTACTTCGCGGTGCTTTTTAGAGTCATAAGAGACCTATTCGTGGCTTGCTTTCTCTTCTCGCTCTCTCTTGTGAACAAATCCCTTGTGACCAGAATCGACCGTTCATGACCGCAACTTAACGAAGCTCCCTGAGTTGTGTTGTGGAGTTGAAATTGTTTCAATAATTATGATCGGACAAGTCCTACTCATATTTTGAATTTCAACTGCCAAGGTTTCTTTTAAGTACACGGGACCTCTGTTTTTTGTCTCCAGCCGAACGATTAGACGTTGTCCGTACCAGGCCCTCCGTCCTGCATCACCGACTAAGGGAAACCACACGGGAAAATCTTAAGGAACCATCTCGGCCAACACTGCGAGCGAACCCCTACCTTCTGGTTATGGAACGAGCGCCTTATTGACTGGGCCACCACAGCTCCCACCCCAATGGCTACTAACCGAAATTGTTTCAAGAAGAAATAAAATGAAATGGAACTGAACGTCCTATATTTCTGCTCCTAAACGGGGCTAATAAAGACGGGCATACCCATACAGGGTACTACTCTTATATCGAATGCCAACTACCAAGATATTTTTAAGTGCACGCTAATATGTACACGGGACCTCAGCTCTTCGTCCAATCCGAACAACTAGACAGCTGTCCTTCTCAGGTCCTCCGTCCAACATCACTGACAAAGGGAACCCACGCCGAAAAAACTGGATGAACTTTCTCGGCCAATGAAGGGATCGAACACCCGACCTCCAGGATAGCGAGCCAGCGTCTTATCCACTTAGCCACCGTGATCCCCCGCTCTCACAGTCCCCCATCACAAAAATGGCTAATGTAATTATGTTTTATATAGATTTTTATATTATAAAGGATTTTTTTACAAGTTTGTTCTCTCTACACGTATCGATAACACAATACTAGAGGCGGACCCAGGAAATCCTGTTAGAGGGTCCGTGGGGGTCCCCTGAGAAAAATTTTGAAAAAATCGGGGTGTCAGTCGTGATTTGTGGCGAATATCTACTTTTTATACTGTTATTTAGGATGGGTCTGGCCCCTAGCCCCCCCCCCCCCCCTGGTTCCGCCTTTGCACAAGACAACACCAAACCCTAGAATATCGATATTAATTGTTCACTGTTTATTTAGATAATATTTGTATAATCAAGATGAATCAAATCTAGATAGGTAATTTACCTTTTTTATATATAGGCCAAGTTACGTGTCGATACACATGGTATAAAACAATGGAACATGGAAATAGTTTGGTCAATACTATTATGTTTTTATTTAGATCTTGTCTCGTTGACAGAAGTATGTATTTGAAAAGTGTTATTTTTGTAGATATTCTTGTTAAAAAATGTTTTCAAGTAGAAAAATCTCAGAAACGGATTATATATTGATACATACAAACTGTAAAACAATGGAATATAGAAATAGTTTTATGTTGGGGTCAATACTATATTGTCTCGACCTTGTTTCATGGACAGAAGTAGATATTTGAAATGTTATATTTTCACTTATTCTTGTTGAATATGTTTCCAAGTTCTTTGTTGAATCTAGAAAAATCTCAGAAAAGGATGATACACACTAACTGTAAGACAATGGTAAATGGAATTTTTTTAATGTGTGTGTCAATACTATATAATGTAGATTATACAAACACACGGAGACTTGTTACCTGGGGCCTGTTTCACGAAATTTTAACTTAAGATAAAATCCAAATTTTAGTACATACTTAAATCTGATTGGCTAAGCGCTAAAATCAATCTAATACTATCCAATCGAATTACTAAAATCGGATTTTATCTTAGTTAAAATTTGGTGAAACAGGCCCCTGGACAGAGAGTAATTTACCTGGAGTCCATTGAACAAAACTAAGTTATTTTAACGATCCGTTAAACTCTAACAGACATATCTTGGTACCGTGTTATTTGCGTTAAATTTACTACAGAAAACACTATAGAATACTTTATTATTTCCTTTAGAAATATTAGCATAAATCTGTAGGAAAAATTTGCACCACAGAATGTTTGGGGCCATTATTTCCAGCAACAATCTTTCTCTCCGTTAAAGTTAGCTGATCGTTAAAAGATAACGCAGCTTAAAGCAACCGGCCCCTGGACAGAGAGTAATTTACTTGAAAGTAAATTCTTTTGTTTTGGTGATTCCTGTTCGAAAGGCTTTAATATTCTCCTTTTTTTTAAAACAATATTTTATTGAAACATTAAAAGGGGTTAAGGATTATGACCTCTCTCCTTTAAGTTCTTTGAAGGTATGAAGAGTAACAGATTATACCACGGATATTTTAGATAGGTTTTTTATTTATCGGTAAATATAAAATAATGTACATGTATATATAGTCTGGGAATAAGGGTGATATTTAATAAACAGTGATTTTAAATAAAAAAACAACAAATAAGAACGACCTTATCTGAATTGTTATATGATAAAATAAAACCAAGTACGAACAATCCAAACCATTAGACAAAATTCGAAGTCCCAAAAACGGTATAGGCAAAAATGTGTAAAATCGCAAAATAGTGTAATCAGCATATGGACTGTTCACCGTGTACAAAATACACGACGAACAGTGGTAACAGGTGTCCTAGGAAGAGTAAGCTTATAGCTTTTTGTATTTTGTATTATAAAAATAAGTACGACCTTATCTGAATTGTTATTTGATAACAAAGCTTTTTGTATTTGTATTATATAAATAAGTGTTCGTGTATATTAACTCAACAGCAAAGATAACACGAAAAAAAAGATTCAATATATAATAGGTTTATGTATATATGCGGTAAGCTTTCCTCAAAATCAAATGTTTCCTTACCGACAAAGTGTATATATTTATAAGGTGACGTGGAAATTAAAAAATAATTTTCATTTTAACACCATGTTTTCCTATTATCTATTTTTAACAGGTTTTTTTTATAGAAAAAACTAATTTTGCAGTATACAGATCTGACATTTTCTTTTTTACCGGAAGTGGAACCGTGTTTTTACCCCGAGACACCGGATGTAAAACGTCACCGTGTTTATTCTGAGCGGAAGTAAATTGAAGCAGATGAACATTATTTAAAAATTGATTGATTTCATCGTGTGTCTTTTATGCATACAAGTTTTTTGTTTTATATGCGCGATTTTCTTTTTGACACACTACACTGTATCATTCAGAAGGAACACAAACTTCTTACCGGAACCGGAAGTTCAATATTAAGTATGACTACACGTTCTTTGAATACACGCCTATAATATTTGTTGTTTTGTTTTTAGAATCTACTCAACTATCAATCACTGTTTATGAGAAAAATATTTGATCCAAAAATGTCAACATTTAGTTCTTTTAAAATAATGTATTTGATACATTAAAACAACAAAAGTTTTATAAAGGTCTATATTTTAGTTTTAAAAAAAGCGAACAGTATTGAGTAAGTTCCCAACTTATATCTGAGAATGCTTTGTGAATTGGTTGAGTGTGAAACGAATCCTTATGTTTCTATCTCAAAATCACCAGGAGTGGAGTCGTGAAGAAGAAAGACGTGCATTCGCGTAACAAAGCTAATATAATTTACACAACTGAAATGAAATGAATGAAATGGGGTTTAACGTCCTACTATTATGCACCTAACCTGGGCTAATGGAAGACGGGCATACGCCATACAGTGTGCTATGAGGGAAATTGTTGCCCGGGCAGCGGCGCTACGGCCTGCTCTTATATCGAATTCGAACTAGCAAGAGATCTTTTACGTGCACTCCAATGTGTACACGGGACCTCGGTTTTTTGTACCATCCGAACGACTACGCAGCTGTCCTTGTCAGGCCCGCCTTCTGCATCACGGTCGTACTCGTAGCTACATGTATATATATGAATCTAATAAATTCTAATTGGTCGTGACTATAATCTATAAATAATTATAATCTTAGGGAAGCAAAAAATCCAAAACATCTCTCTTTTCAACCGCTTCTCGAAAACCTATCATTAAGATATTATAAATCCACTGTGTTTATCATTTAGACATATGAGATTTATATTTATATTTCGTTTCGTTTTAGATTACACTAAGAGATAAGAAACGAAAAACGAACACAGAACTTCAATTTGAAAGATACAGTAATACTACCCTGGTCTCGTGTGCAAACATTAGTCCATTATCATAAAACATTAGATGAAAATAAATATGTCTTTATAAAGGTAACGTACACCTAGATAATTATGCAATAATTCATGCGAGAGTCGAATCTTTTGTTCAAATATTCCTCCGTATTATCATAGTCTATAATTTGTAATACGAAACTACGGTTTACTATCCTAATATTGTCGTTCTGTAAATAAAGGTGTAGGGATTATGATATATAATAAAACGTGCATTAGATGAAGTTCGGGATCTCGAAATACATATGGACGATTGAGACACTATTTTGCTTATAATTTTTTGTTGTTTTAGGACTTCGAAATTTGTCTAATGGTTTGGATTGTTCGTACTTTGTTTTATTTTATGAATATGCACGCTTTAGGTCATTGAGTCAAATGGCCTGACTTCCATCTTGTACGTGAAACTGCCCGTCCAACTTCGTTGGTTTTCGCCGGGTTTCCGGTTTTCTACCGCTGTTAGAGAGACTAGAGAAAGAGTTTGACTCAATGCCAGACCTTAGACAACCCCCACCCCGCCATGTGTGTCACGCCATGGGGACAATTTGCTGCACATATTGTGCATGCATGTTTTACATATTGATCTTCGTTGAATTCAAACTGACATGCACACGGATGAGCTTCCGTTTTACGTCCAATCCGAAAAACTAAACACGCGCTGACAAGTGACAACCAGGCTTCATATTTCCCAGGGGTCCAGTTCCCTTCATACCATAATAACACTAAATGTACCATTCAACTAACTGGAATACTTGTTTCCCTGTTCCTATTAAAAATAAATTCCAACCCTTTGACTAAGTAGTGCAAGACAACATCATGTGGTTCAGATGGAACGAAAAAGAAGGTCCCGTCCCGTGTACAAATTCATGGGGAACTGTCTGAAACGCCATTGTCCGGGTAGAATGTCCCTTATAGCACACCGTTTGCTTCATAACTGGAACCGTCTTCCATTTGCCCAGGTTAGGTGGATAATAGTAGGACGTAAAACCCCATTTCATTTATCCATTCATTCATAACTGGAAAAGAATTATTCCAACAAAGGCTATAAATTAAGGAATCCAAGGAAACTGTCGTGTTGTTTGTATCCGTTGTCTAAATCAACAAGCTGCACGAGACATCTAGAATTATCCTAGTGCACGCATTTTGTGTACTTCAAGAAAAAAACAATATTAAAAATCTTCTTTCGCTGGTGGCATGATTAATTTATTAATCTTTAATTAAATCTCCTTTGGAACTCAATTCTGCCATATTTAAAGCCGCCATATTGTTGATAATATTGATATTGTAACTAAGGAGCCATTATTATCCCCTGTAGTTTTAACTTCCGGTTGTATCTGAAACGCATGTTGTGTAACAGTTTTAATCTTCGACACAAAAGAGCTATCGATTGTTCTCGAAGTTATTGTTAGTTACGTGAATAAAATATAAGCCTTCCTCTCTCTTTATCGTTTTTTTTTCTTCGTATTTTTCTATTTTGGTGCGTTAGCTGTGTGGGCTGGTTATCCATGCCTGATAGTCGGCATCTGACATGCAACAGTCTGCGATTCGGTCTGTGCTTCACGTTAATGATTAGGGGAAGTCTAAATATCTCTACTCGGCAAACCCAATATTAGTATCCAATGTGAAAGTGGTCGTTAAGTTCATGTATACTATCAATAGATCCTGTTTCAGAAATGTACAGAAATGTAAGCTGTAGGTCGGGTGTTCGATCCCTGCATTGGCCGAGAATGTTCATCGGATTTTCCGACGTGGTTTACTCTTAGCCACCGCCATAGTGCCACTACCCGGGCAAAATGTCCCTCTTAGCACACTGTATGGCGTATGTCCGTCTTTATTAGGTCAGTCTAGGGGCAGAACTGTAGGCAGTAATCTCCGGTTGCGAAATCTCGGTTCAAAACATCGCACGAGATTCTCCTTCAAGAGGTTTAACACACTTTGTAATGTTCTTATACTTGTGAAGACGCGATTCGAGAAGTGACGGACTGACCGGGCTGTCAGTTTGCCTAATCATCATAAAATATATAAATTAGAAATATTATCAGCATGAAAATATTATATTTCCAGTTATATATTTTTTGAAAATTTAAATCTTTCATTTTGTCGCTTGGCAACCAATATTGTCTGACCCAGTCCGCCACAGGGGTCAAGTATGATCAGTGAATAAAACGTGTCATTTTAGGACTTTGGACAACTGCGGCGTTATAATTCCAAGACGGCTGTGAGTCCACTTCTTATGTACTAAATAAATTCACATTATGTTATTTCATATCTCGGTGTTCATAATATATTAAATACAAGTTGTTCATACTGTTATAATAGTGATAGGTGTAGTATAGGCTACAAGGGGGAGGGAAATTGGGTTAAACGTCCACTCGACCCAAGTAGGTCATTTCGGGACGTTGTTGAATTTTATTTCAATAATTCGGAGAAAACTGGAGTATACCCGGAGAAAACCCACGAGGTTGGACGGGAGACCCTACTTCTTGTTACGTTCATGTACAGCCGGGAAATCAAAACCACGCCAGCTGACTCAATGACAGACCTTATGATACAGCACACATTGCTAACAATTCGGTCATCTAACCCCCAGTACACGAGATAGGGTATGCTTGCTTTAATCTGGGCCCTGTTTCTGGAATTCTTAACTAAAGATAAAATCCAAATTGTCATATATATACTTCAATTTTGATTTGATAAATTAATAAAAATTGTATTTTATCTTAATAAAATTTTGTGAAACAGGCCCCAGATTGTAGAACACCATGGCCTATCTATTTGTGTGTGCGTGTGTGTGTGTGGTTGTGTGAAATAGCTTTACTTAACGTCCGCTTCAATCGAAGTGATATCGCAGACATCTGTTTAGTAAACCTACTTATATATACGTTTATAACAAAGAGAGTTGTGAGTGATATGAAATCTTATTAGCGGTGACACGTGGCTTTATTCTACGTGTAATAAATATTCTATTATTAATGTATATTATAATCTATTAGTCTGACGTGGTGACATGATGGAGTGCAACTGTCCATCAAAACTGACAACAACAAAAATAACATCACGTGACCAAAAAAAACAAAACTGTAAATAAAACATGATATTACACTTAAATGATCTCAGAGAAAAGCAGACGAATAGGAGGGGATAATACGGCATAACAAATCGCGCCAATTTTTATACAATGGAAGACAAAAACGTTCCAGATCGAATAACCTGCACGAGACAATGAAATAAATAAACAAATGAATATATGAATAAATAAATAAGTAAATAGGAAAAACAAATCCTTCGGATGAGAAATGAATTAAGAACAATGGCGACCCTCGTTGCTCATCACAGATTCAAGAGGTTTTCAAGATATTGATGACAATTTAATGACGGTGGTTAAGTCTACTAATATTCATAACCCCGTTCACAAAGGTCCGGTCGTTTGAACACAATACCCCGGTTTAACGTCTACAGAAAATACATCTCAAAAGGTGTCTTAAAGGGTGATTTTCACTTGAGCGAATTTAAAAAGCCTGGGTGTTAGGAATATCAGTCACGGCTGACTAGTCTTCGAGCGCCTTCGTTCATTCGACCGTCTCATTTTAGAAGGTTTAAAATTTATTGTCGTAAAATGATTATTATACATCGTATACCACACGCTGCGTGTCGTTTTATAGCCCGGGTTAATATTCACGGCTTTCTCGGCTTTATGATGAAATATATCATAGATAGATAAATAAAAAAAAACATCATGGCGTTGCTGTTCCCTAGACCATGAACGGAGAAGAGGAAATAAAAAACTCTCGTCTACATCATACTGTATAGTGATTTTATAACAGGGGCCTGTTTCACGAATTTAAACTAAGATAAAATCCAAATTTTAGTAATTTTATTGGATAACATTAAATTGATTTTAGTGTTTAACCAATCAAAATTGAAGTTTCCACTAAAATTTGGATTGTATCGTTAGTTAGGATTTCAAGAAACAGGAGCCATGGTGGCTAAGTGGGTAAGACACTGGTTCGCTATCCTTGGGGTCGCGTGTTCGATCCCTGCATTCGCCGAGTTAAGATTCTTCGACATTTTTAGGCAAGGTTCCCACTTGTCAGTTGTGCAGGACGGAGGGACTGACAATGACAGCTGTCTAGTCATTCGGATGGGACGAAAAACCGAGGTCCCGTGTACAACTTGGCGTGCAAGTAAAGGACCCCTTGGTAGTTGGGATTCGATATAAGAGTGGGTCGTATCGCCGCTGCCCAGGGAAAAGTTCCCCTCATAACACTGTATGATGTGTATGCCTGTCTTCATTAGCCAAGTTCGGAGCAGAACAGTAGGACATTAAACCCCATTTCATTTCATTTGATTTTATTTGATTTTAAAACTTGTGCTATCTGGGGGGATGGGATGGCCTAGTAGTCTAGAGTGCCGCGCTTAGACCTCTAGCTGGTCGGCCACCTCTGATTTGCGGCTTGGGTTTCGAGCCCTGGTGTGAGCGTATGTGGCATGGAGATAGGGGCGCCTTCTCAACCTCGTGGGTTTCCTCCAGGCACTCCGTTTTCCTCCCACTGTTAAAGACCCCTACGCACAAGCGAATTATTGAAATAAAATTAAAACCATATGTTAGTCCCGAAATGACCTAGTTGTCTTGAGTGGATGTTAAACCCATCTCTCTCTCTCTCGCTAATAAACCTGAGATTAATTGTAGGTATTTTAACCCATTAATTAACCCATGTTAGTCCCGAAATGACCTAGTAGTGTTTAGTGGACGTTTAACCCTCTCTCTCTCTCTCTCTCTCTCTCTCTCTCTTGTGCTGTCTGTTTACACGAAGCAAATTGACCTTCGTCCATTGCGAACATAAGTTTGGTGGTGTAAGCATTTTAAGCACTCGAGGATTACAATATCTTTGGCGGTATTTTGCCAAATTAAGTAATAAAGGCAGAAAAAAAGAGAGAAATCCCGAAGTGTGGTGGGGACATAATTATAATGGCCTCAACCAGCGCCACCCCAATATTATTATAACACAGATCCTATTTCGTTTCGTTTTCTATAATTCAAAATTTTGTTTTACTTGTCTTTACTACACACGGATCAGGAAGAGTTGTTACATAACCTGTCTTTTCGTTGATATGAGGGATTAGCCAATGAAACGGTTTGTTACGGCGAGATTTTTGGCGTGAGGTGCCTGGAACTGTGGGTAACCCACTGGAAGCACCAATGCTGATTGGTTAACCAAATGTCTAACTTTATAGGCCATACCCCGTAACTAAACGGTATAAATATGGAAATCGATGTAGGCGTATAAGAACTCTTTGAAAATGAGGGAAGTTGTATTATCGCTGCCCTGGTAAAATGTCCCTTATACCCCCAATTAAGACGTATTGACGCATGCCCGTCTTCATTAGCCCAGTCGGAGCAGGAAAGTAGAACGTTAAACCATATTTCACTTTATTAGATGGAGGTGTGATCAATTTTTATCCTCCTTGGCAAAACACCCAATTTCATATCATTTTATTTTTATAATCCTACTTCGTAAATAATTCCCAGCAGTAGTAGTCTCTAACACCCAGGCAGTCGACTTAATGTCTAATCAGTGTGAACAGGAGTTTTATTCTAGTCTCCATAATACCCCCATTCTCTTTAAAATATACTTAACATGGTCATATAACAAGACTGGCGCTTATTGGACAATGGTCCCTTTTTATAACTCATGAATAAACATGATTCATTATAGACACGGTGGGCGGAGCTCCTTCAAATAAAGGGCTTCCTGTGTAGTTGTCGGCGGTGATTTCCCGGACCCTAATTATACCGCCGGTGACCCTTTAACCAGGAGCGCGATGACCAGCGGTCAGCTTCAATAAACTGTAATGGACATTCGGACGTGCAAATGGCCAGTGTGTGCTCACCTAAGTCAAATAATTGACAAAGGGTAATGAGATTTTTGAAAAGGTTTATCAAAATTTATCTGCATCAATTTGTCGAAGCGTGTCAGTATAATGAATAATAGCCCAGGACCTGTAGATATTACTGTATCAGTAATTGATATCAATATGGTGGACAAATCGTCTTCCTGCGATCCTTTTATTTTATTTTATTTTATTTACTAAATTGGCGAGACATTCCGCTTCCCTAGGCCCTAGGCCCATAATATATATCCAGTCTTGATAAACTGCTACAAATGACGTCACGCTTGTCTGACGTATTACTATTACAGTATGAAATAACAGAATGTGAATACTGTGCCACTGCTAGTTGACAGCTTGCTTCGACGAGAATATATAAAAATATTTGTGTTTTTTTTATTTTTGACCCATATAATGGTTCATGCCATTTCCCTTACAATAATAAGCAACTTTGAGTAATTTAAAAATTGAAAAATAATAAAAATATCTGCAAGTTCTAACTAACTTAAAAATGTTTGCGAAATCCCCCCCCCCCCAATTTCCACCGCGTCATGCACCACGCACGCCCACACCGCATATAGTTATATCTACATATTATAATTAAAACTAGTGTCAAAATCCATATATAAAATATATAAATACACCCATGTATACATACGACAAACTACCCCACTTGTCAAAATATATCATATTATGACATTGTGACACTTTCAAATATGCATTGTTGTAAACAAGGTCATATTCTTTAGGTCCCTATCTACCGCGGTTTCCAGTTTCTCACTCCTCCATTTTATATTTTTTTATGAAGCGACATATGTTGATTCCCAGTTTCAAGTGGATATTAATTTTACCACGGTGTGCACGCACAATAAAAAAAATAAAAATACATGTAGCGCGACCGTGCGGGTTTTAACAATCCTACGTTCGCGCATGCATCGATGAAGAAGGCAAGCACGTGCATACATGGTTATTATTTCGCGCCATTATTTTTGATGAAATAAAATCTTTATCATGTCACGGATTAATTTCTCTTTTATTTCAAATCTGCGCGTGAGTTTGATGAACGAGGCGGAATGAAATTTTGACAACTTAGAATGAATTGAAATATTTTATGATTATTAAATGAGTGATTAGGGCACGTGACCTTAAAGCGCGTGTGTAGAATCAACACGTGATGCCAAGTATAGTAAATTTCTCTTTCGATATTTCAAAGGACAGAACCACTATGTTGATAATTTGAAAAGGAACGTCGAATAATTAAAAATTGAAATGTATGCAACCATGTTAGCTGTTTTAACGAGTGAATACGGTAGATATTAAAATATATACCGCATTCACTTGTCTTAAAACTAATACAATTTCCCCCAAAGTTGGTGCTTTCCCCAAAACAGCAATGGTGTCTGTAGAGTAACCATTTTTACCTTCTTCGATGTTCCTTGACAGTTTGTGACAAAACGCAGTTAATACAAATAATCAAATATACACATATACATACATGTAGTATCATACCAAAATATTATATATATAGGAGAGAGAAATGGGTTTTAACGTCCACTTGACACAAACTAGGTCATTTCGGGACTTACATATGGTTTAATTTTATTTTAATAATTCGCTTGCGCGTAGGGGTTTTAGGAGTGTAGGGAAATCGGAGGACCCGAAGAAACCCTACGAGGTAAAACCGGGGAATCGAACCATGTCAGTTGACTTAATGACAGACCTTATACAACATGCATTAAGTCGCTCCTGGACCCCGTTATTCGTTTTATGGTTGATCCGTCTCTACGCATACTACTCTTCAAGCAAAATCTAAATTTTATTCTTTTTCAAAAATACACAGCGATGCATTTGGGATTTAGATTTTACACAGACCTTTGACATAATTTAGAAAACTCTAAAGGAATCTCTTCAAGGTTTATGAAGTTTAAAAAAATCGGTATCATGTTTAAATTCTCATTTTCCGTTTCGTCATGGATTTTTTTTTTACACTGTGTTCTGAAAGCATCCCCACGTGCAACAACTGCTTTCTGCTACTATAACTGTCACAGGTATATCACGTCGCTAATTTACGAGGGGTCAAAACTCACAAGTGACCAATCAAATTCTATCAAGGGGCCACTTTAGGGAGTTTTGTTAACAAAGCCCCTTCCTAATCTGTTGACCCCTCAGTGACCAATAAAACAATTAATCCAATCACGTGCTCGATAAGTAAGGGATTAATTAGGAATAGACCTGACACCCCCTTTTTAAAACTACGAGTCGACTGTTCCATTTCAGTGATAGTGGGTTTACTGTTAACAAGCCTATCGACTGGATCAGTTGAATCTAACAGGGCTGGTAGTAACAAGTAAGCGACAGTGTCACTTTCTACAGTAGCAGCTAGAGAGGGAGAGAGAGAAAAAAATACCTTTTTGAAACGGAATACACGTGCACTACTACGGACGACAACACTTTCTACTTTAAATACTAAGGATTATTTTTATTTCAAGTGACCGATTCTGAAAAGGATTTTACGGCATTGCTAAAAATTTTATAGCGAAAGCGTGACAAGAGAAAATTAAAATCGAGATCGTAAAAAGTGAAAATAGACATTTCAATGTTTTTCTTAGTGACAGCGACATGCATTGAGCGGGGAGAAAATAAGCCATGTGTTTTTGTGGCTATCTAACGGATTTATCTGTATTAAACAGGAATTACAGTCATATTGGATTAATTAAGAGCGAGATATATTATTACCTTAAGTGTGGTATATTAACTATGCGTTATTGTTGATATACCATGGTATGGTGTATAAAGTGTGAGTTATTGTGATTGACAAGTGGTATATATATAATAATATGAGGATATATGATGTATACTATAGTTTATATATCGCTGGTGGGCTGTCTAATTGGATTAACCTTACTACCAGGTAAGTACTTATAATATATATATATATATATACATGTATCCAAAATTATTAGCACAACCGCAAAGTTGTACTACTTTGTTTCACGGTAAATGATGAATAGATAAAAAGGTATGCCGACACAAACTGATTTCAACACTGGTTTAATAACATTTTAACATTGTATACAATTACACTTTTAGAGCAATGTTTATAACACCTCAATATCCACCGTATATCACAAATATAAAATTCCACTCTAACCATACCAGTATCTCTATCAATTATAATAATGGACAAGCTCTTATTATTAAATACACATTTATATTTTACATGTTTATAACACCTCAATATCCACCGTATATCACAAATATAAATTCCACTCAAACCAGTATCACTATCTCTATAATTATAACGCCCGAGCTCTCATTTTTAAATACGCGTTTATATTTCACATATATATAAATCTTTGTATCTTTTTCTGTTGAATAAATTGGGTGAGAGACACAAATATAAATATATATTAAAATAATTACTGTGTATGACATTATTCCAAATGATTCAATATTCATTAAATATATTTATTAGATATTACATGTAATATACAAATATACACCAGGTAGATATGATACTAAAACACCCTAAACATCAGGGGCCTGTTTCACGAAATTTTAACTAAGATAAAATCCGATTTTAGTAATTCGATTGGATAGTATTAGATTGATTTTAGCGCTTAGCCAATCAGATTTAAGTATGTACTAAAATTTGGATTTTATCTTAAGTTAAAATTTCGTGAAACAGGCCCCAGCAATATAATATACACAATAATTAAATATTATGTAGAGACTACCATAACAATTCTCTATGAATATAAATTAAATACATAATATTTAATATTATGCAAATATACACATTAGTATCATACTGAAATATCATACTAAAATAGACAATAATTAAATATACATGTGAACTTTTACATGTACAATACTAAAATATCTCAATGCATAATATTTAATATTAATATTCAAATATACATATAGTATCATACCAAACAATATCTCAATATACATGTACATGTATAATAATTTTTATAATACAAATATACACGTAGTTTTCATACTAATCATATTATATTCTAATTGAAGATTGAAATAATTTAATTACCAGTTCATTGCTGATTAGTTAGGGGCTCGGGGTTTTGAGGGTAATAAAATTTGTAGTCGAAATGGGGTGTAGTCGAAATGGGACGTAGTCGAAATGGGGGTAAACCAATTTACCAACCAAATTACAGATGCATACACATATATAAAACAACACAATCATCATTTATCTCATATATATTCACTACAATCATGATATACTAAATATTATTCTATAGAACATAATATATCTGTTTATTCCTTACTTCTAACAGTAACATAGTATTTATTCCTTGGTGGTAGTATGAAATATACAATATTTAAATCATGATGTTGTTATGAAATATACAATATTTAAATCATGATGTTGGTATAAAATATATAATATTAAATCATGATGGTAGTACCATGTATGCAATATACACATATACAATATTTGTTTGAAATATATTACCACCAAGTATATGAAATATACTACACAAAAACACATTAGCTGTTATTCCATAAGTATGTGTTTTTGTGTATTGCTCTATCCAGTAACTAAATGCCTCTAAAATGAATAAAATGAAATATGCTGTTTGAACAGCACAATTTAGTATTTAGTAATTGAACACATTAGAATAAACACAAGAGTTCTATAGAAAATAATTACTTTAATTTAGTTGGAGATAAGTTCCTGCAATGATTCTCTTGTCTTTTGTTTTTAATATGAAACATATTTTATTATTTTAAAGTTAACAGCTTGTTGGTAAAGTAATAGATACCATGAGAATTTCACAGAATATCAGATCACAAAAATAATGTGTGACTACTTGGCATACAAGGTTGTTTTTGTCAAACTGGTCTAATTGGTTAATTTAGATTTTATACCCCTACTTGTAAAATGTTTTCGGGTATGAAAACATAAAGATCTTAAAGATTTACATTTAGTTGTTAATTATTATTGGAATAGAATTAAAATAAAGTTTTACAAGACTAGTTTCATGTGTTTTAATGTTTGGTACTTATTTTTATCAAAGAGGCAACAAGTCTATGTATGCTATAAGCAGGCCTGGAAATAATGGATTTAGATGTACCTGACAAAATGGCAGGCACTAATGAAATAGTACCTGACATTTTCAACTTAGTGCCGGACATGTATTAATAATATCAGCAAAAAAGACAAATCAGTGCCGGACAAAATGACAGGCACCAGAGGTTTTGTGCCTGACAAAGCCTAGATCTGTGTCTGACATTGTCAGTGACAGGTGCCTTATTTCCAGGCTTGGCTGTAAGCAGGAATAATTTGTTGTCTTTAATTAGCGTTTAATCAAATTAATTGTTGAAGATGCATATTAATGTAGAAATTCTAACGTGACAGTTTAAGCTCTTGCAATATTCTTAAAGAATGTTCTTTGTCGATCTAATTTTAATATCACTTAACATGTAATGTACAAAACATTATTTTGGAAGTAAAACTGTTTAAGAATAAGAGTTTTCATACTTGTAATTGAGAAATGTGAAGGGTTGTGTGATTCAATATAATTGTAGATGTTCTAATGCTATGCAAAGATTGGAAGTGGTTGATTTTTTTAGATTAATAAAAATATTCTTTAAGAAAACATAAACCTGACAGGAAAATATTTACTCAAAACAATAAACTCAAAGAAAACATGAAACTGACAAACATGTTTATTCAAAATGATAAACCACTCCTACCTGTCACTTATCCCTTAACAAGAAATTCTAGTTATTTAAATTTGAATCTATGGATATTATACGTACACACAAGATAGACGAAAGTTTTTCTATGATATAATAACATGATTTAAAACCTCCAATATTCAAGGGTAAGAGTCTCATAAACTTTCCATGAAAGAAGAAGTTTACACATATTAAACAAACGGGTCATAGAGAAGCTTGTCTCAGATTGTAATAGTTTCATGCTAAGTAGAGTTGTGTCTTAAAGCCCCAATACCACTCTTGTTGTAACTGAATAACATGTTCCAATCTTTATTCTGGTCAACAAATTGTACTATTTTACAATATTCCAATTAAAAAATGATACAAATTTCATCTTAACACACCTAATTTTAAAAATTGGAAAAATTCAACTACATGCCATAACATGGTTTGAAAAGCCTTATGTAAGCGCTTTCAAATGCAACTTGGATTTAAACATATTTTCGAACCCTCTGGACAAGTGAGATAGGTTGTAATGGATAAATTACACAACAGGTAGGACACTTAAACATCTTGTAATTAGAATAAGGCTTTTTTTTTTCTTGACCTGTCAAGCCGGCAAGAGTGTTATTGTCCCTTTAAAGAACCTAGCCACAAGGTTATGTTTGAAAGAGAAGCTTGTTTAATGTCTATGATTTTATTATATAAAAACGTACTGGTTAGGACTGTATGATATTAACTATGAAGTGGGCCTGTGTGTCTATCAGCTACTATGTAAATATTTACTTGTTTAAATCAGCAGTTTTAATAAAGATAAGACTTTCCCCCCTGAGTCTTAGTTACACAATTTAATATCTCATTTTCCTAATTCACTGACAAGAAGTTCTTTATACATAACATGGTTACTGTGTTGACTTGGGAATGTCTCACCCATTGCCTTGCTAATTTGAATGTCCCCCACACTTAAACTCTCACACTTTGCCACTGCCTTGGCTAATTTGAATATTGTCACTGACTTGGCTAATTTCTACTGCAGTTTATTGTTAAACCTAAACTTTAGCCACTCCCTTAGCTAATTTCTTCTGTGGTTTTCCCACTGCCTTGGCTAATTTCTTCTGAGTTTATAGTTATATCCTTAATTTATGCCACTGCAGTGGCTAATTTCTGACATTACTGTTAGGGTAATTGTGAATGGAATTGAACATCTTATCAGTGCTTACAATACATGCCTTGGTTAATTTCTCCTCTTAGTGTTATTTTGAATTCAGTGGAAGAGGTTATAACATTTTTGAATCCACTCAATGCCTACAAGTTGTTGGAATGTCCTTAGATAAACATGCTGGGAAACGTGTTCAAATGAGATAGGCCGCATGTCACTACCCTGGCTAATTTCTACTCCTAGCATAACAGTTAAATAAATGTACCTAAAGTCATTTAAATGTGACAGAATTTTATCAAAGCTTATTTACACCTCTGTCAAAATTTTGAATTTTTTTTTAAAAATATGAATGTTTACTGTAGGGGCGCCTTCTCAACCTCGTGGGTTTCCTCCGGGCACTCCGGTTTCCTCCCACTGCTAAAGACCCCTACGCGTAAGCGAATTATTGAAATAAAATTGAAAACCATTTGTTAGTCCCGAAATGACCTAGTTGTGTTGAGTGCCAATTCTCTCTCTCTCTTTTAAATTGATAACTTATTTTTGACATAACTACATACATGTATGTATGATCATTACAAGATAAACAAACATACAGACACATCATCCAGTCTGTTGTTTATGCTAGAATGGTCAATAATAATAATAATCCCTGTAGGTCATGTCTTAATTACCGATATCCAGTAATTAAAACTGTATTATCTAACAGGTATAATACCCAAGGATAAGTCTAACCTTTAAAATACGTACAATTAATCTCTTGTTTATTAGCGATCTAGTATAAATGAAATGAAATCGAGATTAATGACTCTGCTCCTAGACCTACATGAACTGGGCTAATAAAGACGAGCATATGCCGTACAATGTACTATGAGGGAAATTTTGCCTGGACAGCGGCACTACAGTCGGCCTACTCTTATATCGAATTCCAACTGCCAAGGGATCTTTTACGTGAAAGTTAATCGAACAACTCTCAATGAACTTTCTTGGCCAATGCAGGAATAGAATACGCGACCTCCAGACTAGTGAACCAGCGTCTTACTCTCTTATCCATCGGCCATCGCGGCTCCCCCTACATTATAGTGAACATTTGAATAATTAGATTCAATTAAAAAAAAACAAGTACGGTACAAGACAAGCACACATACATGTGTAAGTGTGCTAGAACTGAGTATGATGTTATCGTAGCCATCTTATGGAGGTTGGTTGTCGAATGGTTAGCACGTAACATGTGCACAATATCATTAGGTCTGTCATTGAGTCAAGTGGTGTGGTTTGGATACCCCGCTTGTACTTGACAAGTAGGGTCGCCTGTCAAACCTCTTGGGTTTTCTCTGGGTCCTCCAGTCTCCCTCACTGTTACAGACTCTACGGCGCAAGGAAATTATTGAAATATAATTGTAACATGTTAGTCCCAAAATGACCTAGTTTATGTCAAACGGAGGTTAAACCTTATCTCTCTCTCTCTCTTTCCCTCTCTTTCTCCTGAAATATTGATATTTGTATCAAAAGTCGAAATCTTCCATTCGGTGCAAAATTGTCCAAGGAACAATCATGCCCATTTTTATGTCGTTCATACTTGAACTGGCTTTTTTCAAAGAATGTCGCCCCCCCCCCCCCCTTCCACCCCTAAGAACAACAACAAGATGCATTTGGATTTCATTTAAATTTTATTTTAGTCCGGCCAAAATATTTCAATGAACAATAACCAGAAATGGTGCAAAGAAAATAGATATCAGCGTCACCGAACTCTTGGAAATTATAAATTATTTTTGTACATAATCCAGAAGAATTGAATTTCCCTATATAAACGATATCTCAGAGCATGGACCTGAGATTCCGTAATACTAAGCAGTAATTGAAAGGTGAGGCCCACTGAACGCCTACACATCAAAGAATGTTCGAAATTATAAACCATTTTCTATAAAATTTTAAAGAATTGGATTTCATTTCATAAAAGATTTGTCAACCCAAAGTCTGTTTTGAATAATTTACACTTTTAAGTGTCGTATACACTACAGTGCATTTCTATGTTACGAAAACGTATTTAAAAAGGAATGAATCTTTCATGGAGAGTTAAATTAAAATTTAAAATTTCTTACATCCTTAAAGCAACATGTTGGTTTTCATTTCATAAAAGATTTGTCAACCCAAAGTCTGTTTTGAATAATTTACACTTTTAAGTGTCGTATACACTACAGTGCATTTCTATGTTACGAAAACGTATTTAAAAAGGAATGAATCTTTTGTGGAGAGTTAAAATTAAAATTTAAAATTTCTCACATCCTTAAAGCAACATGTTGGTTTTCATTTCATAAAAGATTTGTCAACCCAAAGTTTGTTTTGAATAATTTACACTTTTAAAAGTCGTATACAGTGCATTTCTATGTTACGAAAACGTATTTAAAAAGGAATGAATCTTTCGTGGAGAGGTTAAAATTAAAATTAAAAATTTCTCACATCCTTAAAGCAACATGTTGATAAGAGAATCAAGCCTTGAAATAAGGCACCTGTCACTGACAATGTCAGGCACAGATTCAGGGTTTGTCAGGCACTAAACCTCTGGCAGTGGTGCCTGTCATTTTGTCCGGCACTGAATTGTCTTTTTTAATGTTATTATTAATACATGTCTGGCACTAAGTTGAAAATGTCAGGTACTCTTGTCAGTGACAGGTGCCTTATTTCAAGGCTTGAAGAGAATGTAGAGTCGTTTATTAGTGTTAGGATTTATTTGGGATGTGAGAAAGATATTTATTTTTGATAGGGTGGGTTGGATGTGCTGAGAGATTAGGGTTTTCGTAATGCTGTGAAGAATTTACATGTAATTCTAATTTCATTTGGCGTTGGCTCTTGTTTGTTTTTTTTATGTGCACAATGTTCCATTCAAGTCTTATTATGCTGGTAGTTTATAATTATCCAGTCCAAAAAATGGAATATTTGTAGGAGGAAGGGGTGAGGACACAAGCCTGGAAATAAGGCACCTGTCACTGACAATGTCAGGCACAAATTCAGGCTTTGTCAGGCACCAATCCTCTGGTGCCTGTCATTTTGTCAGGCACTAATTTGTCTTTTTTATTGATACTATTAATACATGTCTGGCACTAAGTTGAAAATGTCAGGTACCGGTACTACATGTATTACATTAGTGCCTGAAATTTTGTCAGGTACATCTAAAACCGTTATTTCCAGGCCTGCTTATTATGCTGGTAGTTTATAATTATCCAGTCCAAAAAATGGAATATTTGTAGGAGGAAGGGGTGAGGGTACATGTACATGTAAAACCTAATATTACAAATTTAAATTAACTCCTGTTGGGGTTGGATGGCCAATTAGGGAATTGTATTTACCTTAATATTTACACCTATGTACATGTACATGTATCTCTCATTACTGAGGAAGGACACCTTTAGTCCGAAAGTCTACCATAATTTAGCTTTCCAACCAACTAGGAGTTTGTCTATTGTCACTGGTTTTAAGGGGTTACCTATCTACTGATTTTATCGCCTCCCTGAACCCCTTATGTATCACTGAGATCCCAGTTTAGATGTCCTCCTATCACTAGCCTCCAGCTACATCGGAACCACGGTACAGAGTTGTCATTGTCTTCTACTACTTTCTCTCAAATTCTTAGTTTTTTTTATGATAACCAGGGGCCGCGGAGCCGGGGGGGCTAGGGGGCTTTGGCCCCGGCAATAATTTGTAATAGTGAAAATAAAATGTCGCCAAAAGCTCAAAAAAGCAAAAACAAGGCTATGGGGGGGGGGGATGGTCAGTAGCCCCCCCCCCCCGAAATCGGGCACGCTCCGCGGCCCCTGTTGATAACCATAGTATATACATGTACCGGTACAGGGATATTTATTGCCTGGTTTTTTGTTGAAATGTTTGACTGGGATACAGGAAACATGTATTTCTCAAAATTCTTAAAGTTTAAATTTTACTGTGGTATACGAAGCCTATTATCCCTGATATTTTTGATAACTAGGGTATACGGGATATTTATTGCCTGTTTTTTTTGTTGAAATGTTTGACTTGGATACAGGAAACATGTATTTCTCAAAAGACTTAAAGTTTAAATTTTACTGTGGTATACGAAGCTTATTATCCCTGATATTTTTGATAACCATGGTATACAAGATATTTATTGCCTGGTTTTATTGATGAAAGGCCTACCTGTTTATCTTCAAGTTATTAACATAATATAATACACAGCTCAGATTTATACCCAATTTATTCATAACCTGTGAACATACGACCATTGTCCAGTGTTATGCTTAGTTATATCAAAGATTTATATTCATATCTTTATTTTTATGATATTATTATATTATTATTATGACCCTGAAAATACTAATCAATATATTAGGTAGAGTCGAGGCCTATCAGTCTGTATAAGGTACATGTATAACCGATTATGTTTATAGTACCTTCTTTGATTGGCATTTAGTAATTGAACATATTAACACAAGGTACAATTTTATGGAAACACAATTACTGAGTTTGATACAAAGCGACGTTTCGATGAGGATACTGTACTCTTGTCGATAAAGACGAGAGTATCCTTGTCGAAACGTCGCTTAGTATCAAACTCAGTAATTGTGTTTCCATAAAATTGTATCTTGTGTTGTTATGTTTATAGTAGCATTGTCGACAAGGTGCTCAACTCGGACACATCATTTCTTATACAGATACAGGTATATCCCAACTTCATTAGCCCAGTCGGTGTAGAAAACTAACACATTAAAGGAGCTAAATCACTAATATTTTGAACATAGAAATTGACACAAATGGGTCGCAACGCATACATAATAATAATGGTAATCTGTTTATTTTGTCTTAAACATTGGATATCAGAATCCGATCTTTTTCCAGTAAAAGATCACAACAACAATGTTGATTTAATTAAATTGATAAATAATTTTTGTTTTCAATGTAGAAGACTTTGGATGATGTGGAGTTTGAGACTAACATTAGCTATTTTTAATATTCGATCCCCCTGACTGCACTTAGTCGTCCTCCTCAACCCCTCTTTATCAAGCCCGGTCCTTATCACAAAAGTATACATGTACATTTAGTAAGTCCTAGAGTAACAGAATTTCATAGATTTATTTAAATCATCCACTTTTGGAGAGGGGTGATATAGGCCTTGTCCTGTTCCCCAATCCTTTCAGTTACCTGAATAAATATTGTTTAAAAAAAAAAAAAATCGTCCACTTTACATCATCAAATATAAAATATTGATCTAAAAAATCCAGCAAATTTTAAACATTCACATTTAATTACTCAAGGGCCTGCAAAACGTCAGCAAAAAATAATCGTAACTTACGAAGACAAGATTTCAAACAGTTTATTGTTCAAATAAAATGAAATGTGGGAGGTTTTTTTTCATCAACTGGGCTAGTGAACACAAGTTATTGTTCAAAGTAAATTAACTGACACGTTGTAGTTTGGGTCAATTTGGGTGTATTTGAATTTACGAAGTGAACAATTAGTTTGAGTTTAATTGACTTTACAAAACTAGAAGTAAAAATATTTGATATCTTGATATCGATCAACATGCCCATTTATTTATTCATCTCTTTAATTGGGAGTTAAAAACTCGTACACGTATAAAATATATATCGCACAATAATCATTAATATTTACTTGAGTTAGTAGGACAAGTTGTAAATCTCTCCAGAGAAAATATACAAACTTTACCTTTGAAATTCTGACATCAAAAGATATAACTTGTTAGAGCTGAATTAATCAAAGATATTGAGGGCCCTATTTTATACCAACATCTTAAAGATTTGAATAGTCCCGTTTTTTTTTTAAATTGACTTCTAAATGCGTTAAATGATGCAGAAGAATAGATAGGTAATGTACTCGCGTTTCAGAAAATTAGTCGTAAATTGTTTTTTTTTTCTTTTTGATACGCCGACGATTAGTTGAAAAAGTTCTGCCCTTATTGTAGATAAATATATATTAGTCATTGGTAATTATCTACCCCTATTTTTATGGTCATTTAATTTGCGTTGATCTAAAAATTTTGAGCTGTTTGATCATAGAAGGAGAAAAAGAGAGAGAGAGAGAGAGAGAGGGAGTCCTTAGAGGGGGCTGTTGCAGTTTTAAAAACCTTGCTCAAATTTCAAGAAAAGAAGAAAATTTTGATCGAAAATGTAAAGATTTTGCAGAAAATTATGATGCATTTAAACTGCCACCCTGCCCAACACATGCCCATTTCTGATAACCAAATAGGCCTAACCTTAAAAAAAAAAAAAATTAAGGCTTCTGAAAAAATATTTATCATTCTCATCAAGTTGTCTGTGAAATATACCTTGTGACAATTGGTAATTTTTAGACTCAAATAAATATGCTAATTTTTACACGGACTTGCTATCAATGAAATAAATTGGGGTTTAACGTCCTACTGTTCTGCTTCAACTGGGCTAAAATAAAGACAGGACTTGATATAAATTACCTTAAAAACTGGTCAACTTTTGTATAAAAGTAACATATTCATTTCCATATAACTCAACTTTTTTAAATTACACCTAGTTCTAAAAAAATATATTTGATTATTTGAAACATGTAGATTAGATTTGATTTTAACGGCTTTTAATAATGAATTAATTTAACACAGCCTGGGGATAGGCCTGGGAGGTTTTTACAGCCTGGGAGGTTTTTACATGTGAAATTATGAAATAAATCGGCCTGGGAGGTTTTTACATGTGAAATTATGAAATAAATCGGCCTGGGAGGTTTTTACGTGTGAAATTATGAAATACATACCTGTGTTGGTCTGTTAGTCATACTGTAAATAGAGGTAAATATGAATACAGCTGTTACCTGTACCTGTCTAATAATAACACAATGTGTATATTAGATAATATCATGTACACTATTATCAATAAATAAAGTAGGTATATACACTAATTTTGAAATGGGTGTGATACCAAGGTACCCCTCCCCTTGCACCACTGCACGTAGGTACATGTACATGTATACTGCAGTTTTAAAGTGGGGTGTGAGGGGGTGAAATGTGACATACATGTACATGTAAGTAAATTACAGAAGCACATGCATACCAAGGTACCCTCCCCATAAATCACTATACATGTATGTACATAACATTTCTCTATTATACATGTTGGTAAATATACTCTGTATATCATTTTAGATCAATATATCAAATGGAAGAAAAAAATTAGCAAATTAAAAATATATAAAATACACAGAAAAACAAAAATACAGATTATCAATTTATTGGTATACCACCATATATGTACATGTACCATAGAGCTGAAAGCTAAATGTAGTGCAGTATAGTAAAAGGATCATCAATATCATTGTTCGTATACCCCAGGTAGAGAAGTATACTCAGGGAATATGATGATCCCTAGATCACTGGATATAACAAATATCATGGTTCGTATACCACAGTAGAGAAGTATACTCAGGGACTATGATGATCCCTAGATCACTGGATATAACAACTCTCATGGTTCGTATACCCCAGTAGAGAAGTATACTCAGGGAATATGATGATCCCTAGATCACTGGATATAACAAATCTCATGGTTCGTATACCCCAGTAGAATAGTATATACAGGGAATATGATGATCCCTAGATCACTGGATATAACAAATCTCATGGTTCGTATACCCCAGCAGAGAAGTATACTCAGGGAATATGATGATCACTGGATCACTAGATATAACAAATCTCATGGTTCGTATACCCCAGTAGAGAAGTATACTCAGGGAATATGATGATCCGTATATCACGGTTAAAGGATGTATATAACAAATCTCATGGTTCGTATACCCCAGTAGAGAAGTATACTCAGGGAATATGATGATCCCTAGATCACTGGATATAACAAATCTCATGGTTCGTATACCCCAGTAGAATAGTATACAGGGACTATGATGATCCGTACATCACAGTTCGTATACCCCAGTAGAATAGTATACACAGGGAATATGATGACCCATACACTAAGGTTGAGGGATGTATATAACAAATCTCATGGTTCGTATACCACAGTAAAAGAGAAGTATATGTATATTATGTAGATATTAAAAAGAAACATGCCTTAATCTGTTATTTATTCACTTTAATAACCATAACAAGGTCATAGGTCGTGTGCATATTTACAGGTTCATTATCTTTATTCACAAAATGCACAAAGAATGTTTTTTAGAAGCATTAGAGGGTGGTTTGGGTAATTTGACGATGAAAAGGAATTTTTAAATGTTGATGATTCGGACAGTGATTTTAAAAATTCAGAATTTTTGTAAAGAAACCTTGTGAAAAGGATTAAAAGGTGTTTTCCGGAACTTTGACGATAAAAAGGAATTTTTAATGTTGATATTTTCGAGAGGGAATTACATTCTTTCTTTTAGATACCAGAAGAGGGACGGCAATACTTATGGCGGAATGGTTAGCACATGCGCGCTGTATCTTAAAACCTGTCATTGAATCAACTGGCATGGTTTCGAATTCCCGGTTGTACGTGACAAGGAGTAGGGTCGCCTGTTCAACCTCGTGGGTTATCTCCGGGTCCTCCGGTTTCCTCCCACTGCTATAGACCCCTACACGCAAGCAAATTATTGAAATAAAATTAAACCATATGTTATTCCCGAAAAGACCTAGTTTGTGTCGAGTGGACGTTAAACCCCATTTATCTCTCTCTCTCTGTATCAATTCTGTGGTGCTATTGTTGAGCGTGGATCCTTAAATTCCTTTTATTTTTTATTTTCAACAGTTAATTATAATTTTGAAAGCATGTGCGATAGACATCTTATTTATATTAAAGTAAGTCAGGGACACCTGATAACACTTAATATTTATTTGGAAGATTTGTTCAACCATCATTTTCTGATATTTTTTTTTATTATTGAAAACCGCTGCAAAAATCTAATTTCAATAATTAAAAAAAGCCTTGTTGTTGGCTGTTGCAAAATCATATTATCTTAATATTATCTGCTAAATGTTTTAAGTGAGTGATGTATTTGCGAATGTGGAGTCATAAAGCAAACTAAAAACAACTTCAGAATCTCTTTGTGTGTGTGTGAAATGTTTCATGGCTGAAAGATTAATTTCCATTTTGTAAAAAAATATATCCTTGTTCTGCTCTTGATTTCTAGCTGAAGATAATTAGGATTTTGTATAACTTTTTTTACGATAAATATAAAAAATAGACGAATACATGAGCTTGTTTTTAATATTTCGACAAAAATGTCACTTGTTATAAAATTTAAATAGGATTTAATCAAGTAGGAACTACTGTTTCTTGTTTTAATTTGAACATTTTGACTTAAAACATGTTTGTTAGTGTTTTAAGTACATGTCTGTGATGTTTGGATTGGGTTTTATTTCTGAAAGATTTACGCGTAGACTTAAAAATGTCAAGGTTAACAAAAATGACTGAATGAAATGAAATTGATTAATGTATCATCAACTCAATTCTTTGTTTATTTTTTGACAAAGACATGAAAGGAGAATTTTGCCTAGACAGTGGTATTGTTGTCTACTCTTCTTCTATTTCCAATTATTAGAGGTTCTTTTATGTGTATGTACATGTACCTGCCAATATGTAGGCCACTACATGTACAAGGAATGAAGTTTAACCTCTTGTTAACTCAATTCTTCATTTATTTTAAAACAAACAACATAATAGGAGAATTTTGCCAGACAGTGGCGTTGTTGTCCACTATTCTTCTACATGTGCTTCAAGCTGTCAGGATTTTATTTTATTTTATGTGCTTACCAAGATCTACAAGGAATGAAGTTCAACCACTCGTTTATTTTGAAACAAGCACATAAAAGGGGAATTTTGCCCGGACAGTGGCATTGTCTCTTGCTCTTCTACATCCAACTGTTAAGGGTTCTTTTTACATTAAGGGTTGTTCATGTGCCGACCAATATGTAATAATGGTGCAGGAAAAATCAGCCAATGTCGTTTCCTCTGTTAATTTTTAATCTGATGTCTTTGATGTTTTTTTTTCAACTGGGAATTTTTTTAAAGGTTTTATGGTTTGAGTGATGGTAAAAGGTTTGCCATATTTATTGTTTTTATTATATTACCATGGCAACAGGTTATAAAGTCTACTGGTAGTTAGATAAGCTGATTAAACAGTGTTTTATTAGTCCGCTAATTCGTTGAGTTTCTCACAAACCGACGAATCTGATATATATTTAAATGTATGAAATAATACATCATAAATAAATATTGGTATTTGATTGACCACAAAGAAAACAACAGAGTATAAATTTCTCAATACTTAAATATATATCAGATTCATCGGTTCGCGAGAAACTCGACGCATTGTTCCGTTATATGCCATTTTATATTTTATTCAAATAATAAACATGTACCTGTCTATCCACAATGTCAATTACTCAAAACTAAGTTATTTTAATGATCCGTTAAACTCTAACGGACATATCTTGGTAACCTGTTGTTTGTTAACTTTCCGTTAAATTTACTACAGAAAACACTATAGAATACTTTATTTTTTATATTAGCACAAATCTGTAGGAAAAATTTGCACCACAGAATGTTCGGGGCCTTCATTTCGAGCAACAATCTTTCTCTCCGTGAAAGTTAAAGGATCGTTAAAAGATAACGGAGCTTTGAGCAACCGGCCCCAGTACATTTATAGTGATGGGGAGTTAGTTAGTTTTCAGTATTTGCGTTTCGATGTGGAGTAATTTACAGAAGTTGTCTTCTTCCTACCGGTAAATAAACAACTTTACTTTGTTTAAAGAAAGAAAATAAATACCATTGTGTCCACAGTTCACATAGCCTAACTCTTAACATGATACAAACCAAGTACCACTGACACTAAACAGCTACAAATATCTCCCAATTGCCTAACTTAGGACCTGTGAATGGCAAGTTTACCAATTGCCTAACTTGGAACCCTTGTAAACAAACTTCAGTCCTCGAGAGAATAAACTGAATCTTTTTATGAAGCAAAATCATCTATTATGTGTGAGAAAAGGTGTTAATTGCCTAACTTGGAACTTTTTAATTACAAGATATTTTTAGAGTTACCTTTATTTTTACTTTATTGTTCTAGGAATAAAGGTTTAAGTGATACATGTCCCGGGCAAATGTGAGACTTACGATAGCTAAAGTCACTAATCCTCATTGTGTATTTGTCGGAAAATGTCGATTTTTCCACAGCCTAATACAAACTAAATTGTAACATTCTCAAATTGATTAAGAATAAGAAATCCAAACCAAAGTTTCAATTTGTCATATCTTTGTAAATACTGGGGGTTGTGATGGGGTAGTGGTCTAGAGTACCACGCTTCGACCTCTAGCTGGCCGGCCACCTCTGGCTTGCAGCTGTGGTTTCGAGCCCTGACGTGAGCGTATGTGGCATGGAGATATGGGCACCTTCTCAACCTCGTGGGTTTCCCCCGGGCACTCTGATTTCCTCCCACTGCTAAAGACCCCTACCCGCAAGCGAGTTATTGAAATAAAATTGAACCATATGTTAGTCCAGATATGACCTTGTTGTGTTGAGTGGACATTAAACCCCATCTCTCTCTCTCTCTCTTGTAAATGTAAATTGATTGAACCATGTTGAGATTGATACATGTATACCTGTCATAGAATTAATGTTTACTATAATATTGTAGCTTCCCACAGAATAAAAATTTTTCAAATGGTGATAATTGGCTTTTTCATTTATTTTAGGATCATTTTCTATATTTCTTAAAAATATAGTAATGATGATTTAAACATGGTAAAATTAAAACAATTTGACCGAAATGTTGAGCATATTCTCTTTACATTATCGACTTTTCAACTATTATAGCACAAACTGCCAGCTCTTTATCTAATCTCCTTATGCCCCTGTAATTATTTAACAAGTATTTTAAGACAGTACCTAGAGAAAAATAAAATGTGCTCCTTCACACCCAGGTCTGAGAAAGAGAGAGAGAGAGAGAAATGAGGTTTAACGTCCTCTCAACACAACTAGGTCATTTCGGGACTAACATAATAACATGGTTTAATTTTATTTCAATAATTCGCTTGCACATAGGGGTCTTTAGCAGTGGGAGTAAACCGGAGTGCCCGGAGGAAACCCACGAGGTTGAGAAGTGCCCCTATCTCCATGCCACATACGCTCACACCAGGGCTCGAAACCACAGCCGCAAGACAGAGGTGGCCGGCCAGCTAGAGGTCGAAGCGCGACACTCTAGACCACTAGGCCATCCCAACCCCCGGTCTGAGAAAGACTGCACTATAAACCTTTAGATTATATGACCTACACATTGACGGACGAGTACATGTACATGAACACAGAGCAAAAAAAAACTTTTCTTGGAAGATTAAACTTAAATAAATGTCTGGTGAAAGTTTGGTCGTCGAGGAAACCAGTGATTTTATTTATCAACTAAATATTGATCTACATCCTCTGCCCTCGACGACAGAACAACAAAATTCAACATGACAACAAACTGTGGAAATTACTTCCCCACACATATTTAACACTAAATATAAGCAGAAACCAGGACGCAGGTTGCCAATAGATACACAAGAATACCAGGATGGAGATTGGCTGGCAACCAATCTAACAGACAGAACACTAACATTTACATCAAGTCCCTTCTTTTTCTCACTTTCAATCCTTTTGACACTTGTATGTGGCAAGGAATAAGTTTAATGGGGTTTCATTGGGTCCTTTGGTTTCGTCCCGCTGCTATCAGGAGTAAACAAACTAAATGTTACAATAAGTTACATGTATTTAAGATATAAATTCTAATTATTCTGCTTTTCAAGTTTAAAGGCGTTGATTATTTTATTTTGCCTGAAATTGAAATGGAAATATAAAAGAGGACAGTTTTCAATACACTAGAAAAATAAATTCAATTGACGTACATGTACTACAACGAACAGTCTCGGCCGACACAGAGTTCGAGCCCCAGGAAACTCTAGGCTAGAGAACCATCACCTTGCTCACTGAGTCACCTTGACTCCCCCACTAAAATAATATAGATTGATGTATGATTGATGTATGACAAGGAACACTCTCACTCAACTCTTGGATCAACCCTCGTACACTGTACCTCCAGCACTGAGCAACCATGGCTCCCCTTTAAAATAAAGATCGATTGATATCGATGTATGTACATGTATGTATTATTGTTACGATGTTTTAACGGAATCATGGTTTATTAGCTGACTTGTTTTTGTGAAAGGTAAAATAAAGAGATGACGTGGTATTGATTGTTGTTGTTCTCACTAATTATATCAATTAATTGGTTGACTTGTTACAAGTCGATCGATCGGTCGTCATTATATTCACAATACTCTTAATAACAAAGGTCAGGCAATCACTTGATCATCATCATCATCATCATCATCACCATCATCATCTCAGGTGATGCTACGAGAGAGAGAAATTGGGTTTAACGCCCGCTCAACACAAACTACATGTAGGTCATTTCGGGACTAACATACATGTATGGTTTAATTTTATTTCAATAATTCGCTTGTGCGTAGGGGTCTTAAGCAATTGGAGGAAACCAGAGGTCCCAAAGAAAACCAACAAGGTTGGGCAGGCGAGTGATGCTACTAACAAACTCAACATACATGTAGTTTCGGTAATGTCTTCATGTACTGTGTTTCTGTAAAATAAAAACAGAGAACAAGTAGTCATGTTCCTCGCGAACCGACAAATTTGATATATATTTTAGTATTGAGAATTGTGTATTGAGAAATTTATACTCTGTTGTTACATGTACATGTATCTCTGTGGCCATAAAATAATAATATTTATTTTAATGACGTCCAGTGTCCTGACGTACATGTATATGTATGAAATAATACATCATAAATAATTTAAATATTGGTACATGTATTTGATGACCACAAAGATAACAACAGAGTATAAATTTCTCAATACACAATTCTCAATAATTAAATATAATATATCAGATTCGTGGGTTCGTGAGAAACTCTGACGAATTTAGCACTGAGATTGGGTGCAAAAATATCTTAAAATTTATGGCAGAAAATTTGAAGGAATTCATGGCACTATGTAACCTGACAGAAGATTGGTTAGTTACTACAAGTGGTACCAGGTGTTCAAGAGAGAGAGAGAGAGAGGGAGAGGGGGATAACAGGAACAATAACATTATCCATAACATTATTGAAAAACAAGTTATATCACAAATTTCAGTGGAACTAAAAATACAAGTTCCTTGGTCTGTATCTAATAACATCTCCCCTTGTCACAGGTTTTAAGATATTTCAGAGAGAGAGAGAAAGAGAGAGAGAGAGAGAGAGAGGGAGATTGATTTTTTAATCTTCCCTCATACTAACCACCTCAACTCTCAATTGTGTCTCCAGGAAGTAGAAGAAGAATGAATATACTTATTTTTAAAATATAAACTTACATCTACACTGTTTACCTGTGAAAGTTATAAATGTTTATATGTACATGTATTTAGATTAGTGCTAACTAAGACTTCAAGATAAATGGCATGTCTTATAACCATGGTAACGACAGATACAATAGATATTAATAATATTGACTGGGTTATTAATAAACAGACATGTCATAATACACAAACAAAGCTAATTAACCATTAGATTAGGGGTGGGCAAATGGAGGTCGAATTTTGGTGACAAGTGTTTTCTAAGGCCATTTTGGCTGCTGAATCTAAATCCGATGAGATTTTTGTTCGGTGACGTCATTTTAGGTTGGTTCAGTGGTTTTTAAAATGGCGACCAAAAAATGACTTTTTTTCTCATAAAAGCAAGATAATATTGGAACTAGTTGTCCAATATGTTAGAATATATGTTTTCATGGCCGTGGATTCTAAAATTGCACTCCCATTTATGATTTGATAACATCCTATATCGATATGAGGGTAATTACTGAAAAAAAAGTTATTTTGAAAATGGCCACTGAACCAACCTAAAATGACGCCACAGTACCAAAATTTCACCAGATTCGGATTCAGCAGCCAAAATCGCCTTAATAAACACTTGTCACCAAAATTCGACCTCCATTTGCCCACCCCTAATTAGATGATACATCTGATACCACATGTCGTTTATTTATGGGTGGGAGAGAGAGAAATGGAGTTTAACATCCACTCACCAATATTTCAAATTAACTTTGAATCTATCATTAGAGAGAGAGAGAGCGAAATGGAGCTTAACATCCACTCGACACAAACTAGGTCATTTTGGGACTAACGTATGGTTTTCAATTTTTATTTCAATAATTCGCTTGCGCGTAGGGGTCTTTAGCAGTGGAAGGAAACCGGAGTGCCTGGAGGAAACTCACGCGGTTGGTATTAATATACAAAACAACTGCACACCAAAACACGTTGACATGCACAAAAAACAGCATTTAAACAAAAAAAAAGACCCTTAACCCTCTCTTCATTCGTCCAGCTGGTGCAACAAAGTACATGTAAGATATTAAACCCTATTTCATTTCATCTGTTTAAAAGGGATCTGGGAAATTTAACCCCTTTTTATTATAACCTTATATATACCTCTTCATTTAGTTTAATTCACAAGCCTGAGACCCTACATGTAAATAACTTATATAAAATAAGGGGGATCAAGTATTATAAAACACTCAGTCAAGAAAAGACTAAAACCAATCCAAATTTTAAATACGGTACTGTAATGGCTGACTAAATAACAGGGTTTTTATATACGGCCAATTCAAATATTGATAACTCCTTCAATAACAAGTTGAAGTGTTTTTATGATACAACAATAGCTCGGGTGAAAGTGACTCAATCATGTATTCAAATGGGCCTGACTTTTCATTCTAACTGAACACACACACATCCACTCACCTTATGACTCGGAACTTAAAGCCCCAATACCACTCTTGTTGTAACTGTATAATATGTCCCAATCTTTATTCTGGTCAACAACTTGTACTATTTTACAATATTCTAATTAATTGATGATACAAATTTCATCTTAACACACCGAATTTAAAAAATTGGAAAATATCAACTAAATGATTTGAAAAGTCTAACCTAAACCTTATCAAATGTGATTTTGATTTTATTATATTATTCGAACCATCTGGACAAGTAAAATAGGATGTAATGGATAATTTACACAACAGGTAGGACACTTAAACATCTAGAACTTAGAATAAGGCTATTATTTATTTTCTGGAGCTGTAAAGCCAGCAAGACTGTTATTGTGCCTTTAAGAAATCTTTCATTCATATTTGATTTCCTAAGTTGATGTAACGCGCAATTTTAATGTGACGCAAAACAAAAATTCGTTTCATGTATGAAAAAATATAGTTAATTGATGCCTGCTGGTCGGTTTTATTAAAGCATGTTTAATCATAGGTAAATTTACTATTAATTAGTCTGAGAGAGAGAAAACGTTTTATTTATTGGTGCTTTAATTACAAGTTGTATGAGTTGGGAATGAATACTTATGGGAATTGAATTGATACCAGAATTTGTTATTTTCTCATATGTTCAGTTTTGAATTTAGAAAAAAAAGTATATTGGATATGTTTAGTTTTAAATTAAAACGTTTTTTGGATGGAAGAGGAAGAAATCAATTTAAAGATATTAAAATGTATTAAAATACAAATGTGACGTTATCCTTTGATGTTGGCGTACCATTATTTCAAATAATGTACGGGCATCTTGCCAATAGTACATTATCTAATATAGTGAGTTCGTGTGACGTATTTCATTGAAATGCACGTTCGAGATAGTGTCTGAATTTTAAGTAGTTTAATGCTCTCGCGCTTAAGACATTGCGTAATATATTGAAACAACACTCGGCTTTCGCCTCGTGCAGTATCAATATATTACTTAATGTCTCGCGCTCGACCATTAAACCACACATAATATTTATTTTGAAGATACCTTGGATAATGATAAGTTAATTTTAAATTATTTTAAAGGATCATCTAACATATAACTGTCTGCCAATTTTATGACGCCCATATTTGTTTAAATATCTGGGTTGGTTTCCCCTTGTCAGTGGTGCGGGATGGAGGGCCTGACAAGGACAATTGTCTAGTCATTTGTATTGTTAAGAAAAACACAAAATTATTTTTATTTTTCTTAAAAAAAATGTAAAGTTAGTTGTGCAGAACCACATGTACGGATTGCTTCCCAATGGATGTTAACTTTTTGAAAAGTCAAGGAAACAGTCGTTAAGAAAAAACAACACAAACTTTTCTTTCAGTTTTAAAAAATGACGAAGTTAGTTTTGCGTAACGATAGAAAGAAGAGTAAAGTATGCGTGGGAAAACACCGTAATGGAATTACTTTTTGTTATTTCCTCATCGATGAGCCCGAGCGATAACGATACCTTTGTTTTGATTGGATGTTATTGTTGATGCTGTCTCTAGGGTTCAAATATATATATATTATGTATGTGCTTGCTTACGTAAATTGTTCGAGTTTGCGTAAAAAATGTATTGTTTGGGGTTTTTTGTGTTACTTTTGAAATCAGGAAAGATCATTGAGTAAAATGTTCACTAAAGAAAGTTGTAACAAATACAGGGTACTTGGTTTACATTTTAAAATACCCGAAGTTAGTGGTGATCATATATGGGCAGTGACGTTGACCTAAAAGCCTAGAACAGCCACGGGTTGGTTCAAGACTCAGTCCAATCTAAACATGAAAATAGAATTCAAATATATTTTTTAAAATCCCATATATGTCTGAAATTGTTATTGATTGCATATTCAGTATCAGACACATGGTATTTTGTCAAAGAAAATTTTGAAATATCAGATGTTAATGGTGAATTGTCGGCAGTGCCCATTTGGCTAAAAGCTGTGGGTTGGTTTAAAAGATGTATAAAGAATTCAAATATATTTTAAAATCACCGATACATGTATGTCTGAAGTCGTTATAGATTTAAAACAATTAATTTCACGCCATGTTGTATCAGATTAAAATGAAATGTTAAATCACGAATGTCATGTGTGTATCAGATTAAAATGAAATGTTAAATCATGAATGTCATGTGTGTTACTTGTATGTAGACGAAAACGAGACACAAAAATCACTTTATTTGATAAAAATGCCAATCACCATAGTTTTAATATTGATTTGCACTTCTTTGATAAGTTACGCCAGTCAACCATGGAATACGACTTAACAAAAACATTATATAAACAATAAGTATTGACAACATCGTCAAGTCACATGGTTTAGTGTCAGATGGTATCTGTAACGTAGCAAGTTTAAACGGTATTTAATATAAAAACTAATAGACGACATTGTCAAGTCACATGGTTTAGTGTCAGATCGTATCTGTAACGTAATAAGTTTTAACGTTATTTTATATAAAAACTAATAGATTTGAGGATAAGCGGAGAGATTCCATAGAGAAATCAGGACATATAGAATTGTATTAACTGGGATAACGATCAATAGCGACAGATCAGACACTAGCTAATGTGTCGACATAAATTTTTTTTGAGTATTCTCTTGGTAACGCTCCAATTAGCTTTATGATTGATTACTCCTTTCACCTGGTACCACTTCTAGAACACATAATACCATCAGGTACCACTTCTAGAACACATTATACCACATCTAGAACACTTGGTATTACTTCTAGAACACATGGTACCACTTCTAGAACACATGGTACCACTTCTTGAACACACGATACCACTTCTAGAACACATGGTACCACTTCTAGAACACATGGTACCACTTCTAGAACACATGGTACCACATCTAGAACACATGGTACCACTTCTAGAACACATGGTACCACTTCTAGAACACATGATACCACTTCTAGAACACATGATACCACTTCTAGAACACATGATACCACTTCTAGAACACATGATACCTCTTCTAGAACACATGATACCTCATCTAGAACACATGGTACCACTTCTAGAACACATGGTACCACTTCTAGAACACATGGTACCACTTCTAGAACACATGGTACCACTTCTAGAACACATGGTACCACTTCTAGAACACATGGTATCACTTCTAGAACACATGATACCACATCTGGAACACATGGTACCACTTCTAGAACACATGGTACCACTTCTAGAACACATGATACCATCTGTAGAACACACAATACCTCTTCTAGAACACATGGTACCACTTCTAGAACACATGATACCACATCTAGAACACATGGTACCACTTCTAGAACACATGGTACCACTTCTAGAACACATGGTACCACTTCTAGAACACATGATGCCACCTGGCACCACTTCTAGAACACATGATACCACATAAGACTCACTTGTTTCTGCCACTCTTAAGAACACCTGACACTGTTTATATAACACCCTATAACACTCCAAGAACATATGTACCACTTCTCAATAATAATAATAATAATCCTGTCATTTTACAAGGGTAGCAAATTAGGCCTGAGGCCTGTTTTCAATTTGGCCCTTGGCACAGATCGTGGAAAACCTGCCTGATCGGACGGGAGACCGAATATCCCTCTCACTTACAACGATAAAGTCGATGCATTGGTGAAGCCGCCTCTCTATTGCCACGGCTATTCACAACAAAATCACCTTCACCATTATTACAGAAAAAACAAGAGGTAGTAGTACTACCTGTGATTATGTGTGAGTCAGTTTAAACGCTAGGAGGCAGGTATACTGTATTAAAATAACCATCAATAGTACTAATTACATCAAACTTTGATCAAAGTCAATTTAAACGCTAACAGGTAAATAAAAGTCAATAATTTGTTAGATGAGTTTGATTAATGAAGTTGGACTATAAGGTTATATAATCAATAGGTGATCAAAGGGTGATGTAATAAACACGAACGACCATCAATCGGTGATCAATAGATGATCAATATATTGATTATATAGGATGCCGACAGGATGGTATACAGATAATGTATAACACATTAAATCACACCATATACCGGAGATGATGCATGTATATAACACATTAAAACACATCGTACGGGAACCTTACAATCATACTCGAACATTTGAACAAAACATTTAAGCTTATAAACCAGTGCTTCTCAACCTTTATGATACAATTCCCCACTCTGCTATTCACCCCTGACGCTATAAAACATCAAATTACTAAAAACTACAATCTGAAACATGCTAATTAGGTATGGTTTCAAACACATATTTAATGAACAGATGTTCATTTATTTACAGCTAGTCAGTCATTTAGTTTCCGACCAATGGCTACGCGGGTTTGTGGTCGGTAACATTCTGACTGATGGCACCCGGTCAGGAGTTTGAAAACTCAATTCATGCAGATTCCCCCCCCCTTATCACAAAATTCACCCCTTTGTGTATAATTCGCCCCCAATGCCCCCTTTTTCCAAATTTCACCCCCAAGCATTTCGAATTCACCCCTGGGGGTGCACATGGACCCCGGTTGAGAAGCACTGTAATAGACAGACCTGCAATAGGCAAATTTAGCTGTTGAAAAATGTATGTTTAATATTGTATTTCGCAAATTATTATAAATCCCTAAAAACTGACAGATAATCACATTTTGCACTAAGTCATTCTTTTTCTAAGGGGAATGGATACGTATGATGATAATAATAATAATAATAATAATCGCGTCATTTTACAAGGGTAGCAAATTAGGCCTGAGGCCTTTTTCAAATTTGGCCGATAAGGGTGTCGCTGTTGCTGAAGTTTGTAAGGGATTAAAATCGCTCAAACAACAATCATCGACTTTAAAGACAAATGAAAACCTTTTATCCCAGTCTACAAAATTTACGATTTGGAGGCCAAGATATCTTTTTAAACTAAGTTTCAACTCCACAGTCCACAACCAACCCGAGAAGAATGCCGTTTAAAGTTCACTAAACTCAGCAATGTGACTCTGTTGACTTTAACAAATGAAAGTGTGGAAATTAACCCCAGGAAAAATTTCTCAAAGTTTACATGACAGTAGAAAAACTAGAAGATAAATGAAGCAGAAAATGGTTTTAACAAAATCGTGTTTTTAGGCAGACGTTGACTCCTTTATTTGCAGACGGACTGGACTCTGTTACGAGATTGAAACCACAAAGTTTAAGTTAGTGTCTTATTAATCAGGAGCCTGTTTTTCAAAATCTTAACTAAAGATAAAATCCAAATTTTAGTAGATACTTCAATTTTGATTGGCTAAACACTAAAATCAATCTAATATTACCCAATCAAATTACTAAAATTGGATTTGATCTTAGTAAATTTTCGTAAAAGAGGCCCCTGGTTAAAACTGAATCTATGTATGAACACTCGTTCTACATTTAGGTGTGAATGTATATTGGGGAAGGTGTTAAATGAAATCGGGGTTTAAGCACAGGCACTTGAAGGGATTAAACTAAAACTCCTTACTACTGCTTGACTATATTTTATAGTCAATATAAAGTCAAGCAGCAGTAAGAAGTTGTATTTTAATCTCTTCAAGTACCTGTATGTTTAAGTTAAAAAAAATTGAGGTTTGCCTATTATCTTTCTAATCCTGTCAGATTAATAAAGATGCGAATGCTCCATACATGGAAATCTTCCACGACAGCAGCATTATCACCTACGCTTTATCGAATTATAAAGTGATAAGGGAGATAATTTCCTTGTCAGCTGTTCAAGACAGATAGTCTGGCAAGAAAAAGTGTTTAGTCATTCGGATGGGATGGAAAATTTAGGTCCTCATGATACAAACCATGTAAACTAATAGTTTAAGGCAGGCCTGCTGTTATTCTGGAACAAGCTACAATTACATTTTACAAATCATTATTAAAATTATAATATTTTCATGCATAATTGAAATTTAAGGGGAGATAAGAGGAAAGAGAGAAACTTTAACATCCACTTAACACAAACCAGATCATTTTGGGACAAACATGTGGTTCAATTTTATTTCAATACTTTGCTTGCGTGTAGTGGTCTATAGTCTGTCTATACATTATGTAGTAGCGGGAGGAAACAAGAGGACCCGATGAAAACCCACTAGGTTGGACAGGCGATCCTACTCCTTGTCACGTAGAACAGGGGAATCAAAACCACACCGGGAAAATAAACTGCTGTTTAACATCCTTCTTTTCTGCACCGACTGGACTTATTAAGACAGAAATTTAGGGGGTCACTCAGTAAGTATACTAGTAACCTTAGATAACCACGGATCCCAGCTGGATGAATAATTGATTTTTATCAATGATGGTTTGTATTATAAAGATAATATTGTTTCAATATTTCCTGTCAAAACAGATTTCTGTGTGATTCATGACCAGGTATATCAGTCAAACATTGATAAGACTCTCTGTGTTACAACAATAGAACATTGAACTAACTAACACTCCCTATTATAACAATCTAGAATAGTTTTACAATAACAGAACCCTCTTTCATTCCGGTCAAAAATATCAGATTTAATTTTATTTGGTGATTTTTTTCTTGCGATGAAAATTCGCCATTTGATAGGCATTTGATAATTTAACAAAATTAACAAAAGCTACATATTTATTGATACATAAGAACTGATAAAGACAAGATTATCCTCTTGTTGCTCTTCAAAACGTAGCATAGTAATAAACTCAGTGGTTGTATATCCATTAAATTGTATCTTGTGTTAATGTTAAGTTTAATTTTAACTGTAAATAAATTTTAGTTATCGATTTTTTTACATCACAAATTTAAAAAAGAAACATTTTTATTATTAGCTATTTTTTTCAATTTGCATAATGTATTCTATGAACATTCTTCATAGACTTATCGTTCCTCCCTCCCCTCCCTCCCCTCCCTCCCTACCCCCTGTCCTTCCCTCCCCTCCCCTCCCCTACCCTCCCCTTCCCTTCAATCGATCTGCTTCACAAATATGGAAATAAAACTTGAAATTGACAATCTAAAGTATGAAATCTCGCCTATATTCTTCTTTATAAAGGTAGAGATTGACAAATACAACAAAGGAAGCCAGATATCCGCAAAATCATCCGGGGATGTTTATTTTCGTTAAAAAAACAGGAGTCAAGCATCCTTGAAATCTTCACTTAACGTTTATGAAAACGTCCCTGAATATCGCAAATATCACATTTAGTGGCAAATGATATTCTAAAACATTTGTCAATGGGAAATAAAAAGCTTTATTTAGGCCACCTTGATTGAATTTTTATACGCCCACATTGAAATGTGGTCGTATATTGCCGTCGCCCCCGTCCGTCCGTCGGTCCGTCCGTCGGTCCGTCCGTCGGTCCGTCCGTCGGTCCGTCCGTCGGTCCGTCCGTCGGTCCGGCGTCCACAATTGCTTGTGGACGCTCTAGAGGCCAAAGTTAAAATTCGATTGACTTTAAATTTATACACAGTGTTTAAGGTCATGAGACGAAGAAGCCTATTGATTTTCAGCGATTTCCGATAATAACTGTCAGAGTTATGGCCCTTGATCACTTAAAAAAATCTTGTGGACGCTCTAGAGGCCAAAATTAATATCCGATTGACTTTAGATTTATACATAGTGTTAAAGGCCATGAGACAAAGAAGCCTATTGATTTTCAGCGATTTCCGATAATAACTGTAAGAGTTATGGCCCTTGAACACTTCAAAAAATCTTGTGGACGCTCTAGAGGCTAAAGTTAATATCCGATTGACTTTAGATTTATACATAGTGTTTAAGGTCATAAAATGAAGAAGCCTATTGATTTTCAGCAATTTCCGATAATAACTGTCAGAGTTATGGCCCTTGATCCCTTAAAAAAATCTTGTGGACGCTCTAGAGGCCAAAATTAATATCCGATTGACTTTAGATTTATACATAGTGTTAAAGGCCATGAGACGAAGAAGCCTATTGATTTTCAGCGATTTCCGATAATAACTGTCAGAGTTATGGCCCTTGAACACTTCAAAAAATCTTGTGGACGCTCTAGAGGCTAAAGTTAATATCCGATTGACTTTAGATTTATACACAGTGTTTAAGGTCATAAAATGAAGAAGCCTATTGATTTTCAGCAATTTCCGATAATAACTGTCAGAGTTATGGCCCTTGATCACTTCAAAAAATCTTGTGGACGCTCTAGAGGCTAAAGTTAATAACCGATTGACTTTAAATTTATACACAGTGTTTAAGGTCATGAGGCGAAGGAGCCTCTTGATTTTCATCGATTTCCGATAATAACTGTCAGAGTTATGGCCCTTGATCACTTCAAAAAATCTTGTGGACGCTCTAGAGGCCAAAGTTAAAATTCGATTGACTTTAAATTTATACACAGTGTTTAAGGTCATTAAATGAAGAAGCCTATTGATTTTCTGCAATTTCTGATAATTACTGTCAGAGTTATGGCCCTTTATCGCTTATAAAAATCTTGTGGATGCTCTAGAGGCTAAAGTTAATAACCGATTGACTTTAAATTTATACACAGTGTTTAAGGTCATGAGACGAAGAAGCCTATTGATTTTCAGCAATTTCAGATAATTACTGACTGAGTTATGGCCCTTGATCACTTTCAAAATTTTGTGGACGCTTTAGAGGCTAAAGTTAATAACCGATTGACTTTAAATTTATATAAATTGTTGAAGGTCATGAGACGAACAAGTATATTGAGTTTCAATGAATTTAGATAACTTGAACAGCATGGAGGAGAACTTTATCAAAGCCAAACAAATTCCAATGATTTTCTGATAATTACATAATGAGTAGTTACTTTTAATCAGATTTTAGTGTATTATAAATGTTTCATTACCGAAAAAAGTAAAATATGCGACAACTCTTGTTGACTGCCCGGACGATTTAGCTGCTGTGGGCGTATGTTTCGTTGCCTGGCAACCTATGTTCTGTTTTTCGGGAACTCCCGTCGAAATTTTTCGTATTTTTTTTCTTCAGGAAAAAAACTTATTTAAAATCCAAAAGAACTCGGTTGCGTTGTTCATTTAAATGCTTGTACATGTAGTTCCAAATTTTTTAGTTTTGAAATTTTAAACAAAACATCTTTCACAGGATTCAAGTGGGCTATTTATTTATCAGTGTCCCTAGGAACAGAGAGTGGGGGGGGGGCGAATGGTTATCACGTGCGTGCTGTATCATAAAGTCTATTATTGAGTCAACTGGCATGGTTTTGAATCCCTGGTTGTCTGTTCAACCTCTTGGGTTTTCTCCGAGTCCTACAGTTTCCTCCCACTGCTAAAAGACCCCTACGCGCAAGCGAATTATTGAAATAAAATTAAACCAACATTATGTTACTCCCAAAATGACATAGTTTTTGTCGAGTGGATGTTAAACCACTCCCATTTCCCTCTCTCCCTGAAAACAGAAAATTGAATTTGTTTGGCCTTGTATGTTTCTATCTGTGTTGTAGCTGTGAGTAAATAACTGCGATCAACATATGTTGTTGACATTCGGGTCAGAGACCAGCGGAAAACAAACGGCATGAAATCTGGACAATTTATCTTTCATTCCAACTTCTGTCATTTGTCAAATTCCTGTCATGTTCACCTCATTGTTTAAGGTTGTTATAGATCTCATCACCATGTTTTAATATCTGATCAATTCCCCCCCCATTTGAATGTGACAAGGAGTAGGGTCACCTGTCCAATCTTGTGAGTTTTCTCTGGATCCTCTGGTTTCCCATATTCCTGAAGCAACGGCCCGAGAAATCCCTCTCTGGCCATTGCTGGATTCGCTTCGGATTCTTGACATTTAAGTAAATGTGTCTATTCTTCTCGTTCAATCAAATCTACTACTTACGTACAGTAACATGACATTCCGTCGTTTAATCTTGGGTCTTCCTTAATATTTTGGACAAAGATTTAAGTTATTAAAAACGTTAAAAGTCTGTTCGTTACCATACCGTAGTGTTTACTTTACGTCAATACTGATAGCCTCGTTTGTCACGCAATTAGTTTTGCTGCAATATCCTGCTATGCGCTGGTTAATACAGCATAAAAAAACGTGCAGCCATGACGTAACGTTACGTAAACACAGTTGTCCTAATTAAACGTCTTGTTTTAAAGGTAATACCTTTGTAACGAATTCAGTGATTGGTCAGTAATAGGACCACTGGCCAGTCATAATTAGTGACAATAATACCCACTCAGTCCAGCAGGGAGTAGTCAGATTAGCTCTAATCAAACGGAACACTGCGAGGAGGATGCTGGTTTCCTTACACTGCCAAAGACTCTATATGTGTGAGCGAATTATTGTTGGGCCCGAAATTATCTTGAAAGTTTCTTAATGTGATTGATTGCCGGTTTCCCAATCTTAAAATTAAATTAAAAAATGTTTATAATATAAAACAAAAATTGTTATCCATATAACTCTGTTGTGTTATAATAAATAAGTGTTGAGTATAATTTTAAAAATATGAATCTTGACGCCGTATCGGCATCGGGGATCGTTAGTGTCTTTTGATCGGCTCTAATCAGACATTTGAGATACAAAAATTCTCTGGACGTCTTCGTGTCAAGATTAACACAGTGTCAAAAAAACTAACACGTTTCTAAAACATTGAAATAACAAGGAATCGTATATCTTGTCAAAACTTGTCACGAAATCGCGAGTAAAACTTTTATCTTATGTTTTGGGTAGTTACAATACCCGTCTGCTACATTAAAGCTCGTTAGTTCTTTCATGTTTTAACGAACGGGGTTGCACACTTAATACAGGGCTTGTAGGCCTCGTAGTCTATTGTTTGCCTTGTTGATACAATGTTTCAAGTATTGCTCTCAGAAAAAAAGGTGTTTACAGTGCTTAGATAAACAGTGAAAAATGGCGGATAAACGGTCCGTATACCATGTTTACTCTGCATAAATAAAAGGGCGATATCAAGTCTTATATCATGGCTGGAGAGACAATAAGGGGATATAAGAACAATATACCATGTTTATAGATGTGGTATAAGTACTCGTATATCATAGTTGGAGAGAAAATGGAAGGGGATATATGTACAATAGACCATGTTTATAGATGTGGTATAAGTACTCGTATATCATAGTTGGGGAGAAAAATAAGGGGATATATGAACAATAGACCATGTTTATAGATGTGGTATAAGTACTCGTATATCATAGTTGATTTTGAAGTGAAAAGGGGGAGTTTCTTATCTTATAAAAGTGGAATTTTTGAATAATTAAATGAATTCACTCCATGAAAGTGAATTGTATCTTTTTGTACATGAATGACAGCTGATTTTTTAAAGTGATAGCAATTTTATTTTTTTATCTGACATCGAGGATGAGAAATTAGAATTCTATGTCGAATAAAAGGATAAAATTTGAATTAGCATACGTGTGAACTGTGAAGCATGAGCCTGACGCAGATTAGATCTCGGTACAAAAAATCTATTAAAAGTCATCCTGTTGTTCTTCCCTCCTCGAGTAAAGTTATGAAAATCAGCTCCACGAATAGATATCGGCAGGATCGCCAGGTGTTTTTCATGCAAATTGATAAAGTTGTTAAAACTCTCAGGTAAAGAGGAGGTTGCTAGGTTTATCTTACGCTACCTGTAGTCACCTTGATTAGATTTACAGGTAGACTCTTATACGTATACCTGTAGGTATAATCTGCAGGTGAGAAAATGCATGAACAGGTGACTGACCATTTATTTGAGTAATGAGACTTTCAAATTTAATTTTCAAGAATGTGGAAATATATATTTTAATCTTTATGCAATATTATAACAAAACAATAAAAAATTAAAACATTATCTGAAATTGATAATTTTTACCGTAGATTGATAATTTTTACCGTAGACCTGAAAAATAACATTTTTGCTGGGTGGTTTTTTTTTTATATGGACACTTAAGAGGGCCTGTGCACTCTGGGTGAGTTCGGGCAGGTAAAGCTATTAGATTAGGACGAATGGTTTCTTTGAATAACTTACCTTTTTTTTTAAAGTTTATTTATTTTTAAAGGTAATTTACATGAATGTGTAACACTGTAAATAAGGGAAGGGTCGGTTACCTTTAGTTTTTCTCGTTACTCCAGGTGTGATTCAGGTGTAAATACATGCTGTTAAAATTTAAATTACCTGTAAAACTCAGGTGTGAATCTTCGTTAGCATTTTGTGTGAACAACTTTTAGATTTGAAAAAGGTTAAAATTGAGGATGAGGAGTTCGAGTAGATGTACAGTATTATTAAGGGCAGGTCTGGCGTTCTTCTTTATAAGTTACCACTTCCGAATGCACCACACCTACCATCAATTAACTACAATATACATATACCTGCCATTTTCACCTGTAGTTGTTTTCTTGTTTCTAATTAACGGCTTATATTTTTAAGAAGAGTAGGTGCGAAAATCGTGTTGATTCTGCGAACTGTAAATACCATGCCCGGATTCATTTTTCTAAGTTTAAAAAAGCAGCCTTGTACCCATGTTCCTGAAGCAACGGTATACTAGTTTTATAACTATTATCCGTTGCTTACGCAGCACCATATTCTCGTCACTTATGAGTAATAACCTCCCTTTGCAGAACCTACGTCACTATATGATTTGTCCAATTAACTACCTCGTAACATATGCAGTAGCGGCAGTGATAACCCCGAATCTCATTAAGTTCATTGTTAGCAAGAAAAGCCGGGAAAATAACAATCGTCGTTTTTTTACTCCAATAATTCCAATATTCGACAAAACGTGATACGATCGGCCATGATGATGGAATGTTGACAGCCTTGCCCTTTGTCCCCTTTGACCTTTGTGACTCGATTAACATAAATAGGGGTTTCTACTGGAGATCAAGCGTCTGGTTATTCAAATATTCCGCTGAAAATTTAGTTTCAAGGAATCTCAATGGCTACTGGAATATCCCCTCGACCAATCAAAATTAGTGACGAGAATAGTCGGCTGTGAAAGCAACGGATAATAGTTATAAGACAGTATCCGTTGCACAGGAACATGCCTTGTACCGGAGGTGGGGACTACTTGGGACTCAGCAATCTGGTACCAGAGGTGGGGATTCCAGTCCTGCTTAGGTCACATCAATGACCCGACTTGAAATATTAAATGGGGGGGGGGGCATTCCTCTAACTTAACTTATTCGCCATATAAAGCCAAAGCATTTGATGAACTGGCAACTTGTACAGGAATCTGGGCTTTGCCAAGACTTGGGACTCGATTCGGTAAAAAAAGTCAGCCACTTGAGACTCATCTTGGACTCCATGTGTAGCAACTTGGGACTGAAATCCGGTATGATGTCCCGCAATTTGTTCCCACCATATAATTATTAGTCCCAAAATAAAATAGTTTGTGTGGAGTGAAGGTTAAAACATAATTCATCATTCCTCTCTCTCTCTCTCTCTCTCTCTCTCTCTCTCTCTCTCTCTCTTCTCTCTCTTCTCTCAATTCATCGTTCTCTCTCTCTCCCTTCTCTATTCTCCCTTTAACATTGTTTTTGTTGAGTGGACGTTAAACTGAAATTCTCAATTCCCTCCCTTGTAAATTAAACCAGAGAGAGAAATAGGGAAATAGGGTTTAACGTCCACTAAACACAGCTAGGTTATTTCGGGACTAACATATGGTTTAATTTTATTTCAATAATTCGCTTGCGCGTAGGGGTCTTTAGCAGTGGGAGGAGAAAACCCACAAGGTTGAGAAGGCACCCCTATCTCCATGCCACATTCGTTTACACCAGGGCTCGAAACCACAGCCGCAAGCCAGGTATTAGTTTTTGTCCAGTTGACGTTAAACCACAATTCTCAAATCTCTTTTTTTTAAATATACAAGTTGAGAATTTGTTTTTATCTCCTAAAGCTACAATAATTGAAATGGAGACGTAGATGAAAGTCGTGATAATATAATTGAGTTGAATTATTTATAACAAATCTTCTATCAATCATGTCTCTAATCAAATATTTAATATGCATCATTAATTCTACACTTGACAGAAAAAATGTAGAGTTGGATCGAGTCCAATAATTAATTACATTTTATAGGTTATTAAATGGTTGAGATTTTTTATGAATGAAATACATCGTGTAGGTGTTAGGTAATGAAGATGGTCATCAGCTTTATTTAATTTAGAAATATATTTCGAGCCAGGTTTTGTTGACACCAAGTCATTTTGAAATGAATTTTGCACGGGCATTTTTTTTTTTTTTTTTTTTAAATGTGTCTGCAAATTTTTTTTTAAAGCAAATGTGCCTGCGCACACCGTGCGCATGTGCGCGGAAATATCGATGCCTGTCCTTATCAGTGATTGTTGTAACGGCCTAGCAAATATTCACTGCTGATCAGTGTGGTTGTTCTGGTGTCCCTTAATTTTACACTGATCAGTAGTGAATATTTGCTAGGCCGATATAATCACTGATGACATCTATGCAACTTAATGAGTCAAAAATATTAACTTTTTTCCTCCAAAATCCTTATCAGTGTGACAGTGATTGTAGCGAATGTTCACTGCTGATCAGTGTGCTGTAGTAGTACGTACACCTGTTGACCGGGGATGTGATGATCATGATAACTATTTATATATTTTAATAATTCTCTGATCTAATTATAATTACGTTGATTAACCGTGACCTTGATTGGTGATCTGAATTATTAGTTTTATAGAAATATGACCAACAGATGGTTATAAAGGAAGCTGAATTTTAATTTGAGATAATTGGTTTATAAAATTATTAAATATGAGTCAGAATAAGATGTAAATATGAATGGAGAAATACGTACCAGTACACTTATAGACATGAAAGGCAGGCCTAGAAATAAAGATTTTAATTGCAATTGACAAAATATCAGACATTTATGAAACTTGTTCATATATGTCAGTCCCTATGTAGAACAGATGGCCTGACAAGGACAGTTGTCTAGTCGTTCGGATGGGACAAAAAAACGAGGTCTGGTGTACCGTGTACACATTGGTGTGCATGTAAAAGATCCCTTGGCAGTTGGAATTTGATATATGAGTAGGTATGGCGTATCCGTCTTCATTAGTCCAGTTTAGGAGCAGACGCTAAACCCCATTTCCTTTCATGTCATTCCCTAGTTTGAGTCAGACATGTTTATATAATATCATTATAAACTCAGAAAAAAAAATCTGTGACTGACAAATATGACAAGCACCAGTGGGACTGTGTCTGACAAAGCTTGAATTTGTGTTTGACAATGCTACATCAGTGTTGTGACGCTACATTTATATTTATGTTCTTGTACATTAAAGAGAGAGAGAGAGAGAAAAATGGGGTTTAATGCCCACACGACACAAACTAGGTCATTCTAGGACTAAACATTAAAAAGAAAGAGAGAGAGAAATGGGGTTCAACGTTCAATTACGTGTAGGGGTCTTTAGCAGTTGGAGGAAACCGGATTGTACATTAAAGAATTATCTTAAGTCTGTTTCCAAAGAGAATTTACGTCTCGAAGAAATCAAATCTGATTTTTAAACTTTGTGTACAAGCAATGATATATAATATTAATATATAATATTTTCCCTGGATAGAGATCGAAGCATGATACTTCATCTGGGGGGCTATTGTTATATTTTATTTTTTATCTCATTAATCTTTTTAAAAGAATGACAGAAAATCTATGAAGTAAGTCGTTGAGTCGTTGCTGATTGTGCGTCTGTCTACCTGGTGTGGTGAATTAATCAATAAACCAACCAGGTAACCAACGCCCAGGTATAACCATACACTAGCTAATAAAATAACATGAAAATAGATTCCTCCGAGAAATTATGACTTAGATGTCAGGTATATTTTTTGATTAAAGGTACATGTAGATCTTGATTACGATAAGCCTTCTTCATTAGTCCAGTTGATTCTGTAAAGTAAAAGTAGGTCGTTAAACCTCATTTCATTTCATTTTGTCTTCATTATGATAAGATTTTGGTTTTAAATTATTCAGAGAGAGAGAGAGAGAGAGAGACAGACAGACAGATTTAACATCCAATCAACACAAACTAGGTCATTTCGGGACTAACATTTGGTTCTATTTTATTTTAATAATTTCTTTGCACGAAGGGGTCTTTAGCAGTGGAATGAAACTGGAGGACCCTCCCTCTCTCTCTCTCTCTCTCTCTCTCTCTCTCACTGAATGCCTTTAGGAGGTGCTGAAAAGCAGTAAGTTAAACTCCAAAGTTATTTCATTTCATTAAATACAAATTGACAAGACCTCAAAATCCATTCTACCCTCTCCCCCTGCTGACCCCAATATCATGTCAACGACTTCTACTAAACAGGCGAGATGTCCTGGATGATTTCTGATGATTTCGGTTTGTGTGACAGGGAAAGAATGGTGTGTTTGTATTTAAATGATTTTATTGTTTTGACAGATGAGACAATGAGTCGGATAGTTAACCATGAATGTGTCATATTGTATGGTGGGTTATTTACACCTTAAACTGGTCGTTATTTAGTCAAACAGACGACCCCCTACCGTTCAATATACGACATCCTGTTAATACAAACACAATATCGATATCCATTAGAACTTTTTTAATTAAAGCATATTTTCAAAATTCTTCACCTGATGTCGTAACTATCTCAGACACCTGGTTTTGTAACCATGGCACCCAGTATTGTAACTATGGCACCTGTTATTGTAACTATGGCACCTGATATTGCAACTATGGCACCTGGTATTGTAACTATGGCACCTGGTATTGTAACTCAGACACCGGGTATTGTAACCATGGCACCCAGTTTTGTAACTATGGCACCTGGTATTGTAACTATGGCACCTGGTATTGTAACTATGGCACCTGGTATTGTAACCATGGCACCCATTTTTGTAACTATGACACCCAGTATTATAACTATGGCACCTGGTATTGCAACTATGGCACCTGGTATTGTAACCATGGCACTCGGTATTGTAACCATGGCACCCGGTATTGAAACTATGGCAATAATTGAAGAAGCATTAAACTTGACCGTTTTCCTGGTACTTGGGCATATTGGCATATTGGGTGCAGCCCTTGGTTCTTCAAAAGCTACAAAATCTTAATTCAGCTTTGAATGTACATGTACAGTAGGGGAGAATCCACTGAACCAACTTGCCAATTGTTATAAGATTTCTACGTCACGTCAGTAAAGATCTGCCAAATTCTTCGGTCAAGATTGACGACGACTGACGTACATGTACTATCTTAAATCCGTCTGTTCGTGGATGGAGATATTTGTTTATTACTTACCAGAGTATATGGGACGAGTACGGATGCCAATATGGAATCCAATAATCAATGTACTTTACAACGAAGACAAAATTTGGCAAATGGTTAAAAAAAGAAAAAGATTCCGTTTGATTGACTTCCTCCACGCGATAAGATTATTTAAATCCTTGTTCAGTTATTCTGTCGTTTGCCGAGTTTCATATTTGTTTTGCGTTATATTCTCGTGGAAGTTGAAAAGAAATCGACGACAAACAGATTAGGAACAAAACAAATAAACAAAAAAAATGTTCAAGCGTCGGGATTATTCCGAAAGATGTTAAAGATGGTCGGAGGCTTTTTTTTTTGTTTGTTGATCTGCCATTGATTTTAAATAATCGTGTTGACTTCACTCGCAAAATATTCTTGGTGAATTCTGCGGATTTGTTGTCTGTGACAATGAAGAAATGGCAAGAAATGGTTTGTAGAAAGCGTGAATCTGGGTGTTTAAAGTCTTGACTGATTAAATATAGCCGCCATGTTTTATATGCAGAAAGTTTGTTCTTCTCTAACAATAGTTGATTCTTTTAATGGTGAATGGACCCAGAGTTTAACATTTGTTGTCTTTTCATTGTGGATTTGAGAGAGAGAGAAAGGGTGAGAGAGAGAAAGAGAGAGAGAAAGAGAGAGAGCTTAACCTCCACTGACACAAATTAGGTCATTTCGGGATGACCATATAGTTTAATTCTTTTTTCAATAATTCGCTTGAATTTAGGGGTCATGAGCAGTGGGAGGAAACCGGAGGACCCGGAGAAAACCCACGAGGTTGAACAGGCGACCGTACTCCTTGTCATGTACAACTGGTGAATCGAAACCATGCCATTTGACTCAAAGACAGACTGCTAACCAAAAAAGATTTGCATTTATTTTCTTTTTAGAGTGATAAACTGTTTCCATGCATGAATAGAACAAGTGGGCATTACCCCACCCCCCCTCTCTCTCTCTCTTTTTAAAATATAATATAAATACATTATACATGTAGATATAGTATAAATAAACTGATATATTAAAGTATGTAGATATATGGTGGCCATCTGTGTATTAATTTGATTAAACCTCAGTTTATTATTCATATAAATATACTAGTGTATATCATATATCTACATGTATTACACTGCCCACTGATCACAGATCTCACTTCTTCATTCAACTACAATTCATTCCAGAGGTTAGATGGCCGAAAGGTTCGCACGTGCGTGCTGTATCATAAAGTCCATCATTGAGTCAACTGGCATGGTTTGATCCCCGGTTGTACGTGGCAAGGAGTAGGGTCGTCTGTCCAACTTCGTGGCTTTTCACCAGGTCCTCCGGTTTCCTCCCACTACTTAACTAAAGACCCCTACGCGCAAGCGAATTATTGAAATAAAATTAAACCATACATGTATGTTGGTCCCGAAATGACATAGCTTGTGTCAAGTGGAGGTTTAACCCCATTTCTCTCTCTCTCTCTCTTTATTCAACTACAATTAATTCCCTCTTTCAATTTCTAAAAGCTAAAACACAAACTCTTCAAATACAAATTTGTTCATCGGAAGAGACAATCAGGAGTGATCTTGGTATCCCGGTGCCCTCGGACTACCTGGTGTCATTTGGCCTGTATAGCGGTGAAGAAAACCTAACTTGACAAGAAAATCAAACTATCATGATTCATCTTTTCGTCCGACTCATAGATGAATTTCTGCTGGTGGCAATCAGTTTATACGAGTCAGTGAGAATAATTTGTTATCATGACATAAATTGACTTTTAATCCTGTGAAATGTGAAATATTTATATTATTAATAATACAGAACATGTGGAATGTTTTATATATATATATATAGACACAAAAATATAAAAGTTTTTTAAAAAGAACTACATTATGTTAGATAACTATAGCACTTTCGCGTATTTTATTAAGCTCTTCAGATAATCTACAAATAATGTAGTTCTTTTTTCAAAAACTTTTATATTTTTGTGTATTTAATACATGTACATGTACCTAAGAGAAGTTATCTTTAACTTTCATATATATATATATACAGAGATTGAATGAGATGTGTTTTATTACAAGGTACCGTAAATAATATCCCTGTCACCTGAAGTGACCTGTTGGGTGTGAATATGGCTCAGTGATTGAGGCGCTGGCTCAGTGATTGAGGCACTGGCTCGGGAACCAGGAATATAAATAAAATGGAGTTTAACGTCCTACTGTTCTGCTCCAACTGGGCTAATGAAGACAGGCATACGCCACACACTGTGCTATGAGAGAAAATTTGCCCGGACAGCAGCACTATAGCCTACACTTTTATCGATTTCCAACTGCTAAGGGATATTTTGCGTGTACATGTATGTGTACTTATAACCTCAGTCTTTCGTCCCATCCAAACAACTAGACAGCTATCCTCCGTTAGCCAAGTCGGAACAGAACAGTAGGATGTCAAATCCTATTTCTTTCAGTTCTCTCACCTGCTTTTAAAAACCCATAGATTTTTTTTTATTAAAAAAATAAAAGAAATAAAATAGATTTTTTTACCGCTTATGTTTATTAAAGAAATAAGATTTCCGGTTTTAAATATTTTCTCTTCCGGGGGTCTATATTAAATGTGAGATAAATAATTACACAAGTTGACGTAGACGATAAATATGTACGTAGCATGATTTATACCACAGAAATACGATCACATCTTCAGAATCCTGGCCTCATGTTAAATATCTCGAAAATACACGCAAAACATAGACATCTTTTTCTCGTGTTTGAGGAGCTCAAAGTCTGAGGTGTGAAACTTTTAACAAATTGGCTATCGAAAGACCAACATGTATTTTGCTAGTGAGAGTAGACGACTTTTTAAGCGGCGACAATTTGCACTCGGGTGCTGAAATGTCCGCACGAATGAAATCGTAATTTGTTGACGAGAAACGGTTGCCGTGACAATGTCTTGTTAATCAGAGGGGATTTGATAATAAAATATCTCGTGTACATGCCGTCTGCTTGAAGTAATGGTGTCCACTACCTGACGCTCGTTCGTTACCGTGGTGATAAGTAAAATGTAATATTGAAACAGGTGAGATCGTTTGAATGCGACACACTCTCTTACTCGTCTGCCGGGCATGTTCGCGGAGATCTAAAACATCGGCACACAAAATCTGGATATAATTAGCAAAAATACAGGTCCGATAGTCTCTCATTATCCATATCGAGGCCCAATTCTTTTATTTGTAGCATGTCTGTCGGCAAACAAAACGCAGTCCTCTCGTTTCATCTCTTTCTCTGTAGAGGTTAACCCCCACGAAAGACAAACTCCGAAGGTCAAGGGTCACACTGGTGTCGGTTTAAACATTGTTCAAATATTATCTTTTGAGTACCTGAAGGTTACTGGTTAATCATTTCATAAAATCCAATTAGACTTGATTACACAGGTCACAAATTAAACAGCTTCTGTGTGTCGTGGAGTTAACATTATGTAAAGATGTAAATGTGATCTCACGTCAGTTCCTTTTGATTTAAATCAAGTTGGCTTTTAATTTATAGTATTTGCATGGAATTACTTTCTTATATAGACATATTATTCTGTGTCATCGACTTCAAAAACGGTAGATTTTGTTTCCAAATATGCTTTTTTTAAGAAAAGTCATTTGCTCTAGTTGCATAGTTAGTCCGATGCTGCCAAGCTAGCCAGGACTTCTCATGCTCAGTTTCAATGTTGGTCAAGGAAGTTTCTCTGGATTTTTCTTTGGTTTCCCCCTTATTTGTTGTTGTTAGTAGCATTAGCACATGACAGAAGACTTGGCAAAGAAAAGTGTCTATGGTGTGACAAACTGAGAGTCAGTGTCTAGCTGTGTGGATGGGATGTCTAACTGAGAGTCTAGTTGTCTGGATGGGATGGCAAACTGGGACTGTGGATAATGGGATGACAAATATCAAAAAGAGAGAGAGAGAAATGGGGTTTAACATCCACTCAACACAATTAGGTCATTTCGGGACTAACACATGGTTCAATTTTATTTCAATAATTCGCTTGCGCGTAGGGGTCTTTAGTAGTGAGAGGGAACCGGAGTGCCCGGAGGAAACCCACGAGGTTGACACAAATATCAAATATGTGAAGGGATCTTTTGGTCAGCTGTAAGTGTCGGGGTCCTGTAGTGAAATGTGGGAGTCGATATTTCAGATATTATGTGTATAAATATGTAATCTGATCAGACGACACTCTATCACTATGGTTATTGTTTACATCAATGATAAATGATATCACCATCCGATGATCGTACCTTTTATACTTCCATACACTTTTTATTCTTAAATTCTCTGCTCGCTTCGACGGCTGTATTCACCATTTTTTTTCGGTTCAGTAAATTTTCTAACCTCGCTTTTTACTGAATAATCCGAAAATGATAATAATATCGTATTTCTTATTATATAAACAGAACCACAAGCTACATTTAAACCCTAACAAACAAAAAATTCAATTTATTTTTTATCCAGGTAGGTGAACACCTGTAAATTGAAACACTTTGATAAGCAGGTCGACCGTGATGGAAGTAACATCATAATATTAACAACAAACTTTACAGAAAAATTACACAAGTGGAAAAAAATTAAATTTTGATGATATTAATTTCTAAAGTTATAGATCAAATTATTAACTTTTAATAAAAAGTATGTTGTGGATGATGACTTCTGATATGGATTTTATTTGGCGGGACTAATAGACGATTCATTTTTATTTCAATAATTCGCTTCACGTAGGTAAGCAGAGGATCTATAGGAAACCCACAAGTTGTCATGTACAACTGGGGAATCAAAACCACGGCTGTCAACTCGTACTAACCATTCAGCCATCCACAAACCTGAAATTTTGGAAACGGAATTAAATGCAATGAAATGGGGTTTAACAACCTAATTCTCTGCACCGACTCGTCTAATGAAGACGGCCATACAGAGTGCCATGAGGGAAATTTTGCCCAGGCAGTGGCATTATGACTTACTTTTATATCAAATTCCAACTGCCAAGGGTTCTTGATGTGTGCCTCATCCAATCCTTGTCTGGCCGTCCGTCAGTCCTGCACCACTGACAAAGGGAAAATGCGACGGAAATTCCTGATCCTGGGAGCGAACCCCAGACCTCCTGGTTAGTTAACCAGAGTCTTACTCACAGAGCCACCACGACTCCCAGATTTAGACACCAATTAATCACACTTCAGCTTAAAGCCGCACACAATTTCAGCTATTTTTTTTTCTTTTAAAAATTTAAGTAGCTTTAATATAAGCAAACTGTAGTTTATGAACCCTCATCAGGACAGTCAAATTTGAATGGTCCTTCATCTGGATAAAAAGATAAACTATAAAAACAAATTCTCAAGAAGTCTATTTAAAAAGAAATGAAATTGGGTTTAACTTCCTACGATATTAAAAAGAAAGCAATTAAATATTAAATACATCAAGAATAACGTATTGAGTGCACGGGAATAAGGAAATTGTTATTTAAAAAGAACGATTATATTTTACAGGGTTATAATTGAATAGGTAGACGTAAGGAATGATAGTATTGTAGTAAGTATTCAATGTAGGCGTAGCGTAGACCATAGAGAGAGAGAGAGCGTGTAACCGTGGATACACAGGATCGTGAGAAAATATTAGTTAATGACATATCATAACATTGTATTACATTCTATAGGTTAAAGAGAGGGGTTTTACTTAATGTACCTAGAAAAAACACAGCCCCGTACGTGTAGACTTTCCATAGGTTAAAGGGTTGGTTTCTACGTAGACAACAGGGGCCGGAGGTATGATTTGGTTTCGATTCCCCAGTTGTACTTAACAAGGACTTGGGTCTTCCGCTTCCCTTCCACTGTGCTTAAGACCCCAACATGCAAGAAAATTATTGAAAAAAAATTGAACCACATGTTAGTCCCAAAATAACCTAGGTTGTGTTGAGTGGACGTTATACCCGATCATGTACATTGTAATTATATATAAAAAAAGATCCCTTAAAAGATGTTATATTAAATGATTTCTGTTGAGAGTAATATCACACCTATTTGATATATATAGGGCCAGTATGTAATAAATATATTATACACTCCTGTATACCAGCAGTTTGTCATACATATTAAATCAAAGTCGGGAGAACTTTTATTACACTCCCACTTCAATATTCAATAGAGGAATAAATACAATAAAGTTTGACAATTGACATGTTATAGTTATACCTAATTCAGTTGTTGACCTATATAAATCTCTCTCTGTGTCTGACTTTGATCAGGAAATCTTGCGAATACAAAGAAATCGGTGAGGTATTATACATCTCTATTTGAGATTTGATTAAAAGTAAAAATATGATCAAGAATTGAAGAAACATATAAAATGGCCACTGGTGAATGGATTATAAGAGAGGAATTGAACTGTGAAATATATCGTGATTAATCGTTTATAAGTTGAATGGCACCAAATCATAATAAATTATAAATGGTCAATATGGTGCTATTCAATATTATATCGCTCTACATTCAAGTTCTAATAATATCATGTTGACTGAAATAGTTTTTTTTGTTATGATTGTATTCTGTGTTACACTCGATCAGGGTAATAATACACACATTGACTCGAGTACTCTTTCTGAAGAGACGACCACTGTCAAGATCGGTTTTGTTTGTTACTTCTTTTTTGTAAAAATATTTTAGTGAAGCCTGGACCACAACAGGCCTTGGACTGTACAGCGCAATGAACGCTTACGGCTGGCCCCCCAGATCCATTCACTTGATTTGATAATTGTTTATTTTTTGCAATGTCTCTTTTCTGTCTTGTCCGCAGGTTTATCTTGTATATTTTTGTTTTGCGTGTAGTACAGTCCTCCTGCACTTACTATTATAATATCACACGTCTGGGAGAGTGAAATGGAGTTTAACATCCACTCGACACAAACTGTACACATGATATAAGAATAACTAAATAGTGGTTAAAGTTACATGTATTGATCTCACTCATATATTTGTTGGACAATTTCTAATTTGTCCTGCATTTGCCAAAATAGCTCTTCAGGATTTTCTGACTTGACTTTCTCTTGTCAGTGGTGTAGGATGTAGGGCCTGACAATTCATTCAGGCGGTAAGAAAAAAAATTAGATCATCTGTATACATTTGACATGCATGTACATGTAATAGTAGGTGGAGGAGGACCGCACTACACACAAAACAAAAACCTGCAGACAAGACAGAAAATAGACATTGCAAAAAATACGAATAAAAGATCTCTTAACAGTTGGAATTTGATATAAGAGTAGGTCATAGCGAATACCAGGCAATATTTCCCTCATAACGCAAAGTATGACGTATGCCCATCTTCATTAGCCCAGTCTTCATTAACAGTAGGATGTTAAAACCCCATTTCATTTTGGAGGTGAAGGACATTAAGGCGTATTAAATGGGAAAATGTTTGCGCTGGGGTACTTCATAATAACACATCCAAAACCTGCGAAAAAGTAATGCATATTGAGCCTCGAGCTGCTTTTCTCATTGCAAGAAATTTATTAAATATTCATCAAAGTGAACGAAAAAAAAGGGTCACATATGTAGAAAAGGGATGAGAATATTTGAGAAGAGTTTTTACGAGTCTGATCCCCGAGAGGTTTTTCGTGCAGTTTTAGTTTATCCAATTATTAACGTATAAACGTTCGACGACAATAGATAGATTAATTTTTTCTATCATCAATATTTACTGCTCATCAACAATAACACACAAGAGTTATTGTCAAGCTTTTTGTGGGAAGGAAAAGATTTTTAATAAGTCCTGACTCTTTGAAGATAAAAAGAGGAAGAAGTCATGATGTTAAATATCTGATATTTTCCCAGCAATAAAATATAAAACCTGGGGAAGTTCATCAAGGTTAATAAGTTTCCCAGGTAGGCTATATAGATATATATACATGTACCTTTGTGTGCAGAGTCGAATTTGTCTTTTTAAAAATAAGGATTAATATAGAGTTTGATCTAGTGTGAATTTAAAATTATAAAAACAAAAAAGTCATTTCAAGATTATCATATGGTTCAAATTTATTTCAATAACTCATTTATTTCTCTCTCATATACATTTATAGATGTATGTATACTTCATTCATTAAATCAGTGTGTATTTAAATAGTAAGTACAGGAGGACCGCACTACACACAAATCAAATATACAAGATAAACCTGCGGACAAGTCAGAAAATAGACATTGAAAATAATAAACAATTATCAAATCAAGTAGAGAGAAGGGTGGGGGGGGGGCTATATAGATATGTACCTGTGTGTCTTTGTAAATATAAAGATTAATAATAATATAGAGTTTGAATTGACATTTTGATTTAATGTGAATTCAAACTTTTTAAAGACAAACTAAGTCATTTTGATTGAGATTATCATATGGTTCCAATGAGTAACTTGGACATCATATTGGCTCCCCACCACTCTGCTGCACCCCCACTTTTAAAATCCTACATACGGCTCTGTGTATGATATTATTGATATAGGATTTATAGTTTAAAAGTGGTAGTAGTAGACACTGTACTGTATGTAAAGACTCCATTTAAAGGGACAATAACACTCTTGTTGGCTTGACAGGTCCAGAATTTTGTTTTAGCCTTATTTTAACTACAAGATGTTTAAGTGTCCTACCTGTTGTGTACATTATCCATTACAACCTATCTTACTTGTCCAGAGGGTTCGAAAATATGTTTAAATCCAAGTTGCATTTGAAAGTGCTTACGTAAGGCTTTTCAAACCATGTTACGGCATGTAGTTGAATTTTTCCAATTTTTAAAATTAGGTGTGTTAAGATAAAATTTGTATCATTTTTTAATTGAAATATTATTATTCAGTTACAACAAGAGTGGTATTGGGGCTTTAAAAGTGGTATTAGTAGACACTGTATGTAAAGACTCCATACATGTACAAAAATAGGATTTATAGTTTTAATTTATTTAGTTGATGAATACACCAGATGTCACATCATAGGTCATTCAAGGTCAAACAATAACTTGCAGTAAAATGATTGAGGTTGAAAGGACTAGGTCTGTAATGAATATAATTATATACATATATATATTCTATACAAATTATTCATTTGGTTCTTACAATAGAGAGAGAGAAAGAGAGGGAGAGAGAGAGAAATGGGGTTTCACCTCCACTTGACACAAACTATGTCATTTCGGGTTTTAACATATGGTTTAATTTTTATTTAAATAATTCGCTTGCACTTAGAGGTCTTTTGCAGTGGGAAGAAACTGGGAGACCCGGAGAAACCCTACTCCTTGTCACGTACAACCGGCGATTCAACCCCCCCCCCCCCCCCGAATCTTACATTAGGAAAGAAAGCCGCATTTACTAGATTTTTAGACTAATATAAATATTTGATTTCAAGAACCAACTTTCAATAAATTGAATGATTCAAAATATTGATGCAGAATAAAATTGCAGAAATATTATTAATATGGTAGCTTCTTCATTTCAATTAATGATAATTTTATAAACTAAATGTATCGCTAAAATTCAACATGTCAAAGGCCTGTTTCACGAAATTTTAACTAAGATAAAATCCAAATTTTGTAATTTGATTGGATAATATTAGATTGATTTTAGTGCTTAGCCAATCAAAATTGAAGTAACCCACTTTCTGTTTCTAATCAACGGAATTTATGGCTAATATAAAAGTAAGCATATTTTATGTAAGTAAGATATTTTAACTCAAATATTGCAGGAAAAGTCAATTCTCAATTAAATGCATTGTTTTTATTCTGACACTCTTATTAATAAACTTTAACAAATTTCCCCTGGAAGTGCAAAATATTCGAAACTCAGCTATATTTAAACGACATCTAAAAAACACTGTTTTTTTACCCAAACTTCTGAACCATAATTTAAATTCTTCACTTCCTATTTGTAACTTGACTTTTCTTTTGTTTATTTGTATATACATTTTGATTTTAATGGGAGCGTATCGTTGTGTCGCCGTGCCGCTATGCCACTGTCTCTTATTGTATAGGCCTAACCCTAACCCTAACACTAACCCAACCCTTACGGCGGCATAACGGGTCAGCAGCATAACGGGTACCTCCCATTTTAATAATCATATCAATGGTGTTAATTCCCTGTATTTATTTTGATGAAACAATATGAGGTATTGTTGTAATTCTGACCTAGATATAATTAAACTTTGACACATCAACAAAGATAAGATATTTATATTATAATCTATTTTATCTACAATTATTGATAAAAACATTCACAATATTTAATATTCATTATACCATCATTTACATTTTATAATATGAGAGAGAGAGAGTGAGAGAGACAGAGAGAAACAGAGTGAGAGGGGGTTTAACTCCACTCCACACAAACTAGGTCATTTCCGGACTAACACATGGTTCAATTTTATTTTAATAATGCACTTGCACGTAGGGGTCTTTAGTAGTAGGAGGAAACCGGAGGACCCGGAGAAAACCCACAAGCTTAACAGGCGACCCTTCTCCTTGCCACGTACAACCGGGGGAAACCTTAGGAGCCGGAAAGGCTGGACAGGCGACCATACTCCTTGCTACGTACAACCGGTGAATCGAAACCACGCCAGTTGACTCAATGACAGATCTTATGATAATAATGAAAGTCTAATTTGATATGATTTTTGATAATAACATTTTTGAAACGTAAAACCATCATATCAAAATATCAATGGAATTTAATCTTCAAGAGGCCTATCAAAAGATTTTATCCAACACTAAAAGGTGGCGCTGGTTTGTTTAAAAGATGGAATAATGATCGTAAAGTGAACATGTGTTGTAAATGTATTTTAAATGTGATATCAGGTCAATGAAACACGTTATTTTGTACATGAGGTGGTTTTTCTGCTCGAATAAAAGTAATTTGTTGTAGAAAGTGTGAAGATAATAGTATTATTGGTGCAACAGCTGGGATGTAGGTAGAGTTACTGACTAATCTTACAGAACATGACCAGAGAAAACAGGTTACAAAAATACTCACTTGTTCTACTTAAAGCTATAGTCATGTGGTCAAATATATTCAACTTGTTTTAATTAAAGCTAGAGTCATTTGGTCAAATATATTCAGCTTGTCCTATTTAAAGCTGGAGTCATTTTATCATATAGATTAAACTTGTTCTACTTAAAGCTGGAGTCATTTTATCATATAGATTAAACTTGTTCTACTTAAAGCTGGAGTCATTTGGTCAAATATATTAAACTTCTTCTATTTAAAGTCATTTGGTCAAATATATTAAACTTGTTTTACTTAAAGCTGGAGTCGTTTGGTCAAATATATAAAGCTTGTTCTACTTAAAGCTAGAGTCATTTTGTCATTTATATTATTACGTTAATCTTGTGCCACTTAAAAATGGAGTCATTTTGGTTAGATATATTAGATCATTCTTGTTGTATTATTATTAAAGTTGAAGTCATTAGGTCAGATATGGAATAGAATTTTTTTTGAAGCTGAAGAAACAACAGGGTACAAGACAAGTGTTGCTGTCATGTTTTCTATCTCCACTTGTACAATGTATAGGCCTATGTATTAGTCATTTATATTACTTACTATTACTGTTTTCATGTTCCACTTAAAACTCTAGTCATTCAGTTATATATATTACACAGGAATCATTACGTATTTATGTTGTTTCCATTTTACATGTGCAGAGATTTGTTGATACATTTTACAGAAATGGCTCAAGATTACAACAAAACTTACATCCTAATAAAAACCCTAGCTAATACATACATCACAAAAAAAACGGCCCACATTAATTGGATCATTTGACAGATTTGAGCAACTAGCATTACATACACAAAGTTGACAATTTCTCTGTTACATACAGGTTACATTTATTTATACATGTACCAGTACATTTATATAACCTTTCATGTCAATGTATATGTATGAATCTAGCAGAATACAATATGAGTAAAGGGAGATAACTCCATTTAACAATCTTCACCACACAACCATACATACATGTAACCCTTGAATCTTGTATCAAATTTCGGCATTAAATGAAGAATATTTCTAACTGAGTAAAAGCTAAATTTCTTATTTAATTTTATAAATTTTTATCTTTTCAGCCACTGAAGCGATATCATGGAAGAACAAGCCAACAGACAAGTCCGTCGCAAAAGGCGGCACCGTTACTTTCCATTGCGAAGTTAACGACCGACAAGATAAACCTGTGATATGGAATAAAGGATCAACATCTTTGTCGTCAAACAGTGCCGTTACTCAAGCGTTCCAAGATCGTTATAGCATCAGCGGAGAGTTCAACCTGGTCATACGGAATGTCCAGGAATCGGACAACGATCTCTTCATGTGTAATGTCTTCGATCTGGGTTCCGCGCCAGCCAAACTTACTGTCCTACGTGAGTAACATTATTTTCTTAATACCTCCAGAAATCCACAGTAATTATCATCTCTGTTTGGTTTTAGTTAGTGATGGGTGTTATACACAAGGCAGTGTATGCTTACCTTTCTAATAAGAGAGAGAGCGAGATGGGGTCTAACATCCACTCGACACAAACTAGGACATTTCGGGACTCACACAGGGTTCAAATTTATTTCAATAATTCATTGCGCGTAGGGGTCTTTAGCAGTGGGAGGAAACCAGAGGACCCAGAGAAAACCCACGAGGTTGGACAGGACACCCTCATGACTAGAGAAAGATGACGGTGTGTTTAAGACACAACTGAGCAATAGCAATGTTGTTGATGATCACAGATATTTAAGACTACAGTGCTTGTTAAGAATCTCTGATGGGTGTTATACACAAGGCAGTGTATGCTTATTCTTTCTAGAATATCTGATACCACTCCTGAAAGACAGTATTATGTACACCAATATTGCAATGTGACAATTGAAATAAATAAAGAAATGGGGTTTAACGTACACTTGACACAACCTAGGTCATATCGGGACTAATATATGGTTTAATTGTATTTCAATAATTGGCTTGCACGTAGGAGTCTTTAGCAGTGAGAGGAAACCCTAAGACTCGTAGAAACCCAACGAGGCTGAACAGGAAACCCAACTCCTTGTCACGTACAACCGGGGGATGGAAACCATGTTAGTTGACTCAATGACAAGCCTTATGATACAGCCCCCGTTACAAGTGAAAACATCCTAAAGGTTATTTTCACCTGCCATAAACTTTTCAGATAAGATATGACACGAGGAGATATTTGAAATGCCTGTTTTAACAAAAATATAAATAAAGATGGAAACAGTTTTATATAAGCGGTCTTTATAAGCAGTCTTGCTTGTTACTGCATCCTATTTACTTATATTCTCTTAAATGATAAACTGTAAATACTAATGTTCTCCTGAATAAAATACTGTTTAAACCAACAAAAATATAAAACCAAATGAGATCTCATACAATGTTATTTTTGTCTGTTTTTCAGTGCCACCAAATCCTCCCGTCATCCAACGGAATGTCACCGGAAATCCGTACCAAGAAAAACAAGTAGTCGCTTTCACCTGTGAATCAAACGGAGGAAATCCCAACCCTACGATTCTCTGGTATAAAAATGGAAAAGAGATAGTCGAAGCTACGAACACTCCTTCCGTCACACTAGGTGGCGTTTCATCCAGTCAGATTATAGTTACGTTAGATTCCACAGACCATCAGGCGAATTACTCCTGTGTTGTTTATAACGAAGCCAATAAAAATAGTCCATTATCAACTTTTATATTATTACAAGTGCAATGTAAGTTTTTGGTGTATTCTATATTTTAGATGTAAATTAATTTAAGGCCTGGTTTAAGAGAGAGAGAGAGAGAGAGAGAGAGAGAGAGAGAGAGAGAGAGAGAGATGGGGTTTAACGTCCACTCAACACAACTAGGTCATTTCGGGACTAACATATGGTTTAATTTTATTTCAATAATTCGCTTGCGCGTCTTTAGCAGTGGGAGGAAACCGGAGTGCCCAGGGGAAACCTACTAGGTTGAGGCCTGGTTTAAGGCGTAGGGGTCTTTAACAGTGGGGGGAAACCGGAGGACCCGGAGAAAACCCACGAGGTTGGACAGACGACCCTACTCCTTGTCACGCCAGTTAACTCAATGACAGGTCGTATGATACAGTACCTACTTGCTAACCATTCGTCCCCCCCCACCCTACTTTTCTGCAACAACTGATTTCATGAAAGCAGACATACAGTGTGCTATGAGGGAAATTTTACCAATTGGTGTCTCTTTAAAAGTATGTGGATAGATTATGTAATTGATGTATCCCACGGTGACAGAGGTCATAGTTCAACTCGTCATCTCCTTCAATAACATTGGGTATTGTGTTAATTTATGCAGCTCTGAAATTAAACGAACGTTTTCTTTACAGTTGAACGAACTTGAAATCTTCTCGTGAGAAAGTTTTAACAATTTATTTTATGCTTAAATTAATTTTAATAAAGTGAGAGAGAAATGAGGTTTAACATCCAGTCAACACAGACTAGGTCATTTTGATAAACTCTTGTGTAAGAGAGAAATGAGGTTCAACAAACATCCAGTCAACACAGACTAGGTCATTTTGGGACTAACATATGGTGCAATATAATTTCAATAGTAGGAGGAAACATGTTAGGCAGGTGATAAACTTTTTGTAACATGCAAGACTGGACATGGAATTATGCCTCTTAGCTCAATGACAATCCTGGAATCGAAATCATGCCACATACAGTACAATCGGGGATTCGAAACCATGTCAGTTGACTCAATAACAGGCTTTATGATACAGCATGCACATGCTAACCACTCAGCCATCCACCCTCCCTATAAATATACATGTTTATATATTTTTCTCGATGTTTTTCAGACCCTCCATATTTAACATTTGGTCCATACAATCCCTATAACGTAAAACTTGGTGAAAATACACAGTTAGAATGTCGTGTTGATTCCAATCCCCAGGTTAATACAGTCACATGGTTAAAAAATGGACAGCCTTATTTAAGTAAGTTTATTTTTATTTGATTGTTCCCCATCTTTAAAATCCAAAAGTAATTGGCTGGATTTTTCTTGACCCTTAAACATTCATTATTCAAGAGCTAGATCTGCCTATTGTATGTAGGTCTTTCTTTCGTCCTCAAATGTTATATAAATTTTTAATGGCAAGCCCATAATCAACTATCTAGACCATCGAATGGTGGTGATTTTTAATGGATTGAAACATCGTCATTTAAAACAGTTTAAAATCTTTAAGTTCCATATTATAAATAAAACATCTTCCATACGATCCAGGTGGCTATTTATTTATTTATCAAGCGGCCGATAAAGAACAGACCAGGATCCAGGATTTTGTCAAGGGGGGGCGGGGCATGCATTGGAGCAAAGGGTAATCATCAGAGTGTCCCATGCATTAGTGGTTTAGATGACAAGTCTTACTTGGGCTGAGGGGGGGCACAGTCCCCTGACACCCCACCCCCCATCCCCCCGGATCCGGGCCTGAAGAACATCTATTAGATATTCTGCTTCCCATTTTGCCTGAAAATAATTTAAAAACAGAAATTACCGGTACTTGGTTGGTGCTCATGTACATGTTTTGAAATTTATACCCATACAACTTGCATGAGACTCAAGTTACACTTTATTTAACAAAACTCTGAAGAACTAAAACAATATATTATAGTCCAGGAAACATCATGCCTGCCATACAACTTGGAATAATGATGTCAAATCAAAAAAATGTTAAAACGTTTTATTTTCAGAACAAAATAAATTATTAACGTTTAATCCGATTGTCAAGTCCGACAGTGGGAATTATACGTGTAGAGCAACAAATGGTATCGGACCTTCAAAAGAAGCTACAGCTCATCTTCAAGCAGTTTGTAAGTTTCCATTTTCACAATATCCATGATATTTATTTTTATATGCCCATATGGACATGTGGTCGTATATTGCCGTGAAGCCGTCACACCTGATTATTTTTACCGATCGTGGAGAGTCCTTTAAAGCATCAGTATTGAGAGAGAGAGAAATAGGGTTTAACTTCCACTCGACGAGTTCATTTCGGGACTAACATATGGTTCAATTTTATTTCAATAATTTGCTTGCGCATAGTGGTTTTTAGCAGTGAGAGGAAACGGATGACCCGGAGTTAACCCACACAATTCGACAGGTCATCCTTCTGCTTCCCACATACAGGATGGGCAGATGAAACTACACCACTTGACTCAATGATAAACCTTATGCATACATACTCACCATTTGGACACCCAACCCCCTGGCATCACTATTGACATCTGGATGAAATGAAAAAGCTGCATTGTTGAAAATATGGACATTTTATAAATTTAACAAAATAATTGAAAAAGATTTAATTTATTTTTCAGATGCCCCTGAAATAACGGTACCGGGTAGTAAAACATATCGCGAGACGGAGAAGATCGAGATCGACTGTGTCATTGATAGTCATCCTCAGCCATTTCTCGTTCGATGGGAAAAGATTGACGCCGACAGGTCGAGAACATTTTACGGGACCAAACTTACGATTAATAATGCTGTAAGAGAGGATGCTGGGAACTATACGTGTAAAGCGTGGAGTGAGCTTCGTGTATCAGGGCAGCGAACACAAAATGTGACGGGTCAAGGTTACACCTACATTCATATTCAATGTAAGTTGTTCTTCTGTTTTGATTAGGTTTTGAGGTCTTAATAATAATGATAATAATAATAATAATCACGTCATTTTACAAGGGTAGCAAATTAGGCCTGAGGCCTTTTTCAAATTTGGCCCTTGGCACAGATCGTGCGAATTATTTCGATCATTACTGCAGGAAGAAACCGAAGAACTCGGGGGAAACCTGCCTGATCAGACGGGAGACCGAAAAAATCCCTCTCACTTTCAACGATAAAGTTCATGCCCTGAGCTGGGATTGAACCCTCGTTGCATTGGTGAGAAGCCACCTCTCTATCGCCACGGCTATCCGAATAGTCCGTGGAGGAGAGGAGAGAGACAGAGAAATGAGGTTAATGTCCACATGACACAAAATAGGTCATTTCAATGCGATTTTCAACAACACAATCATAATGCTCAACCAATGTCAAACGTATACGTGGGTCAGATATGCTACAAATTTCCTCTCGCATGTTTCACACAGGCCAATTGTACCCTGTGTCACTGGAAGGGACTGCCCCCTCCCCAGCTCACACATATTATATTGTTTTGGGGGCCTGGACAGGATCTTGTTCGTCCTGCAAAATTATGGGTCACCACGTCTTTGCATTAGTCTGTCAGTTGACATCATGAATGAAAACATCAAGAAATTTAACAATAATAAGGGCAATAATCAGAAGAGAACTTTACCCCCTTCAAAGATAGTTTTGGATTTCTTAATTAAAACCAAAATAGACTGAGTTTAACAATTTTAACGAGATATTTCGTTTGATGTTGTAGACGGTCCCGGAGAAGCTTTTATTTCACCCGTCAGTGATGTTGAGGTGGGGAAACCCCTGGTTATCAAATGTTCCGCCAAACCTGATGGTAAGTTTTAAAGATTCGGCTTCGATCCCGGTTCTGGGCCAGTAATGAATATGTGTTGGCAGTTGTCCGGTCTGACTAGTATCTGACTCGATCCCCGGTCTGTAATGATTATGTGTTGGCAGATGTTGGGTCTGACTAGTATCTGACTCTATCCTAGGTCAGATGTCGGGTCTGACTAGAGTTAAAAAAAAAACATAGGCATTCTTTTTTGTGGGCTTGGGGAGAGTTGAAAGAAAGGATAGATTTGTGAAATGGAGTTGAACGTCCTACTGTTCTGCTCCTAAACTGGGTTAATTAAGACAGGCATACGGCATATAGTTTGCTATGAGGGAAATTTTGGCCGAGCAGCTGCGCTACAGCCTACTCTTATATTGAGTTCAAGCTTCCAAGGGATCTTTTACGTGAACACCAATATGTAAACAGGACCTTGTTTTTCGTACCATCCGAACAAATAGACAGCTGTCCTTATCAGGCCCTACGGGATGGATTTGTGTGCCTCATTCTAAGAATCCTCTAAAATATCTTGATGTTGTGTTTGAGAGAGAAGTGGGGTTTAACATCCACTCGACACAAACTAGTTCATTTCGGGACTAACACGTGGCTGCAAAATGACATTTATTAATGATAAAACAAATGACTATAATTTTCTGGGCTAAATTAGTAGCCCCATTTCTACCAAACATATCCGAAGCTTGAACCCAGAAAATAGGACAGCACAGGACCTCTTATCCGAATGACGCCAACCCTGGGATTGAACCTGGATAGCAAGCCAATGCCTTACTAACTGAGCCACCGTGGAATCACCATGGAGATGAGTCGATATATGTATGCGAATGACGCCAACCCTAGGATTAAACCCTGGATAGCAAGCCAATGCCTTACTCACTGAGCCACCGTGCAATCACCATGGAGATGAATAAATATATGATGCATTAAATTTATATTATACAGGATATCCAGCTGCGACTTACAAATGGGAGAAAGATGGCGTGGTTTTACAGCAGACGACCTCCACCTATAGTATAACAACATCACGATTACAAGATAACGGAATTTATACATGTACGCCCGTTAATCTTGTATCTCAAGGTCGTTCAAAACAGATCCAAGTCAACGTTAATCGTAAGTTACATATTTAACTTGTACGAATTTTTTCATCAGCAAATTTACGATGCAGATGGATCAAACAAACGACAACTGAAAACTAAACTAATAGTACTACAATCGGAATGCGTAATTGTCTCACTACATGCACGATCTTCATGATTTTTAATTCAAGAACAACACCAGGTCCGCACAAAAACATAAATTGTCTTACACACATTAAAAGGTACGACTCCATTCAAAGTAGATAATTCTTATAACATATTTACATAAAGTAGAACATTCTAATAACATATTTACATAAAGTATATATGTTAAAATATGTGTACAGTGAAGGTATATTTTTAAGAATTATGAAATATCTAGAGTATTATAATATAAATGCCGGTATCTAACTTTTTTATACATATATAAAAAAGTTTAGAACTTCCTATGATTGTTTTTGATTTTAGTCAACACATTTCGTCTTATTTGCCAATTTTGTTTTTTTTCTTAGAAATCCCAACTTTTATATCAAAGCCTGCCATAGAGATCACCCTTCCCATAACCCATCGTCAGATGTTGTCGATTACGTGTAAAGCTAAGGGGAGACCACCCCCGGTGATACACTGGTATAAAGACGATGGAAGTAAACCAATCACAGTCACCCAATCTAATTATTATGATGTAGAAAATAAAGATGTTACCTTGGAAACGTACAGTACTGAAGTAACCAACACACTGTATCTACGAGGTTTGTTGTTCCTTTGTCATTTTTGGGGACCAGGAAGTGATCGTTAACCCCTACTCTTCTTCTTCTTCTTCTTCTTGGGGGGGTTCTCTAGAATACAAAAACTAAATTGTTTCAATGGCATTTAGTTATTGAACTGGTATATACAGGTCACAATTCTGTGGAATACAATTACTGCTTATTACTGCTTATAGTCTTCTCTAGTTTTTTTGCATCATAACACAACATTATGGACAATAAATGTAAGGTTGTCATCCATTATTGACCATTGCTTGACTAAGATACCTGTGAGCAGGCCGCAAGTACTCTTTCTCCAGGTTATTGCATCTCCTGATCCCTTGCCTATAAGGACCTAGGATGGAAGCCCCTCCCCCCCCCCCCTCAATCATGAATTGCTTCCGCTGGCCCTTGTCTGTAAGAGTATTGAAACATTGCATATAATAAACCAAGAAGTTGTAAATCCATAATGTTGTGTTATTATGAATAATATACCTCTACTTCTAATAGTAAGTGCAGGAGGACTGCACTACACGCAAAACAAAAATATACAAGATAAACCTGCAGACAAAACAGAAAATAGACATTGCAAAAAATAAACAATTATCAAATCAAGTGAATGGTTGCGACTTCACTAAAATGATTTACAAAAAAGATGTAACAAAAATAATGCGACCAATAGAATCATTGTATGAACACATCTCAATTAAAATAGAATAATTGTTTAATTTAATGTGTTTTGTGGATTTTTTCCAGGTTCTGATCGAGCTGTACTGGATAATCAAAACACAGCGTTACGAATAGAAGATATGGGACAGTATCATTGTTGGGTTAATTCTACCTTTTACCGGGAACCAATCAAAGCAACACAAACTTTAAACTTACAATGTAAGTAGGGGGATGGGATGGCCTAGTGGTCTAGAGTGCCGCGCTTCAACCTCTAGCTGGCCAGCCATCTCTGGCTTGCAGCTGTGGTATCGATCCCTGGTGTGAGCGTAAGTGGCATGGAGATAGGGGCGCCTTCTCAACCTCGTGGGTTTCCTCCGGGCACTCCGGTTTCCTCCCACTGCTACAGACCCCTACGCACAAGCGAATTATTGAAATAAAAATTGAACCATATGTTAGTCCCGAAATGACCTAGTTGTGTTGAGTGGACGTTAAACCCCATTTTTCTCTCTCTCTAACAACGTAAGTAGATGATTAATAACTTTTGAAAAGGGGAATAACTCTAGTTGACAATCATAATCTTGTGTGAGAGAGAAATGGAGTTTAGTGTCATTCAACATTAACCAGGTCATCTCCGACCAACTCAGGCTTCCATTTTACTTCTATAATTCGCTTGCCCGTAGGGGTTTTTAGCAGTGGGAGGAAACCGGAGGACCCAGAGAAAATCCACAAGATTGTCACATACAACCGGAGATTCGCTTATAACCTTTAGCGACTGACAAGTGTTTTCAAATGTTGCCCTATTATATTTGTGGTTGTAAGTTAGTGCTTTACCAGCAAGTTACAGAAATATCGTCAATAACTGAATGTTTTAATTCAGAATATTCCTTCTTGTTTTTCAGTTAAACCAGTTGTTAAAACGGATGAAGTTAGAATTGCTGTAAATTTCAGTCTTCCCACCTCGCTTCCGTGTGTTGCGCAGGCCTTCCCAGTCCCAAAATTCCAGTGGTATCGTAAAGGTGTTGAAATTGTTGGTGGCCCGGGAAGATTTTCTATCGGGGTAAATATAAAAATAATATAAAAGTTTACTATTTTATTGAGAATAATTCCCTAAAAGATCAACTCTATCTAAAACAACGCCATAGTATCCACGGTGCTTTGTTGTCATGAACAGCTGATTGCGTTTACACATAACGGCTTTCGGCAGTCACACATGAACGGCTTTTGGCAGTCACACACATGAACGGCTATTGGCAGTCACACTGTCTACAAAAGAACCTTGTTAGTTATAGAATTCACAGAAGAGTAAGCGGAAATTATATTGATACAAAAGTTTTCCCCCTCCCATAGTGAATACATAACGATTGAAATGAACATTACAATATGTTAAAGTCTAGCTAAGAACCCGCCATACGTGCAACTACAGGGGAGATTTTAGTAAACCGTTGCGTGAGACTTTGACATCGCTTTCGTGTGTTAGGCGCCGTAGAAAATCGCAGACTGGCTGTAGAGACTTTTATCCAGTTTCTTGAGCTAGACTGCAAGCTACCAAACACTACGATAAGTGCGTGTCAAAATACATACGGCGGTTGTGTGTGAACTAGGCTTTAGTCTGGAAATGAGAGCAGTATTGTGTCAGTGACAGCCGAAAAATGGGTTAAACTCTGTTCTATTTTATTTATAGTTTATTGTTGTTTCGTTATTGTAGACAACGCAGATTGATGGAGTGTCGAAGTATCGTAGTACTCTGACGATCAACAATGTCATAACACAAGATCTCGGTTATTATAACTGTTTCGCTTCAAATAACCTGGGAAATGTCTCACAAAACATCCACCTTTCCACAAAAAGTAAGTGTTCTTAAAATAAAATTTAAATGGAGTTGCTTCCCCTACTCCTTGGGGAGACATCACCAAACATCTCCAAATTCTTTAAATTTAGTTTTATACCCTTAACAACATTATAGGATTTGCAGCATAAAATATTTAACTTGGAGGTGATGGGTGAGATCTGGTAGGTCTATTGACAGATGGGATGAAAAACTTGAGTCCTGTTTGTACCATGGCGGCACATTTAATGCAGGCCCGTAGCCAGGGGGTGGCACAGGGGGGGCAACTGCCCTCCCAATACCAAGTCTTGCCCCCCCAGTATCACAAGAAAATTGGCCTTTACCGCAAAATTCATGCAGATGCCCATGCTAGTTGGCCCTCCCTAAAACATCTTTGCCCCCCCCCCCCAAAACAACTTCCTGGCTACGGGCCTGATTTAATGATCAAAATGACATGAAATGGTGTTTTATATCAGGGCCTCTTTCTGGAAATCTTAACTAAAGATAAAATCCAAATTTAAGTAGATACTTCAATTTTGATGGGCTAAGCACTAAAATCAATCTTATATTATTCAATCAAATTACTAAAATTTAGATTTTATCTTAGTTGAAATTTTATGACAAAAGCCCCTGGTTTTCTGCACTGGCTGGGCGTATGAAGACAGACAATATGCTATAGCGAGGAAGGAAGTTTTGCCTAGACAGCGGCACTACGGCCTACTCTTATTTTGATTCCAAATGTCAAGGGATCTTTAACGTGCACACCAATGTATGTATCGGGACATCAGTTTTATGTCCCATTCAAACAACTAACACTGTCCTTGCAAGGCCCTCTGTCCTGCACCACTGACAAGGGCAAACCATGCTGGGACCTTCCTGGTTACTTTTAAGTATTACATAAAAATGGTCAGCTTTTGCCGATTTCAATAATATTATCATCATAAAAATGGTAGCCTAGGCTTTTGCCATTTTCAATAATATAATCATCATAAATTTGTTTACTTTCAGCTGCACCCGAGTCCCCACTCGACCTTGAATCAACCCAACAGACGTGGGAGTCGGCCATCTTGGTATGGAAGGAGGGTTTTGATGGGGGTCACCCCCAGCATTTTATTTTAAAAGTTTCCAGCCAGGGAGGAGAAGAGAGATTAGTGGAGGTTAAACCACCCTCAGTAACAACTTTTAATGTTACAAGTAAGTCATGCTTTTTAATGTTACAAGTAAGCCATGTTTTTTAAGATAAAAAAGAATGTTCAGTGTCCTACTTTATATTCCCAAGCTGCAGGTAGAAGATTATCCTGTACAAGGGGGAAACCGGAGGACCCGGGTAACCCACAAGGTTGGACAGGTGACCCTACTCCTTGTCACGTACAACCAAGCATTCAAAATCATGGCAGTTGACTCATGTACAGACCTTATGATACAATATGGCCGATGTTATCTATGATGTATACTTGGAGCAGGAACTTGTTGTCTTGGTGTTACTATTGTTCTTCTCAAGGGGGGAGGGGCAGCGCTTTTTGAAGAAGCCCTTGAGCTCTGCCAGTTCAAGTATGATTGATGTGAAACTTGGCATGTTTGTTCCTTGGACAATTGTGCATCGATTGACAGACTTCTATTTTTGATATGTTATCACATTTCAATTGGCTGTGATTAAGTCATACACAATTCCCTTATTATTGTACAGTCATTCTAATGCTGTTGCATTTATTATCTCAAAGTACACTAAAACAAAAAGTATCCTAATGCTATTTATGCATTCTTGATAAAATGGAGTTACCTCCCATGAAATACTTTTGAAATACTGCATTAAGGTGAGAAAGGGTGGGGTTAAAAAGCATTAAAATAAGATTGAGCTTCTGTTGATGTACACGCAAGGTTTCGAAACCATTCCACTTGATACGTGTTAAACCACTAGACCCCCCATGGAACCCAGTGTTTAATTTGGTTTTTTGGGGGTAGGGGAGGCCTTTATTTGTTTTATTTAGCTTACAAACTAACAATATTTAAAAGATAAATATGATATTCTTCTTCTACAGATTTAAAGCCACAAACAACGTATAGTTTTGTAGTTTTTGGTACAAATCAACTTGGTCGAGGTAATTCATCTCGACAGCTCATCGTAAAAACAGCAGGTAAATATTAAACTCTTTGTTTTTATTTGGTGTGCACATATGAGAATCCTTGAAAATTAGAAGGAGTCACAGCGTCTAAGTGGGTAAGACGCTGGCTAGCTAGCATGGAGATCGGGTGTTAGATCCCTGCATTGGTGTGGGTGTTGTTCCCCCTTGTCAGTGATGCTGGATGGAGGGCCTGACAAGAACAGCTGTCTAGTTGTTTGGATGGTCAGAAAAACCAAGGTCCTGTGTACACATTGGTATGCACATAAAAGATTCCTTGACAGTTGGAATTCGATATGAGAGTGGGGGGAAACCGGAGGACCCGGAGAAAACCCACGAGGCTTGACAGGCGACCCTACTCCTGGATTTGAAACTACGCCAGTTGACTCAATGACATGCTTTATGATACAGCACGCACGTGCTATTCATTCGTCTATCAAACCCCTGTGATAAGGAAGATCACAACCCTTTAATTCAATACCATGCTTTTAAAACAGATCCTTAGATACCATAATAATAATAATTTGAACATTTCTATAGCGTCTTTTCCACACTTTGAAGTATGCTCAATGCGCTCTTTCGCGCAATTATAAATTTAATATAATGTTGAAATAGGTACCGTATGTTTTAAGTCTGGATTTGAACCACTCAACCATGCTATTAAATTTATTTTATATTTCAGAATTAAGCATTCCATCCATAGGACCATCAGTCGAATTTAACGTCGAATCAAGGGAGTTAACTCTAGCAAATAAAATAAAGGATAATTATTGTTTACGTGTGAGTGTGAAACGCAAGAATAACGGTAACAAGTGGGAGATTGCGTATCAGTGTTTTTATTTTTCGGACCTCGTGGGAAATTTACAGGAATCTAACGTAGTAGCATTAAATATTTCCGTCTGTTTGAAAGATCGTCCAGACGTCTGTGGGGAACCAGTTACAGCCACTTTAAGTAAGTTTGTTTTATTTATTGATGCACTTTTGAACACTTCACATTCTCATGCAGGGCGCCGTTACACAAAATTTTAACTTAGATAAAATCCAAATGTTAGTAATTTCATTGGATAATATTTGATTGATTTTTAGTGCTTAGCAAATCAGAATAGAAGTATTTACTAAAATCAGGATTTAATCTTTAATTAAAATTTCGTGAAACGGGGCCCCGTTCATCAAAACATTTACACAGAGGATAGGGCCCACACTGATCAGCAGTAAATATTCTCTAGGATGACATCAATACGACTTAATGAGGCCCAAATATTAAACAATACACATGCCATTGAACCAATTATACATGAATCGCCTAATTGGAAAACAATGTGCATAGGGCCTGGTCAAAGAATTACCATAAAATCGGCGTTTTTCGAAACTTGGTCAAAGAAAACCCAGGCAAAGCAATGGTCTCTCCTCGTAAGTTTTCCCACCTCTCTCCTACAATGCACATTGTTTTCAAAATAGGCGATTCATGTATTAACGCCCTGTGATGTGACATCACATATTAAAAACAGTCATCTTTTAGATAGCTGTAAGAAGACTTTTAACAACACGTCGTCAGGGAAACCGATTGGATAGGGCCTGGGTAATAAAGGGAGATAACTCCTGTGGGATTGTTTGACTGCAAACATGTACATTCTATTACATATATCGGTAATACAAAAATATGATCTAACATCACACATTATTTCACCTGCACCGAGACAGATGATATTTTTAGGAGAACGCTAGATCGGATTTTATGATGTGGTATGTGGATTGTGGATTACTGTAAGGGCTAGGACCTGCAGATTTCGTCAGAGTCTCGATGATGTAGACAGGGCTAGCCCTAACCCTAACCCTGAGCCAAGCCTAAACCTTAGACTAACCCCCAATCCACATTATGACGTCATAAAATACGCAGGACCCTCTCCATATTTTTCAGTATATTTTACCAGCAAGATGATGACATTAAAGCTATAATACAGCAGTATCCATCAATTCATGAGATATTTATTATTATAAACATGGAATCTCCGTTCCTCCATCAGATAATTAATATCAACACTTTATATCAGACATTATTACTAATATACCTGATTCATTATTTATATATCAACTTAGTCATAGATAATCAATTAATATCAACCTACTCATACATTACTTCATTACCTACTGGCGCTTCTTTTTTCTTTGATGTCCATAGCAGATATATTTCATAACAACCTGTCATGACGTCATCATAGGTTGATATTCGGTTCATACATGATGACGTTGTGACGGGTTGATATGAAATATCTACTTAAATAACTACTTACAAGAGTTTAATCAAGTCTATTTTAATGCTATGTTGTCCAGTAACTATTGTTTTATGTATACAGAGTTGTATTCTGTTTAATCAAGTCTATTTTAATGCCCTGTTGTCCAGTAACTACTGTTATGTAAACAGACTTGTATTCTGTGTAGATTTAAAGATTTATTTTGTTTACTTGTCGACTTTTAATGTAGACTCTCTTTAAACAAATACTATATTTACATGATCAAATAACCGGGCAATACGATACATATACCACACTAAATCATATCCTGACTTCGCCGGGCACTCCCGTTTCCTCAACTGTCTGGAGGGGGGTGGGTGGGTGGATGGCTAAATGGTTAGCGTGCGCGCGCTGTATCATAAAGCCTGTCATTGGTTCAACTGACGTGGTTTCGAATACCCGGTCGTCTGTCCAAACTCGTGGGTTTTCTCCCGTTTCCTCCCACTGCTAAAGACCCCTATGCGCAAGCGAATTATTGAAATAAAATTAAACGCAATGTTAGTCCCGAAATGACCTAGTTTGTGTCGAGTGGATGTTAAACCCCATTTCTCTCTCTCTCTCTCTTGTTTCATATTAGAGAAGACCTAAAGGCCACTGCCTGGGCAAAATTGTCTTTCCCATATAGTATCCATAATAAGTACCGGTAAATTAACAACGAGAAGTTAAACTCAATTCCATCTCGCGGGATCACGGTGGCTAAGTGGATAAGGCACTGGTTCGCTAGCCTGGAGGTTGAGTGTTCGATCCCTGCATTGGCCGAGAAAGTTCATCTCGATTTTCTGACGTGATTTCCCCTTGTCAGTGATACAGAAGGAGGGCCTGACAAGGACAGCTGCCTAGTCGTTCGGATGGGACAAAAAACCGAGGCCCCGTGTACACATTGGAGTGCACGTAAAAGATCCCTTGGCAGTTGGAATTCGATATAAGAGTAGGCCGTAGCGCCGCTGCCCGGGCAAAAAATTTCCCTCATAGCACACTGTATGGCGTATGCCCGTCTTCAATTAGCTCAGGTTAAGTGCATAACAGTAGGACGTTAAACCCCATTTCATTCATTCATTCCTCCCGTGCTGAACTCGATACAATTTGATATATGAGTATGTAATGCCCAGTTTACAGTCCAACCTACAACAAATTAACTTCAGGAAAATCCATGTATAATTTGGTTTCTGATTTCTTTGCAAAAAATTACTTGGTTTATGGTCAAATATTTATGTTTTGAAACTGGTTGTGTGCATGGGCGTAAATTCGGAGGGGGGGGGGATACATATCCACATTAGGGTCCCGTTTTGCGGAATATGGTAGAGTATAACTGGGTATGGCGCCAGGCAGGGTAAGCTTACTCTTCCGGACACCTGTTACCACTGTTTGTCATGTATTTTGCACACGGGGAGCAGTCAATTTGCTGATTACACTATTTTGCCTATGCTGTTTTTAGGACTTTGAATTTTGTCTTATGGTTTGGATTGTACGTACTTGTTTTTTATTTATTTATCATACTTATGTACCACAATAATAGTACCTGGTCTACAGTATAACTATTATATCATACCTATATACAGATACATGTAATATGTAATTAGTTTATTACCTGTATGATTATTATTTGACCTAGTTGTTTATATCACCTGTGGATTGCTTACACCTGTCTATTCAAGCACCTTGTAACAGGTGAACAGATCATGATTACTACAAATCGTGATTGGGTGAAACATGGGATATTATTAATATTTCTATATCTTGTTTCCCACACAGAAAAAACATGATTGAAAAGGAATGTGATACCTGTAATACCTGTGATCAATAAGACTGATTAACACAAGTCTATAAATAAAACACCTGTTATATAGCTTGAGAGAGAGAGAGAGAGAGAGAGAGAGAGAGAGAGAGGGAGAGGGAGAAGGAGAGGGAGAGAGAGGGAGAGAGGGAGGGAGGGAGGGAGGGAGGGAGAGAGAGAGAGAGAGAGAGAGAGAGAGAGAGGGTTTAACCTCCACTCAACACAACTAGGTCATTTCGGGACTACATTAGGAGCATTTAGTAACAGGATAAAGCAATAAACTATAGACAAACAATTACTAAATAAGTTGGTTAACATTTGGAGTTTTGGGTGTCTACACCCAAGTTATAAAATCAGTTCATATCGTCTATGACATGTTTCTAGGTGTAAAATTATCAAAGGTTCATTCAGCTTAATCTATCAACTGTAACTTTTACTCAATTTGTCCTAAATTAATTGGCTATTAATTGTGACACTTGGATAAGGAGTTACTCAAGTCTGCCCCGATTTAGCACCTTTTCCTCGGCTAGAGTCCTAGCTGTCTCATAGAGCCCTTTTGGTTGTGTCATTTATTCCCTTATAAATACCAGACGAAAAATCCCACACAGGTTATAAAAATGTTGTTTGTCATAGGTGTTAATTACAGCGTTTTAAACCCCATCATAAAATAACGTGTTAAAGGATTGTTACAAATTTGAATCTTGTGAAATAGTTTTTATACTGTAGAAATTGGAGTGAAAAGATATTAAGTTTTAGATCCAATCAGATTACTGATTTTGTAAATCGGGAAATTTGGAATAAAAACAGTGAAATTGTGTAAAAAAGTCTATATTTTAAAGGATCATTTTTACAGTATATAAATCATAGAAACAGAAGTTTAAAAAAAAGTTAAAAAACAGTGTGAAAAGGGAAGTTATAAATTTATTCCAAGTGATTGGAGAAGCAAAGATCGTCAATTGTTGCTTGGTATTAAACTCAGTTATTGTGTATCCATAAAATTGTACCCTGAGATAGCTAAAAGGAAATTGAAGTTTTGAATCTAAACAGTGAGATTGTGTGAATTTTATCTTCTATCTTTTTTTGAAGGAATCATTTAAAGCGGTTTAAATCGTCTTAACGTACAGCCGTTAAAAATTTTAAAATACTAGTGTGAAAAGTGAAGTTATAAATTTATTCGCACTAATTGGAGGTTAAAACTTATAGGGAATCAAAGTTTTGTATGAAAACAGGGATATTCTGTAAAAATATTGTTTTTGAGGAATCATTTAAAAGGGTATATAAATCGCCTAATAACATCCATTAAATCAATTTAAAAGTCCAAGTGTGAAAATCGAAGGTACAAACTTTTACCCACTGATTGGACTTTAAAAACTAATAGGTGTTAAAAGCAGTTATTTAGATTAGAAACAATTAGAGTCCAGGGACACGCAGGTGTGAAAAATTTATTTTAAAGGTGTTTTGTTTGTTTTGTGTGTATCATATACTGGGAATGTTTATAATACTAATTCGGTTCTTGGTTCAAACTCATCAAAAAAATAAACACAATTCATTTTCGTTTGACGGTAGCCATAGTACCATCTAGAGAGAGTCCTTTACAAGTATATTTTTAAAGTTTTACATCAACTTAAGACAAAAGCAGTTGTTAATTTTTCTATGAAAAAAATAGTGTGAATAGTTTGAAGGATTTACTAGTTGGTGTTAAGTTGGTGTAATGATTATGTGAAATCTAATCCTGGGAAAAAAGATTGAAATACTGTTGGAATTTTAGGAAAAAAGTGAGAGAGAGGTTTGCAGATATAGTTTCATGTTGTGAAGTTAGAAAAAAATAACAAATTGTCTCTGGATTTTGTGTGTAAGACTTTGTCAACTTCTCTGATTAGTATTAGCATTTTAAATCCAGAATTAGCTCAGACAAGATTATTAATAACCATTACTCCATTAGTCATATGGCACAAACTTAGAAAGAAAAGACTGAAGTGAAATATTGAAGTTTTGTGATATTTGGGATGAAGTATTTGTTAATGGTGTGAGAAAGTTAGTCGAGATATTACCGTGAGAATAAGACGATGGAGTTCACCAGGAAAAGTTATAAAGGTAGGAAATAATAAACATCTATTTCGTAGATTGGGAGTAAATCAAATCGTCTTAAAGGCAGGTCTGAAACTTTTTTGAGGGGGGGGGGCAAATGGTTACCATGTGCACGCTGTATCATAATAAGGTCTGTTATTGGTTACGATTATCTGGTTGTACATGACATGGAGTAGGGTCGCCTGTCCAACCTCATGGGTTTTCTCCGGGTCCTCTGGTTTCCTCCTTCCTGCTAAAGACGATTACGCGCAAGCCAATTATTGAAAACAAATTAATACAAAATGTCAGTCACGAAATGACCTAGTTTGTGTCGACTGGACGTTAAACCCCATTTCTCTCTCTTCTGTTAAAATCTTGTTGCTGGAGCTCCAAGCTTATCTTCTCTCAGGGACTTTGGTTAAAACAACTCAAACGCCACCCATACTGGACATTAACAAATCCACCCTACTACACTCTGATGGTTATTCAGGATAAAATTCCAACCCACACCCCACACCACTAACAATGTCATACCCAGAATGATTTGATACATGGTGACCCCTGTATGACCTTCAGGATGAATGATTTGGTTGTCAAGTGACCAGGGGTCAGTTTAAAGTAAATATCTCAGCTTGTTAAAGAGGGGCTGGATTTTAAGGAAGAGAATTTTGTGTAAATATTGGAGCCACTTTATAAATTGGGTTGTTCAATGTTCAAATAAAGGCTAGAGGAAAAGATGTTGGTATTCTCCAACGTTCATACAGCACACATTCTGGGGTTGGATTATAAGGGATTTCAAGGGGTTTATGTAAATATAACAATCGCGGTGTAATATGGAGTCTGCCCAACAAATTATTTTGCATTGCGAATTATTCAGAATTAACATTACGAATTATTAAGGAGATCTGGACAACATTTTACTGGAGATAATGTCACAGAACAAAATGGCAAATTAATCATTGGGCTTGGATTACAGTCTGGGAAAAACCCATGACTCAAGCTTATTCAGCTTAACTACATAAAATGTGTCATGATAAATCCTCTAAATGACCAGTAGTTCGATACCCAGTGACCAGAGAACAATTGGGTCAGAGTAATATTGATAAATCCTCTAAATGACCAGTAGTTCGATACCCAGTGACCAGAGGACAGCGTGGTCAGTGTAAATGATGAGATACAGAAGTATTGATGATCATGATATTTTATTGAATGGATTGACCCAGCGTTGAACTGAAAGTCAAAGGGGTTTTACAGGATATCGATAAACCATTGTTGATTAAATTATCAGCCATTTCACAGATCTTCATTAGTTTTAACATCTTTATCACATTTTACAGAAATTGATTGAAAATTGTTTGAGTTAATCCCCTGTTTTTATCTTACTAGAAAATCACAATTGTGTATCCATAAAATTGTACCTTGTGTTAATATGTGTGGTTTAATGGTCGAGGGCGAGACATTAAGTAATATATTGTAACAACAAGAGGACTGTCAGGTCCGAGTGTTTTTACAATATATTACGCAATGTCTAAGCCAGAGACAATTAAACTACTTAAAATACAGACTCCGCACGTGCGTTTACAGTGAAAAACATCATGCCAGTAGTAATATTGAAATAATGTACTATTGGCAAGTTGCCCGTACATTATTTGACATAATGGTACGCCAACATCAAAGGATGACGTCACATCTGTATTTTAAGTTCAATTATTAAATGCCAATCAAAGAAGATATTTTACAAAAATTCTTCAAGCATATTGCAAGTACTGGAGCCTTTTATAATTTCTATACTAATTTAGATATTCAACAATTAGAATGGTTAAAAGGCTGAATTATAACGACAAATTATTTCGGGTTGCATATAATTATTACTGCTTTAAGAAGTGAACTCTATGATAAGGAGTGGGTTGGCTGGTCTACTAGTTTAATGCATGCACTTTTGATCATAAGGTCAAGTAGTGTGGTTTCGTTTCCCGCTTGTACATGACAAGGAGTATGGTCGTCTGTCCGACCCAGTGGGTTTTCTCCCACTGCGAAGAACCATTTGCATAAACGATTTGTTGAAATAAAATTCAACAACATATGTTAATCCTGAAATGACCTAGCTTGTGTCCAGTGGATGTTAAACCCCATCTCTCTCTCTTGCTCTATAATAAGGAATAAGACTGACCCCTGGTATATACACTATAATAAGGGATGGCTGTAACCCCCTAGTATAATAAGGGATGACACTGACCCCTAGTAGGCCTACATATAGTATAATAAGGGATGGCTGTGACCCCTAATATATACAGTTTAATAAGGGACAGCTCTGACCCCTAATACCTATAATATAATAAGGGACGCCTGTGACCTCCTAGTACATAAGGGATGACACTGACCCCTAGTACATATACTATAATAAGAGACTTCTCTGACCCAAGTATATACACTAAAAGGTGTGAAATGCTCAGATAAACTGTAAATGATCCCCTAAATAGACCCCATTTCAATTTTAATATTTACTCCGTGAGTTGTCACGTCCATTTTGTAAAGCGCGGGGGCTGGTAAAGAGGTGATATTATTTGCATTTACTTGTTGGTCAGATGTCGAGCAAACACGCTGATATAATATGGCTTGTCGTTCAAAGCTTGACCCTTGACCTATATTTGTGCAGATCGACCAGTCATTTAAAGATTCTTTTCCTGGTTAGAATTTGATCTTTGATGTCCACGAGGGTATTTAAATCTTGTGTAACCAGATTGGATTTTGGTCGTCTGCGATTTCACCCTGGGTAGAAACCGACGTTAAGCCCCACTAAACAAACATATGTAAGATTGGATTTCAAGGGTAGAGTTCCGTCTCAAATTATTGTACATATTAAAAAGGCACAGCAAGAGTGATTGCTGGACATTCTAAAAAATTGTTCTAGCAGCATTTGGTAACTGACTGAGAATAACATATGGAATTTAATTAAGTTACTAATAAGTTTATTTCTGGTGAGGGTTCTCTCTTCTTTATTAATAAAATCCAGAAAAACACAAAAAAAGACAAAATGGCACCAGAAGGATTGTGCCTAACAAAGCCTGGATTTCTGTCTGACAAAATCTGTGACAAGCGGCATATTTTCCAGGACTGTATACTTGTTCAACGGGGCGGCACTTTCATTTATGTAGCTCAGAATTATCACACGCATAACAAGGGGGTTTTCAGTGACCTAAGAAGCCCTTGTTTTGAGAGGTCCAAGGGTTATGAACTTATGGTCTCCTAATAACATAGAATTTTTGAGAAAAAGTTTTGAGTTTTATTACCCAAACGAACTGTTGTTAATTCTGCACAAATTAATCCAATCAAAAAAATTCAGATTAGTTCTTAAGGTTTAAAAGAAGTGATATGACATCAATGATACCAACGTAATTCACTGTAAGCTGTGAAAAATCAAAGATCAAAATCCAATTAAAGAAGTTCAGATTAGTTCGGCTAAAGGAACTGATATTCGTACCCCAAGACTCCATTTTATATATCTTTAGGTTAAAAGAAGGGATATGAAATCAATGATATCACTGTATTTCACTTAAAGCTGTGAAAATCAGAGATCAAAGTTTTTGTCATTCTATCTTTTTTAAGGGCTATATTCACCTTAGCTGTGAAAATCAGAGATCAAAGTTTTTGTCATTCTATCTTTTTTAAAGGCTTTTGTATTATAAAACTTGTGATTCCCTTAAAACCCATGTAATCCCCTGTTATTGTTACCCAGTTAATCCCTGTACCTGATAAGTCGTTTATTGTTAACATAGATAAGATAGAGTTCAATAGAAATCCCTGCTGTATGTATTGTTCATATAGATAAGATAGGGCTCAATAGATATCCCTGATGTATGTATCTTTTATATAGTTAAGATAGGGCTCAGTAGATATCTCGGATGCATACCTATCATATAGTCGAATAATTCAGCAGATCAGTTGGGTTAGGTGTTTGCACTATCCAGATAGGGCTCAATAAAAATACCTGCTGTATGTATCGTTCATATAGTTAAGATAGGGCTCAGTAGAGATCCCTGCTGTATACCTATCATATAGTCTAATAATTCAGCAGATCAGTTGGGTTGGGTGTTTGCACTATCCAGTGAACTGTGTTGAACAAAATGAGTCATTTGGATGGGAATAAAACCAAGGTCCCGTGTACACATTGGCGTGCATGTTAAAGAACCCCCTTACAGTTAAAATTCAAAATAAGAGTAGGTTGTAGTGCTGCTGTCCAGGCAAAATTTCCCTCATTACACACTGTATGGTGTATGTCTGTCTTCCTTGCTCAGTCGGAGCAGAACAGTAGAGCCTGGAATTCCATGTAGAAGTATTTTGTACATGGTGAACAGTCCATATGCTGATTACACTATTTTGCCAGATTACACTTTTTTGCCTATACCGTTTTTAGGACTTTGAATTTTGTCTAATGGTTTGGATTGTTCGTACTTGGTTTTATTCCATACTCATGAACTAGATATTGTCCCGCAAAATGTACGAAAACCATTTCTAGGAAGACGGGACTCTTTTTATCTCTCAACCCATGTACGTGTCAACCTCATAAAAGTCAACAATGATATGAGTACACTAGTGATATTCATACCCAATAATTACTGGTTGATCCAACAGATTACTACGCAGATTCATCATATTTGATCGTGCGTTAATTAGAATGGGGATTAGAGCAGTGTAGGGTGAAATGATAGCCTTCTGTATAATAAATGATATTTACTACCTATAGTAACAGCTTGTTGGGAGGCGTAAACAGTGACCCCCTACTGCGGGTTCAAAGTTGTTAAATTGTCCATTAATTCATAATGGATAAACTATTAAAATTATTCTCATATTTTTATCAATTCAGGGATCGTTTTGGATTTTGGTTCGAGCTTATAATATTCCTATATCTATCAATTTACACGTTGGTGGGGGCTTAAATTGGTTATTAAGAGTCTAGTTAATGCACGTTTTTAAAACTATTGTAATATATCGACAATATTTCTATCAAGTCCAGGGTCGTTTATTAGGCTAAAATCACTGTTAAATTGTCCATTAGTCAACCTATAAAACTGTTAATAACCGTTTGAAATCGTCCGAATCCATCAGGATTAAACAAAGTGTTATGGATTTTACATCTGTCACAGTTCAACGAAAACATGTTCTTGTATTCGAGTGTAATACATTTTAATCAAATGTTAAAATATTGTTGGTCTGTTTTTGTGTGAAAAGGGGGGAGTGGGGGGTTATAATCGTTCCAAATACCTATAAATATTAACCATATTTATTGTGATTTTGAAGGTTTAATTTTTCAAAATTCTATAATTTCACAACGAGTTAATTGACTGACAGTAATATTGCCCAGTCTGTCAATTTCAAACTGGTAGTTAGATCCCTGCTTGACCAAATTACGAATACCACAGATATAAACCACAACAATTTGACTTTCTGTTCTCCAAGAACAACAATAACAAATGCAGTCTTCAATTTCTTCACCCAAAAATATATTTTAAAAATAAAATCAACTTGGTTACTTTATTCAAAATCTTCTAGTTTCCAGATATTTAAGTTTTAAAATTTTATTGTTATTTATTTATCAAGACCTTTGAAAAACTTGAAATTAATCATAATGGTTTTAACGTAATGATGACCTTCTGAATTTCAGAAATTAACACAAAAACCGCAAACAAATGTCAGGAAAAAAACACAAAAAATGGCTAGAAATATCAATAATGAATTGTGTTTTATCACTCGGTGATCAAAAGGGAATCAAAAGCAATCAGGAAAACAACAAGATGAGGTGTTATCAGTTTATTATAGTTATTGATCCGTTGCGGTCGGTCAATCACTGGATTCCTATATTGAATAGTAACCATTTGTGGTCGAACTGTCATGTCACCACAAAATAAATCATCAATATTGAATCAACTTCGCTCTTTGTTTCGTTTTCGGTTCACAGCTTGATGTGTTCGGTATGGAAATGAGCGAATAATTTTCCCATGCATTTTACATGCATTATGGACGAACTTCCGTCATGATAGGCCAAGTTATTATTTGTTACCACTGTTTGTCGTGTATTTTGTACACAGTGAACAGTCCATATGCTGATTACACTATTTTGCCAGATTACACTATTTTGCCTATACCGTTTTTTAGGACTTCGAATTTTGTCTAATGGTTTGGATTGTTCGTACTTGGTTTTATTTCATTGTCATCTGACATTGGTTCTAGACTAATTTTTTCTTTCAAAAATATTGAATTACATCTTCAACTACACGCAAGGTCTTCTTGGCGAAACATTTGTAGATAAAGATGGATTGGAAAATACACAAAGAAATATTCCATATTGGATTTATAGTTCTGGTAGTTCTGTTTGATTTCTATTGAAATTAAAAACCCAACTTCTCTCTACCATTTGTTTGTCCAATTCTTCAGACTAAAGAGAGAGAGAAATGGGGATTAACATCCACTCGACACAAACTAGGTCATTTCGGGACTAACATATGGTTTAATTATTTCAATAATTCGCTTGCACGTAGGGGTCCTTAACAGTGCCCGGAGAAAACCCATGAGGTTGGATTACGAAACGATTCAGACTAAAGAAAGTTGTGTTTGACATGAAATGGGGTTTAATTTTTAACTTATCTACACTGGTGGGGCTAATAAAGATGGGCATGTGCCATCCAATGGGGTTAATATGAGGGATATTTTGCCCAGATAAATTGTCTTTCTCTTTTTTTTCGATTCCCAACTGTTAGTCTGTCTTAAACGTGCTCTGAACGGTAGACATAAACTCTAAATTTTCCATCCCATCCGTATGACTGGCCACTTTGCCTTGCCACACCCAACAGGGAGATAACCAAGCTGGACAATTTCAGCAAACATCAGAATCAATGCCAGGATGTCCTGGTCAGTGAGCCAGTGCCTTACCCACTGTACCTGACCCCTAGTTCCGTTCAATGTCTGCAAAAGCTTAAAAACCAAAAATATTCCTACCATTTGGTTGTTCAATTCTGTATGGTTTGTTAACTCGTTCCGTCGTCTTTCCTTCTACCTAAAGAGAGTCTGTCCAATTCAGTATGGTGTATTTAAGTCGCCATCTTGCCCTCCGCGTAAAGAGACTCAGTCACAATTCTGTATAGTGTGTTAACGCGTCATCTTGCCCTCCGCCTAACGACAGTCCGTCACAATTCTAAAATCGCCCAAAAAAAATGATTTTAATTTTAACCAATCAATGACATACGTAGTGTTTTATGCTGGATTATAAACATGGTGGTATTCAGCTGTTGTCGTGGTAATGAAGTAAATATTTTACACCTAGGTGAGAATGAGGTTTCAGATTACACCTATTGATAACAACCATTCAAATCAGAGGAGATTTATTCAATTTGTAAAGAAATTGAACTTTTCTATACCCTCAGTAAGATTAGCTAGAACTCGACAAAAGATTTACGTGGTTTAATTTCAAGTTTTTCCTATTTCTTGTTTTGTTAAATAATTGCTTCAGTAATTGTCATTTTGGAGTAGGAAATGAGAGAGAGAGAAATGGGGTTTAACGTCCACTCGACACAAACTAGGTCATTACAGGAATAACATATGGTTTAATTTTATTTCAATAATTCGCTTGCGCGTAGGGGACTCTAGCCGTGGGAGGAAACTGGAGGAATAGGAAATAGAATGAATTTTAAAAAATAATGTTTTTGGTGTATGTTCGGACATCTATATATATGCACTTGTGAGTTTGATCCCATGGATGAGATTTGGCATCCCAGTGTTATGAGTCTCTGATTTTCTCTCTAGTCCATACAGCACACACTCTGGGTTGGTAGGGTTTGTTGCCTGGTAGTTGTTTGGATGGGACACAAAATGTTCCACCTGTGTACAAATTGCCATGGAAATGGCGGTGTACTTGTGATCAAGTAAATGAAATACAAATATACATGTGTAGAAATGAAAGTCCTGAAATTGCCCATTTGGTGTTGATATGGCTTTAGATACAGCTACTCTCTTTCATCTTCATTAAAGATAAGTTGGTTTCAAATGCCCTATAGTGTTGACATGGCTTTAGATACAGTTGCTCTCTTTCCTCTCCAATAAGTTGGTTTCAAAATGCCCCGTAGTGTTGATATGGCTTTAGATACAGTTACTGTCTATAAGTTGGTTTCAAAATGCCCCACAGTGTTGACATGGCTTAAGATACAGTTTCTCCCCTTCATCTACATTAAAGATAAGTTGGTTTCAAATGCCCTGGTGGTGTTGACATAGCTTTAGATACAGTTTCTCCCCTTCATCTACGTTAAAGAAGTTGAGATATTTGTATTGTTTCGAGAGTAATTATTGACCTTTGATTATGGTGCATGTTTTTAAACATTATTAGTTTTATTAAATGCGAAAAATCAACAACACAAATTCCCAAGTGACAGGTTTTCTCACCCAAATAAAGTTCCCGACATTTTTTCGATGAGGCATCGATAAGAGCTCTTTTGTGCCAGAGATGGGATACCTGTCCGTATTTCAATATTTTCTTATCTCATTTCAAATATTAAAATCTGAACAACCGTAAATTGTTGTTGATTTTTCACATAAGTTTATTGACAAGAGAGGGTCGGAAGTGTCTTGTTGAACGGAGAAGAGGAAATACACTTATCGTCACGGAAACCAGTAACATTATTTCTCTACAAATAAGCCTCTATTTTATTATGAAATTTTTAAAAGTAGTTAAAGCTGATGATCATCTTTTGAGAGAGAAATGGGGTTTATCATCCACTTGAGACAAACTAGATTTTTTTTGGTCTCTTTAGCTGTGAGAGGAAACCCATGACGCGAGAGAACGACACAAGGGGTTGAAAAAGTGACCCCACTCCCTGTCACATACAAGTAGGGAACTGACAAGCCTGGCCTGAGAGAGGGGGGCTAGGGAGGGCTGATTTTGCTGCAAGTACTCTTTTCTCCAGGTTATTGCAGCCTTTGATGACCCTCGCATATAAGGACCTACTATGGAAGCCCCCCCTCCCCAAATCAAGAATGGTATCCACCGGCCCTGATTTAACTCATGCCATTTGAGTCAATGTCAGAGATTATGATTTAAATTGCATGCTTTACCCTTTTGGCCACCAAATCCCCTGGGGGAGGGGTAGAGGGAAAGCACCAACTCTTTCTGTTATAGAAAACTGCTGCTAACATCTTCATTAATTAAAGATTTGATCACCAATAGGCGTATTTAACACAGAGCTTGTAGTGTGTAGACTTTGATACGGATTAATTACTGTCAATAATACATGAGTAATGCTACTACCTACATACACTCTATTGTTATTAAACACCCCTAATTAACTTAGACTCTTCCTACCTGTTCACTCAACCCTGAAAGCTTTTCCTTTGATGGCCTACTTCTGGGGATTAGTCCATTGTTTGCTGTGGGGTAGACTAGGTTTATTGAGTCTTGACAAGGCTTGTCAATAGAGTAAAATCAAACCACTAACACAACACACACTGCTACACAGCTTGGGGCCTGAGCTTCCTAAAAGTTACACAGGAAAAGAACGAGGTCAGATGTGGTTCTGTTGTTTAAAGAAGAGGAACATCGTCTGCCATTAACTTGTGTGTTTCATTTTAAATATTTGTCGACCTGTTTATGGATTTTAAGTGATGTAAACCAACGAGGGATTAATTTTTGTGGATCAATTATTGTGTTGAGTAGAGAGTTGAGTGTAGACGTAAGCGGGCCTGTATTATTAGTATTTACTTATATTGCCAGTGTATATTATATCTATATACACCACAGACCGACCAAGGCTTTTCACATAATATATCTGCAGACCTGGCTGTACACACAAGTAAACTTACACCAGCAGGACTATTTCTTTTCTATTACAAGTCACATGAGTTTTGAATTTCTTTGTTTCTGCTCTGGGAGAAATGTGAAGCCATGTTGTTCTTGAGTTGAGAGTTTGAAAAACTTTTGAGGATTATTTATTTGTTGATTGTGAAGCCATTTTCTTGTGAAGTTATCAATCAAGAGTGATTTGAAAAATCTTGTGGATGTTTATCGGAGTAAAATGTTATTAGAGATTTGATGGAATATTGTTTCTGTGAATTAAGTGTATATTAGAAGTTTTTATACACATCTTGAATATCCAGCATAATACAGCAATATGTCAGGTGAGATAGACGTAATATTGTTTTTATGGGGGAGGGGTTGGGGGGGGGGGGGTAATACAACATTTATTAATGAACCGAGTGGGTGGAGGGACATTGATACGAGCACAATGGTTGGGGGGGGGGGGGGATATCAATAAAACCAAGTACGAACAATCCAAACCATTAGTCATGATTAGACAAAATTCGAAAAAAGTATAGGCTAAATAATGTTATCAGGCAAAATAATGTAATTAGCATATGGATTGTTCACTGTGAACCAGCACAGGGGAAAAGGGGTTTGATGTATCAGAACTAGGGGGTGGGGTGGGGTGGGGACATTGATGTAAGCTTGTAAGGGGTGGGGGGAAGTCGAGGGGTAAAGGGAAGGCTAGGAGGGCTTTTACTGAAGGAATGAATAGTAGGAAATATATGAAGCCTAATGGCAGAGTTTTTCTAACCTTCTACATCTGGAGTGGGTTGCTCAAAACGAAGTTATTTAAACGATCTGTTCAGACATATCTTGGTAATGTGTTGTTTGTTAACTTCCCGTTAAATTTACTACAGAAAACACTATAGAATACTTTATTTTTTTATATCAGCATAAATCTGTAGGAAACATTTGCACCACAGAATGTTCGAGCCTTTATTTCCAGAAACAATCTTTCTCTCCGTTAAAGTTAACGGTTCGTTAAAAGATAACAGCGCTTTGAGCAACCAGCGCCTGGTGAACAAAACTGACATTGTTGAGAATAATGGAAATCTGTGAATTTATATAAATACAACAAGATGTTTTGTCTCAACTACTATTTAGTCCCAAAATGACCTAGTTTGTGTCGAGTGGACGTTAAACCCCATTTCTCTCTCTCTCTCTCAACTACTATACATCATTATGTCCAACCGATTCTCAATTAATTTTATCAGAAAGATAAATGTAAGAATATCAGTTGAAATATAAACAAGTGTTGGTGGTGTATTTCATGGCTCGAGTTTTAAGATAAGGGGATTCTCGAGCTGTTTCTTATCAAAGTATAACCCAGCCATTAACCAGTGTCAAACTCTTGTCAAAACAAATCTATTACATCATTGTTATCAGAGTCCTGACTAATTAGCCCTGGTCAGGTGGTCGGAATAATTGCCTTTCCTCTAATTAGTACCAGTTTTAATAAGCCTTTGTTTATATTACAGTTATAATGTTACATTCGTTTGTCAAGGGATCAAGTTACAGTTCTTGGAGGGGGGGGGGACTTTCAAGAAACCGAAACTTAAATATTTTATTTTTAGTAATCAGACCTTTCATTGGCCAAGAGATAAAATATGTCCTTTGATTATGATGCTAACGGTGGCTAAGTGGATAAGGCGCTGGTTCGCTAGCCTGGAGGTTGATTGTTCGATCCCTGCATTGGCCGAGAAAGTTCATCTCGATTTTCCGGCGTGATTTCCCCTTGTCAGTGATGCAGATAGAGGGCCTGACAAGGACAGCTGCCTAGTCGTTCGGATGGGACGAAAAACCGAGGTCCCGTGTACAAATTGGAGTGCACGTAAAAGATCCCTTGGCAGTTGGAATTCGATATAAGAGTAGGCCGTAGCGCCGCTGCCCGGGCAAAATTTCCCTCATTGCACACTGTGGCGTATGCCCGTCTTCAATTAGCCCAGGTTAGGTGCTTAAGCGTAGGACGTTAAACCCCATTTCATTCATTCATTGGCCAAGAGATAAGATATTTCCGTTGATTATGATGCTCAGCCAATGACCACCCTTGTTAAAATTGTTTAGTTTATGAATATGGACCCTGGTCCGATTTCTTTCAGAACTGTCTGAGATTTCCCCCTAGTAATAGTTGAACTCAGAACCGTTCTTCTTTTTTTTCTTGTGGGGCCTAATGTCTGCTTCCACCTACATGTAGTGGGGGTTGGATGGCTGAATGGTAAGCAAGTGCATGCTGTATCATAAAGCCTGTCATTGAGTTGTACGTGACAAGCAGTAGGGTCGTCTATCCAAACGAATTATTGAAATAAAATTAAACCATATGTTAGTCAAAAAAAAACCTGGTTTGTGTCGAGTGGACTTAAAACCCCATTTCTCTCTCCCATGTAGGATGATTAGAAGTAGACTTAAAACCCTAATAAATTGAGACTATAATTACATTGTATAATACTGTAACAATGTCTCAATGCCAAATAGCCATAGTTAATGCAGAAAACGTGATGTTGGACCCCATTTAATTTCATATTGAACACTTACTTACATGTAGTACCACTTTCCATTCAATTAGAAATCGTTGCACTTATCTAATTAATCGTTGATTGCAATTCTAAAAAACATCGAACTAAATGGTCTTTTTTATCTCTCATGTAACAACACCTAGCTCTTTACAACATCAAAGAGAGAGAGAGAGATACTATGGCATTCATGATTAATAAGACCAAAGTTACCTTGGTTATTATAAATATTATCATCATCATGGTATATAAACCGTGGTATATCAACCGTATTGACCAGTTAAAAGGTGAAATATTGATTACTGGGTGTGCATTATACTTAATATATCATAGTTAATATATCATGACTAGATTCAAATCATTAAACATTGTCAACAGGTGTTCACACAATTAGGTATGCATTATTCAATATTGGATATGAATTAGTTTCATAAGTTTTGGATATGTATAAGTTTCATAAGTTTGGATATTAATTTGAGCTGGTCGGATAGCCGTGGCGATAGAGAGGCGGCTTCATACCAGCTCAGGGCAAGAACTTTATCGTTGTGAGAGGGATATTCGGTCTCCCATCCGATCAGACAGGTTTCCCCCGAGTTCTTAGGTTACTGCCTGCGGTAATGATCGAAATCATTCGCACGATCTGTGCCAAGGGCCAAATTGAAAATAAGCCTCAAGCTTAATTTGCTACCCTTGTAAAATGACGCGATTATTATTATTATCTAGTTTTTCAGCTAAGCGTCAGTTACTACTGGTTTAAAATCCTGGTCTTGAGGCCTTACTAATAAAATACAACCCTGACTACATTTTATTCTTAGACATCCAGACATATATATCAATAAAACAAGATGGAACCAATTTCAGGCATGTTGTTTAGTCTACCTTGGTTGTGTTGTTAATAAACGGGAGATGTTACTCATCGTAAATCTGACATACCCTAGTTTTCGTGGGCGAGCCAAGGATAACATCGTTAAATACCTGATGCTACTCCATCTTACCTGAGTAGGTGTAAAGCTGGCAGACGATTTGTTCCAAGCCTGGATAACAACATTTAATATCTGATATCATCCTCTCGTGTCCGTCATAATAATCTAGATCAATTTCTCACTGGGGGGTCCACAGACGTCGGGTGACCAGCCATGTTCAAGTGGTAAGGGTACTGGTCTCTTGACTACATTGTCCGTGGCTTGAATCCCAGCGCAGACAGAGAAGAGCCTTTGGTAGTTTATTCAAGCCTGGTTTACTACTCGAATGGGGAATCCCAAAGTCAGGCCTGTAGCCAGCTCATAAAATTCGATGGGGCTACGGAATTTTTTTATAGGGCTGAGAATAACCCTCCTAAATAAATCATTATTGTTGACGAAATAGTGGGGTGGGGGCTAATTCGATATTTGGGGGTGCTATTTAACTTTTTCACTTTAAGGAAATGACTCTTGCATAAAAGAATAAAAATAATTAATGTTACAAAATTGTGTGGAAAATATCTGAATTGTATCCAGCTTTGTTATCTTAAAACTAAAGTTGTGTAAAATTCCTGAGCCTTGTAAAATGACAGGTCAGACCTGACTTGGTTCATGTCTCTCTGTCATGTTCTCTTGAACTTTGTGGATGTGACTTGTCTATTGGAGTGACACCTAGTGGTTATTTCTGTTCAACTGGGCATTATAACTGTGGTATACGGTGATTTATTGCCATGATATATAGACCGATAATTGCCCTAAATTGGCTGTCTGTCAGGGCAATATTGTCTGTAATGACCAGTAAATTGAAGCAGTCTGATACAATGTTTGTTATGTTTGTAACTTGATTCTGGGTTTTGTTGTGGTTGTTAAGATAAAGAGAGAAATGGGTTTTAACATTCTCTCAACACAAACTTGGTCATTTCAGGACTAACATATGGTTCAATTTTATTACAATAATATGCTTGCGCGTAGGGGTCTTTAAATTAACAGTGGGAGGAAACTGGAGTGCCCGGAGGAAACTTGAGAAGGCGCCCCTATCTCCATGCTACATACGCTCACACCAGGGCTCGAAACCACAGCCTCAAGCCAGAGGTGGCTGGCCAGCTAGAGGTCGAAGTGCGTCACTCTAGACCACTAGGCCATACTTCCCCCCCCCCCCACGCACTGTTGCGATAGATTCAAAGTGGCTTTTAATGAGACTCTGCAATAACTCGTTTATCTGTTGCTAATTAATTAAGGTTGGGCTGATATATAATCATTAAGATATTTGTACTAATTAATCTCGTGTCTCGTTAACATGGCATTCCTACTTTTAATCTATTATCAAATACTTTTATCTCATTGTTGCTAATTGTTGAAAACAACACTGTAAATCAATTAATCTGTCTGATTCCAAGCTTTAGTCCGGATTTACAAGTCTCTGATTCAAATGTCCAAAAGTATACTGTTACAAGACGCAGTATTAGTCCAGATTTGCAAGTCTCTAATTTAAATATCAAAATATACTGTTTAGACACAATATTAGTCCAGATTTACAAGTCTCTAATGTCAAAATATATACTATAACAACAGTATTAGTCCAGAATTACAAGTCTCTAATTTAAATGACAATAAATAACACAAATGTTACAGCAATGTTAAAAATCTCATTTTAAATTACAATCTAATATATATACTAAATGATTTGTGCAATGCTGGGAGGAGAATTTTGCCCCAGTGGCAGCATTTCTGCCTACTCTATTACTGCCACAATCTTTAAACATGTTCAGTTACGGCTGGAACAAAAATATCACTGGGAATTTGCCGCTGCCATGACAATATATTCACCTTCACAATGTTGCACAAATCACCATAGAAATTTGTGGCTCAGTAAATTTTAACCTCGCAGTGTCGAAAATGAGAATTTTGTTGTTTCATTCCACCAGTAATGGTTGATATTTGATCCAAGGTTTAGAACTTGAGAGTTGAAATTATTTCAAACCGTGTGAGTAAAACATGTGTTAAAACCATCAAATGATTTACATAAAGTTTAAAGTTACACTCTACCGATTAAAAATACTTGGATTTAGACGTTTAACGACAGCTGGTGGTACTTCTGAAATACTTTGCCGATTTTTTATTTTGGCATAATTTGAGCCGTAATGATGGTAATTTAGGCAACATTAGAGGTAAAGTCAGACGGTTTCGGATGCTAAACATTAAGAAATTGAATTTGATGGAGAATCTGTCAGAATTAATCATTGGTTGTGTCAGGGTTTTTTTTCTGTTTAAGAAAGAAATTGTTTGATGGGGGATACCTGCATCGGGGCTGTATCTATCGGGGGTGTAGGAGGTACATTGAAACCCGAAAAGAATAAGGCGCCGCGAGAAATGGCGACCCCCATCCCCTCACATTAAAGGCCCTGACCTTGATAATATTAGCATGATTTTATGGCTTGAGATTTTCGCAAATGGCTGATGACTAGAGCCAAGATAATTTAAACAACCTGCCTTTAATCAAACTGTAAAAATCTGACAAACATGGTCCATAAACTTGAAATAACTCGCGAACAGTTTTAACATCAATAAAATACCTAGCAATCATTTCGTTATTTTTACATTTCAATATTTGTTGTTTTCTCTGAGAATTGGTATCTGTTCTATTTGAGTCAATTGGTTTGCTTCGATTCCCTGCTTGTACGTGACAAGAAGTAGGGTCGTCTGCCCAACCTGATTTTTCTCCAGGTCCTCCAGTTTCCTCTAACTACTAAAGACCCCTACACACAAGAGAATTATTGAAATAAAAATGAACCATATGTTAGTCTTGAAATAACCTAGTTTGTGTTTATTGGATGTTAAACCCTTTCTCTCTTTCTCTCACTCTCTCTCTCTCTCTCTCTCTCTCTCTCTCTCTCTCTCTCTGAGAATTGGTATCTGTTCTATTTGAGTCAATTGGTTTGCTTCGATTCCCTGCTTGTACGTGACAAGAAGTAGGGTCGTCTGCCCAACCTGATTTTTCTCCAGGTCCTCCAGTTTCCTCTAACTACTAAAGACCCCTACACACAAGAGAATTATTGAAATAAAAATGAACCATATGTTAGTCTTGAAATAACCTAGTTTGTGTTTATTGGATGTTAAACCCTTTCTCTCTTTCTCTCACTCTCTCTCTCTCTCTCTCTCTCTCTCTCTCTCTCTCTCTCTCTCTCTCTCTCTCTGTGTTGTATTCCACTGGAGTACTATTTATTTTATCTAATATAAGCTTTTATGTTATTTTCGATTATTTGAGATTCTAAAAAAATCTTTTTTCGTTCCATCTTCACCTGTGTGAGAATAAAATGAACATATTTGATGAGGTGTGAGAGAGATGAGACAGGTAGAATACCTGATAACTACCAGAGTTGAAATAATAACACAGGTGTTGATTAACAAACTACAGGTGTAAATAGTAGAAACATTGTCGAAAAGATAAGATAACTATTTACTGGAGAATATATACAGTGTATTTGTAAAACATTTCTGGTAACAGAATTCCTAGACAATATCTTAAATATTCTTTGGTGAGGGATTCACAGACATCGAGAGAGAAGAGAGAGAAATGGGGTGTAAGCCCACTCAACACAACTAGATCATTTCGGGACTAATATATGGTTTAATTTTATTTAAATATTTCACTTGCGCGCAGGAAACCCACGAGGTTGAGAAGGCGCCCCTATCTCCATGCCACATACGCTCACACCAGGGCTCAAAACTACAGTCGCAAGCTAGAGGTGTCTGGCCAGCTAGAGGTCGAAACGAGGCACTCTAGACCACTAGGCCATCCCAACCCAAGGGATTAACTGTCTAAATTTCTATTCAAATCTGTTATCATGCAACCTTTGAAAGTTTAAATAGATGAAAAAGTTTAGTATTTGATAAAAAAATGAGAATATAATTTATTAATGTAAGACATCTTTTTAAATATCTGTTGAAAGAACTCGGAGGAATTTTTGAGCCACGGTGGATCACTTACATGTATAAGAATATTATGATTTGTAAATTTTAAAAATTTAATGATCAAATATTTTCTTGAAATTTGATTTAATTCAATACAAGAATTTAATGTGAGCCAGGGTTTGCTAGCTACGTGGGTTCCTCAATTAATGAGACGTGGTATATTGTGTTCAAGAAAGAATTCACTCCTCAAATGAGAAATGGTATTTTATACTTCCATAGACAGTAATCATACCGAATCCTATGCACGACTGACGTCAATATTCATAGCGAACTGGAGCGTAACTTTTCATGAAAAATATATTGATATTTTATGTAAATTTGATAAAATTATTGACTTTTTAAGAAACACTGTATCAGCAGTTGTATGATATTAAATATTTTCTATGTTAGTAGGTTCTCTTTCTAAACTTATTAAATTCAAGAAAAAAATTATCGACATCTTTTTAGATTCTCTTTCTAAATTTATCGGTTGTACATGACAAGGAGTAGGATCGTCTGTCCAACCTCGTGGGTTTTCTCCAGGTCCTCTGGTTTCCTCCTGTGCCAAGGGCCAAATTGAAAACAAGCCTCAGGCTTAATTTGCTACCCTTGTAAAATGACGAGATTATTATTATTATTATTATTATTATTAAAGACCCCTACGCTAAAGAGAATTATTGAAAAAAAAATAAAAACACATGTTAGTCCCAAAATTACCTAGTTTGAGTCGAGTGGAGGTTAAACCCCATCTCTCTCTTTCTTTCTTTTTGAATTCAAGAAAAACTTTTATCGACATCTTTTCAGGTTCTCTTTTTAAACTTATTGAATTCAAGAAAAATATTTATCCACATCATTTTATTAGTCGTTTCCCTATATATCCTTTCTGTATATTATCGACATCTGTTTAGATTCTATTTCTGAGTTTATTGAATTCAAAATATTTTTTTTATTACTAGTGTTTTCCCCGTATATCCTTTCTGTATATTATTTAACGATATTTCTCATGACACCATATTGTATAGGTGAACTGTGAGTTATTGAAATATACTCCTAGTGACCTGGTTCATTGTCGAGAAACGAAGAAAAAACCACTTATTCTTTTATTTCATAATTCAATTGCTCGACCTGATCTCGATGGTTTTATTAACCCTACGATGATGAAAAGTTTAATGTGGTAGCGGGGATAATCAAATTCTTTGTGCTAACTGAATTATACGAGTCGATTCATTTTCTATTCCTGTTTCAAAAAACATACAAATTGATGATCAGTTTTCTATGAAAATTCTCGTAAAATATAAAAATATATTGGCATTGATATACTATAGAAAACTCTGTATGTATCAATTCTGAATGAATGAAATGGGGTTTAACGTCCTACTATTATACACCTAACCTGGGCTAATGGAAGAGGGGCATACGCCATGCAGGGATTGTATCAATTCTTATATTAGTATAAACTTTATGAAGAAAATCTAAAAATAGAATAAAGAGACCATGTAGATAAAAAGATGGAGGTTTAACATCCTAGTTTTTATGTACCAATCGAGTTCATCAACATATAAATCAATCTTAAAATTTAGATTAATGATTCGACTTGCATAAAAAAAAAATAAGTCAAGCACATTTTTATTATTCATTTATAAATTCAACACATAAAAATTGCGGAAATTAACTTAAAACTGTCATTTTGGAGTATTTTGAATTATATATAGAATTATGAGGTTAATGGTTGCTAATTTTAGAATTTGAATAAAGTCTGTCATAGAGTCAACTGTGGTGGTTTCAATTTCCCGATTTTAGGTGAAAAGGAGTAGGGTGACCTGTCCAGTTTCTTAGGTTTTCTCAGGGTCTTCTGATTTCCTCCCATTGCTAAAGACCCTTAAAAATGACCTAGTTTGTGTTGAATGAACCTTAAACCTTCTCTCTCTCTCACTCTCTCTCTCTCTCTCACTCTCTATCTCTCTCTGTTTCAAGTTTTATGATGTTTTTTGTTACCTGTCTATCAAGATGTTATAAGTACCTGTAAGTACATGTAAATAAAAATGACTTTTTAATTTATTCTCCTTTAAAAAATGAAAGTTGAGTACTTCAATTATAAATATTATCAAAAGTCTATAAAATCTATAAATAATTTTAGTATTTTTTTCTGAAATTTTATTTTTTTGGTAAAATAGATAAGGTAGATAGTGCGTGAAATAGCTTTATTTAATGTCCGCTTCCACCGAGGGGATATCGCAGATTGTAGTTTTAGTACACTTTTTTTACAAAATTTACCTTTCTGGTAAAATAGATAAGGTAGATATAGTACATACGGTACATGTAGGTGTGTATTGTGTATATATATATATAGTACAATAGGTAAAAGCTAGTATGAGTGGTTTACACTACACACATGGTAAAGTACAGTAATTACTGTGTTCCGTCTCAACGAATTCGCCTGAAGGAAAACACCTCATCACTGATGAAGCACACTGATAAATTGTGACGTTCATTGTCAGGCCTCAAGTTGATTCCGTTCAACATCCACACAAAATTGTTTTTTCGAATAAATTTTCATAATGAATAGATTTTTTTATTGGGAAAGAGAAAAAAAGAGATAATTTTTTCTGTCTTGCCATCTTTGTTAATGAAATTATTCATTTTCAAGTGGTTGTTTTCTTTTCTCGTTTTGAGTAATTTAACTTTTGAAGGGTTTTCTTGATTTCTATATGAGGTTTTCGTCAATTGTGTTATTTTTGTCTGAAGTACGTTACCTATGTATTTACGCTCCGATTATAAAAAATCTTTGATTTGTTAATTGTTTGATGTTATAGGCAATTACCCATATACCTTTCTTTCAAATATAAGTACAAATTGAATGCTCGAACACATCGTTACACCCATTCGTAAAGCTAAAGACATGACTGAAAGAACACAGATACACTCTTTAGCAAAGTTTTTATTTGATTTATAAGGGTCCCAGGACAGAGAGTGAGGTGAAGTGTCTCTCATGGCTTGAGGATGTAGCACCAAGAAGCCAGCATTATTAAATCGTAAAACCAAATATTTATTTTTAAAAACTCCACCAAACTCCAGTTTTAGATTGAAGACCTTCCTCGAAAATTTATCAAAAGTCGTCAGAAAATATTGTGAGGATATCCACAGTTTTAAATTGAAGACCTTCCTGGAAAACTTATCAAAAGTCATCTGAAAATGTTGTGAGGATATCCACATTATTAAAATAAACTAAAAGCCAATTTCTCTATCACTTTCTCGCTTTAAGTGAGTAATTTTCGTTTTACAATAGGTACAAAAATCCCTTTGATGTGTACACAAAAGGTAAAATACCCTAGAAATTAGCCAGGTACATTGTCGGGTACATTGTGGGAATCCCGTTAGAATAATACAGCCGATCTGATATTTGTTCAACTTTCACCTTATTTTCATTTACAGGTGTCAAAAAATACCTTATCAGGTGTTCTACAGGTAAAAAGGTCAATCCTTAACCTGAACATTGATGATGACAGGAAATTGAGATCGCATTAGGGGAGTGGTTTAAGTTTTTTTTAAAGATCCAAATTTTAATTTAATGATAGGCCTTTGATCCACTACAGGTATATAGGCCTTTCATTGACTACAGGTACATTGTATATCGTTTGTACAGGTATACTATTGAATAGAGGTAGATATAGATCTAAATTGTTCAGGTTAATGATGGGCCTTTGATTGACTGCAGGTTTATAGGCCTTTGATTGACTACAGGTACATGTGTCGTTTGTACAGGTATATCTAAGTAAAAGTATATCATTTGTACAGGTATATTGTTGTATAGGATATAGATGTAGATCTATAATAATATGCAGGTATTGCCCTCAGGTAAACAAACTTTTATCACAAGTTGATCGTTTCTCGTTAAGCTCTCTGTTTACCTAGAGGTCAACGATGAAAGGTCACAGGTGATAAGAGATACCTGTTAATTAAAGTGGTGAGGAAATGGAAAACAAACTTGGATAGATCTCTTTGTGTTGGGGCGAAAATAAAATTGTGGAACTAGTTTAATTGATATGCTTCTTGGAATGACAATCTGTGTTCCTCATTTGTAGTTTTTAGGATAGAGAGAGAGAGGGGGAGAGAGAGAGAAATGGTGTTTAACTCCACTCACTAGGTCATTGTCGAGATGAGTTATATATCCCATTTCTCTCTCTCTCTCTCTCTCTCTCTCCCCCCCCCCATAATGAACCAAATTTTATAACCTTTATCACTTTCTAAGACATAATGCAAAAAAATATAATATTTAGTAATGTGAAAATATATAAAAATTGATTGAAGTGAAGATGATGGAAAGTTTGATTACATTTTACAAGAATGTCGATAATCAGCATCTGGTAGACAGTTTTAAAGACTATTTGTGATCGTAGAAAAAAAGGAAAGGAAAACTGTTTTGTTGGTATCATTGAAACATTACTAATAGCATGTTAATTATTTCGACAAGAAAAACTTCCAAGTTACGCAAAAACAACATCTTGGGTAAAACTCTCTTAAAGAGGTTTAAATTACTTAACAGTTGGAATCTAAGATAGATCTAAGAATAAGTATAACACACTTTCTCGAGTTGAGGTGGGTGGAGGAGAGGCTTTAGTTATGCTTTTGTTGAGGTTTGATGAGTCGAAGGTGATGGGGGAGAAGAAATGGTTTAATTTTATGGGTCGAGGGGTTGGTATGCTATTGAAATGTGTCCTGTATAATTTGAGTAAAATATGATAACATTTTCAACCTTTTGATAAACTGGTTATGTAGGTACATTGAAAATAAACCCACATGTACACACATGCACACACACGCACACACACGCACACAAACATGTAACCATAGAATCAAAAGTAACCAGACAACATTCAGATCAGATTAACAATAATACGTTATCTACTGTGGACAGAACTTCCGACCCAAAACATCATCTTTAGTATATTTGGCATGAAATACAGTCGATGTAGCGCTATTATTTACGAGTATTTTGAGAATGGCGGAACTTGATTTGCTGCGGTGTTATTGTTAGACAGTGCTGCCATCTTGTGCAGCTGTTGTTGTACATCATCATTATTTCTATTTTCTGATCGTTCAACATGGTAAACAGATTTCACGCAGGCCAAGATTGTTCATGTATTTCTTGTACTACCATTTGCCATAGTCTTTGACTGAAAAGCTGTGAAACACAACAAATAAACAATATTACATTATATTAAAATATTTAAAAAACAAGGAAGAAAAAAAAGAATAGATAAAAAAAAAATACATTAATAGTTGGTCCGACTGGTGAAGTTTTTAATTGGAAGCCTTAATGAAACTTCCGAGCAAATTTGAATTTGGTTTATATTTGTATTTAGGCCTTGTCTTTTCATAAAGTATAAAGTTAATTTGAAGGAACTTGTGTTCAAACGAGAAAAACCAGTGGATGGGTGGCGATCTATCACCAAGGTAAATTTTTTTGAACAAAACAAGTTGTTTTTAAACCAATTTTAATAATTTGCGCTGATTTGCGTCTGTAAGTTTATGACACCTGACCTTGATTAAGATAATAATGAAGATGTTTTCGGTGAATTGTTGCCGTTAGCGACAGGTTATTTTGAAAGGTATCAATAAAATGAAATTGATTGGTTTAGCCTGAAGGCGTAGAAATCATATAGTGAAGATATGAGCATGGATATCGACTTAATTCATCTTTATTGATACAAGACTCAAAACGCATTCCTTTATCCCCTCTTAATAATAGATTTTACCACAGTCAATAACTAAACATGAAACTAAACTAAAAATTGGATCGATTCATTGTTTAAAATAGGTGATATTTTTATTGTGATATTTTTTGTCCCTCAATCATATATTTTCTCTTAACTATAACAAAAGAACAATGAGTCAAAATGAATCATAAAATATTACAGTGAAGGAATTGTCACACTAAATTATTGAGTCATTACTTTCAGTCTAAAAAACTATAACACATACTTATGGAAAAAACAGCTACTGAAGAGTATTCTCTCAATGTTTTCAAGCTAGTACAGTAACTGGATAGAGCAATAATGAATGAAATGGGGTTTTTACGTCCTACGCTTAAGCACCGTACCTGGGCTAATTGAAGACGGGCATACGCCACAGTGTGCAATGAGGGAAATTTTGCCCGGGCAGCGGCGCTACGGCCTACTCTTATATCGAATTCCAACTGCCAAGGGATCTTTTACGTGCACTCCAATGTGTACACGGGACCTCGGTTTTTCGTCCCATCCGAACGACTAGGCAACTGTCCTTGTCAGGCCCTCCATCTGCATCACTGACAAGAGGAAATCACGCCGGAAAATCGAGATGAACTTTCTCGGCCTATGCAGGGATCGAACACTCGACCTCCAGGCTAGCAAACCAGCGCCTTATCCACTTAGCCACCGTGATCCCCGGATAGAGCAATTAACTATGACACATACTAATGGAAAAACAATTACTGATTTATTTAGGCGACATTTCAAAGAGTATTCTCTCAATGATTCCAGTCTTGTCAGCAAATATTTATTGATATTTACGGATTAAAGCTACAGATTATAATCCAACCTCGTGGGTTTTCTCCGGGTCCTGCTATTTACTTCCACTGCTAAAGACCCCTACGCGCAAGCAAATTTTTAAAATAAAATTAAACCCTTTTAGTTCAGGAGTGACCTAGTTTTTGTCGAGTGGACGTTAAACCCCATTTCTCTCTCCTTTTATAGATTTATAGATTCACCTTTGAAAATATTGTAGTCTATTAAGGGATTAATATTATGAAATGAAATCGAGTTTAACGTCCTACTTTTCTGTACCGACTGGGCTAACGAAGACTGGCAGACGCTGTAGTGTGACAGTGTGTGCTATGAAACTAATTTTGCCTAATTTCACAGTGCAACTGTCAAGTTTTCTTTAAGTACCGGTACTGGTGAACACGACTTGTGCATGTCTGAAGCACAGAAAATACAAATGACCATCCATTTGCAGGGCCAGCGAAAGCAAATCTTGATTGGTGGGGCTTCCATCTTAGGTCCCTATAGGCAAGCATCCAGGGGCAGCAATAACCTAGAGAAAAGAGTAGTTGCAGCCAAATTATTCGGGGGGGGGGGGGGCTTAAGCCCCCCTTGGCCCCCCCTATTCTGCCGGGCCTGATTTGGTTTAGTATAATAAAAACATGGTGGTTCATTACAATCTGATTTGTATCATGGTATTTTGATATCATTCTATTAAAGAAAGAAACTTTCTCAGTTTGTTCCTAATTGATAAAAACCATCCTCTGTGCTGATTATCGACGCTACATTGAGGTTCTTTGATTGAATGCGATGAAATATAATATCTTTTCGAACCACACCTACATTATTTTGATCAGTTGCCATGGTAACTTGTCATTGTTTTGTTTTTATAAGAGAAATATGCATGCTATTCAGAAACCTCGATATTGTAATATCACTGGAAGTAATCTCTAGCATTTACCAATTAATATCAGAGTTATTTTTGTTGTGTTTTTTTCATTTTCGAAGTAGATTCTAGTCATTGATACTATCTATTGATAAATGTTTTATGTGTTATGTTTGTCCATAAAACATCAAAGTATTGTTTCTCTCTGATTAACAGACATGAAATGATCTATAAAAGCGCATTCTCTGTCAACGCCCTCCATTCATTGATCGTCTTTCTACTGTTACATGTTTCATGTATCGTAAAAAATATACAACGAACGAAACAAGCATTTATGTGTGTCTCACTAACCCGCTTGGGGCACTACAGTGTAGGACATTAAACCGCTTTTCATTTCGTTTGCATTTTCTCTGCAGTAGGAGTAGAATTTAAGGACGTTAAACACCATTTCTCTCTCTCGTTGCAATGAATCTACATGTCTGGTAATTTTGACCAGTCGTAACCCCGCTTACATTTCTGGGATTAGAGCCGTGAGGAACACGAAAACACATAACTTTTTCCCCAGGCCCTTTTGTGTTCTACACAGATCTACAAACAGAATCAGATTTTTAAAGTTTCTACTCCTGTTTTTCTGATGGTGCTTTCAAGGACAAATGGTTTCAAATACAAGAATTGTTTAGATTTTCAATTGATAGTTAGATTTTTAAAGTACTTCTCACGATGAATAAATGAATTTTTAAGAATTCAACAGTCATCGACTCATTTGTCATCATGTATTATTTAAATTCCTGATTGATCGATCAGATGTACGGAATAGATTTCGATTTGCTCGTTTAATTATTTATAAAACTGCAGGTTACATTAGTCCATTCCTGAATACTGCGATGTTTAATGTTAACACAAGGTACAATTTTATAGATACACATTTAGTTTAATACCAAGCAACGTTTCGACAAGCATAATCTCGTCTCATTTCGTTGATAAAGACGAGAGTATCCTCGTCGAAACGTCTCTTATTATCAAACTCAGTAATTGTGTATCCATAAAATTGTACCTTGTGTTATTATGTTCAATTACTAAATGCCAATCAAAGGAGATGTTTAATGTTAATTATTAAAATATTTACGAGATTTTGTATATCAAACATATACTTTATTGTATCAATTGAAGTAGAAAGTTTATTGCATAAAAAACCTGACAAGAAACATTAAAGAAACGAACAAACATACATACGCTTAATTATAGGTACACAGAGATATAATTTTATAATAACATAAATTATTGGTACATGTATATAAAAACTCATAATATTCTGCATTAATATTTAGAATTATATACTGTGTTCCTATAATTATGTATATATATGTACATTGATATGTAATATGTGTTCTAGAGGAGGGTAGGGGGTAGATGTTCAAAACTTCATTCCGTCTTTTGTATTATTTCTTCAATTTACAAAAAAACTTTATTTAATTATGTCAATCAATGTGATTCAAGTTCTTGTATTTAACGAAATATTATAAACCTACGAGCATGTCGTGCTTGTAGAAACATCACACCAGACTATTATAAACCTACGAGCATGTCGTGCTTGTAGAAACATCACACCAGACTATTATAAACCTACGAGCATGTCGTGCTTGTAGAAATATCACACCAGACTATTATAAACCTACGAGCATGTCGTGCTTGTAGAAACATCACACCAGACTATTATAAACCTACGAGCAGGTCGTGCTTGTAGAAACATCACACCAGACTATTATAAACCTACGAGCATGTCGTGCTTGTAGAAACATCACACCAGACTATTATAAACCTACGAGCATGTCGTGCTTGTAGAAACATCACACCAGACTATTATAAACCTACGAGCATGTCGTGCTTGTAGAAACATCACACCAGACTATTATAAACCTACGAGCATGTCGTGCTTGTAGAAACATTATACCAGACGATCCAACTTGTGCCTGTAGAAACATCACACCAGACTATTATAAACCTACGAGCATGTCGTGCTTGTAGAAACATCACACCAGACTATTATAAACCTACGAGCATGTCGTGCTTGTAGAAATATCACACCAAACTATTATAAACCTACGAGCATGTCGTGCTTGTAGAAATATCACACCAGACTATTATAAACCTACGAGCATGTCGTGCTTGTAGAAATATCACACCAGACTATTATAAACCTACGAGCATGTCGTGCTTGTAGAAACATCACACCAGACTATTATAAACCTACGAGCATGTCGTGCTTGTAGAAATATCACACCAGACTATTATAAACCTACGAGCAGGTTGTGCTTGTAGAAACATCACACCAGACTATTATAAACCTACGAGCAGGTTGTGCTTGTAGAAACATTACACCAGACTATTATAAACCTACGAGCATGTCGTGCTTGTAGAAACATCACACCAGACTATTATAAACCTACGAGCATGTCGTGCTTGTAGAAACATCACACCAGACTATTCTAAACCTACGAGCAGGTTGTGCTTGTAGAAACATCACACCAGACTATTATAAACCTACGAGCAAGTTGTGCTTGTAGAAATATCACACCAGACTATTATAAACCTACGAGCATGTCGTGCTTGTAGAAACATCACACCAGACTATTATAAACCTACGAGCATGTCGTGCTTGTAGAAATATGATACCAGACGATCCAACTTGTGCCTGTAGAAATATGACACCAGACTGGTTATAATGAGATTTTCCTTGCATGGGTCAGTTAATACATGTTTGTTGCACCAAACTTTGTGGATTGAGTTCTGTTTCAGGATAATTTAATAAACACATGTGTTCTCTGTTAGATATTTGTGAAACTCAAAATAGGTCAGGAAAAGTATGCTCTTTTAGAGTTATTGTACAAAACAACTAAAGTTTAACATTTTTTATACAACAGATTTTCATTTAAATTTCCTACCATATATCCCCCCCCCCACCACGACCCCAAAATAAAAATGTCTTTTGGTATTTTTTATTTACAAAATAGTTAAATAATATACATAATTCTTTCGTTATTTTCGTGTGCCAATTTTTAAAAATAATTTTTCAAGATTTTTAAACTAATTATCAACTATAAAAATGAGTAAATGTAGACCTTTATCGCAACAAGGACAAAAGTTATTGCCCCCAAAATTCGCCAGATTCAAAATTTAATGGCCAATATTATTTTAATCACAGTTGGTAGAAATGGAGGATCGACAGGATGGTGTTGAAGTTGCTTCGCTTGAGAGGGGTTGGATGGCCGAACAGTTAGCACCTGCACGCTGTATCATTGTTTGTCTCGAAATGACCCAGTTTGTGTCTCGAAATGACCCAGTTTGTGTCGACTGGACGTTAAACCCCATTTTTCTCTCTTTCTCTCTCTTATTCAGTCTCATGGGTTTTGTCAGGGTCCTACCGTTTTCTTCCACATCTAAAGACCACTACCTTAAAACTGAACCATATATAAGTCCCGAAATGGCCAAGTTGGTGTAGAGTTGACGTTAAACCCCTTTTCTCTCTCTCTCTCTCTCTCTGTCCACTTAGTTAGGTTTATGTACCTCCATCAGTCATATCCCCTACATGATTTAACAATCATCAATCAAGATTATTGTGTTTGTTAGACAACCTGGCATTGGTCAATGTATATGATGACAAACTGGTCACCACATGACCTACAACCTTTACAAGACTCTCCATTGAGGGTGGGGTTGGATGCACGTTGTATCATAAGGCCTGTCATTGAGTCATCTGGCGTGGTTTCCATTCAACGGTTGTACGTAACAACGAGAAGGGTCACCTGTCGAACCTCGTGTGTTTTGCAGGTCCTCCGGTTTCCTCCCACTGCATTAACCATTCATCAATCCAACCCCTTCACAAAAGAAGATGATTTAAATGTGAAATAGTGTCACATTATGTTGAGTCTTTATGTAAAAACTTGGGCAGTCACACAGAATCTTTATCTTCAAAATGGTGGGAATAAACGTTTTTTCTAGAATTTATTTAAAACACATGGCGTAAAAAATATTTAATCATGTGAAGACATCTCTGAGATTTACAGTTCCTGTCAATATAAAATTTTTAAAGTAGTAAATTTAGCGGGGATTTATTGTTTCAATATGCCATAAATTTCTCTCTGGATGAATGTTCCCACAAGTTGGAGCAGAAAAGGACTGTAAACTCCATCGCATTTGTATTGTTGGAAATTCTGTTAGTAATTCTGTCAACTCCATTTCGTTGGTATTGTTGGGAATTCTGTTAGTAATTCTGTCAACTCCATTTCGTTGGTATTGTTGGGAATTCTGTTAGTAATTCTGTCAACTCCATTTCGTTGGTACATGTATTGTTGGGAATTCTGTAAGTAAGATGGGTATTCATTGATTCTTTTGTTATTCAAACTGAATGTGAAGCAATTGATGAATGAAATTACCCCCAATTAGTCCTCCTTGGTTTCATGGATTGTGAATGTCATGTTCGAACTGACACTTATTTATATCGGATGACATTTTAATCTGTTCATGTATTATTAATAAAGATGAAAGTCACCCATTCGACATCATAAAAAAGGTCAAAATAGATTTAATCAAATTCCAATTCTCCTGTAATCAGGGCCATCTTTGTAGGGAGAAACCTATATACAGTGTCACCTTTAAGCACTGAGTAATTGTCCAGAAACAATACCACCTCGATCATGTGAATAGGTTTATTTGTCCTGTTCCTAGGGTAACGCTCTTGAAAAAAAAAAATTAAGCGTGCCAGAAATAATGTCAAGTGATTGTCCGGAAACGATATCATATACATGCAATCTGAACTGGTTCCTTCTTTGCAGCACCAACGCTCTTCAAAAAACTTAATGGGCCTGCGAAATCGAGTACGATCCACATGAAAATTAGCATACTTGTTCTTTGTTGTGCTACATGCACTGAGTCAGCACAAATACCACTGAGCCACACTGCCAGAAGATTTTGATTTTAGTAATTTTAATATATTTAAGATTTCAAAATCGTCAATGTTTTAATTAGGTCCTGAGTGTGAGTTTTTTCAGGTTTTTTTTGTTATTAGCCTTTTGTTTTCAACTCCATGAAAAGGTCAATATTTAAGTGTTTTTCTGTTCTGATTTCATCTAGACCTGAAGTATTGGTTGAGTATTTAATTTCACAGATTCCCTACAAGTCAACTGTGTTAAAATGTCAAAGGTTGAATGTCAAATGTTAAAGGTTATACATCTAACCTTGCCTATTTTGTTCTTTTTGTGAACTGGTTATTTGTCTAATAGGTCCATTGTGTGTGCTTGAGTCATAAGGTCTGTCATGGAGGCAAGTGTTGTGGTTTCTATCCCAAGCTTGTTCATGACAAAAAGTCGTTTGTCTACCTTCTCGTGGGTTTTCCTTAGATTATCCAGTTTCTTTGAATTGCTTATTAAAGATCTTTGTACGGGACAAAGAGTGAGGTCTTCCGTTTCCTCCCACTGCGAAAAATCCCTATTTGCAAGCAAATTAAGCCATAAAGATTTATCATATGTTAGCACTAAAAGGCCCTAGTTTGTGTTAAAAATTGCTGTCAAACCCCCATCTCTCTCTTGATTATTTTATTTTCCCCCCCTAACAATAATCAGTAATGTTTACCATATGTTAGTCCCAAAATATCCTGGTTGGTGTTCTTATTAGGAAATAGATAAAGGCATTCCTTTGATTTGAATTCTGTGTTGTTTCCATTCAAGCCCTTGATGATCAAAGACATATATTAACAGCAAAACAGCAAAATTTAATAACTTCATGGCTCCTTTACAATTACTTGTCGACCTTACTTGAACCCCAACTGGAGTATGGTATAAAAACACTGATTGTCCTGCAAGGAGGTACATGTTTTACTATGTGTATAAAAAGACTGGTCGTTTCTCAAGGAGGTACGAGTTTTAGTTATGTATATAAAAAGACTGGTTGTCCCTGAAGGAGGTACATAGAAATCTCTTTTTGAAATATAATATAATGCATCTGGTTCAAATCTGGTGAAGAGAGTCAGGTTCCGAACTGAAAGTCTGTAATTATGGTATTTGTTGCATGCAGAGGTATCAAAGATACCCCAATGACCCGCACAGAACAATATTTTAGCTGTTCAGATTTCTGATACTTTTAGAAATATTATATCAGAGGTACGAGAAACATCTGTGATACGATTTCAAACAGATGAAGCAAATCTACACGGACACCTCACCAAGCGTCTTGTCTTTCACTTCACCCCGAGCAGACGGGCAGCAATAATTCTACAAAAACAAAAAACACAGTGAGCTCAAACAACGTACTCAGCATGATGGCCGACCGAAACACATACAGGTCAAGAGCAACACATCTGCTAGGAACATTAGCGATTGTAAAATGGAGATTGAATCGAAATGAAAAACATTTTTGGGATAACTGGATGAATTGTCCGCAGATTTTACTGGCTGCTATTATTTGACCATGACCAGATTTACGGCTGATAAATATCAGGAACTCTCTGTAGACAATTCTGGTGATTCCACTCACATATGTCTTGGATTTGCCGCCGTCTGTATTCAATAGAAAGGAAAGCAGTGGTCTGAATTGGCATTTCGGTACCTCCGACTCAGATATCACTTATAAACCTTGGGGTAAACTTGTACTTGTATTCAAAACAAAAGTAGAAAAAACGTTAAATTGTCCGTGATCTTCCTCTTTCCCCCTAGTTCAGTTAGGATGAAAATGTGTAGCCTGCCTGCACATTTGCACGTAAAAGAATCCTTGACCGTTGAAAATGGAAGGGGAGTAGGTAGAAATACTGCTGCCCAGGCAAGATTCTCCTACCATCCATTGCTCAAGTAACCATAACAAAAAATATGTTAGTCTGAAAAATGACCAAAAAATTGTGAATGTCATGAAGTAATAGACTCTGAAGGGCCTCTAGTTTGAGGAGGCCCCATAACTCCAGGAGTCACTCCCTAAGGAACATACTTTAATGTCTGCAGGCCCTGCAGTTGGAGGAGGCCTCTCAACTCCACTCTCTGAAACCCATGCAACAAACTGCCCTCTGGTAATGACAACTGAAGTATAAATCATGGTTCAGTCGGTCCTACAATACTAATTATTAAAAAGGGGCTGTTTTAAGGGATAATTATATAATTTGTTTGGGCTATAATAATCAGATGAAATGGACTTTAAACCCAAGAACAAACAAATGGGATGAGTATTACGTAATAAGATTTAAATAAGGCCCTCACAAATTTAATTTTCTGTTTTTCGGATAACACCTGCAAAAATTGTCCTTCTTAATTCTTCTGGGAAAAAACTTCTTTAAAAATACAAAAGTGCTTGTTTGCACTGTTTAAAAGATTTTAATTCCAAATTTTTAAGTTATGAAATTTTAAACAAAATATCTTTCCTGTGAGTCAAGTTGCTATTTAATTATCAGGGTCCCTAAAAACAGAAAATTGAATTTGGCATGGCCTAAATAACAGATGTAGACACATTGGAGAATGGTCTTGAATCTTTTGTTCTCCAGATTCTTGAAATCGTTATCACAGATGGCAGGTCAACCCCCTTCTTTCTTTATGGACTCCTAATTAAATCACTCGATTGAAGAATATAAAGGGTTGTTTATTAAGATTAAAGCCTCGCTGTCTCTCTGTAAATATCTGGAAGGGTATAGTTAAAGGGATTTATTGAATCTTTTGTGGGGCTACGATTTTAATTGTTTATAAATAATTCCATCATATTCAAACACTGGAAATGAGATTTTATTTGTTTAGAAATAATTTCTTTTTTTTTTGTTATTGAATACATACCCATGTATGTAACTGTTGAAACTATCAAAATGAACATAATATAATAATAATAAATGGCCATTTGTAACGTGCTAGAATCTACAAAACATACTCGGGGGAAAAAGTCAAAATTACAAACTTGAGTCAAAGCTGTAAAATCTACAAAACGTACTCGTGGAAAAACTTGTCAAAATTACAAACTTGAGTCGAAGCTGTGTGTGTTTCTTTGTGTGTTTTTACCAATGATTGGAGTTTGACATATTTGCCAAAAGATTTTAGAATTTGAACGTCAAGTTGTGGAGAGACACAATCGTGTTAAAAGCTGTTAAATAGACTGACACGTCCAGGCTTAAATAAACTCAATATCATGATAGACTAACACGTCCAGGCTTAGATAAACCCAATATCAGGCTTTTCTACAAGTTCGTGTTTAAATTGTCTTGTGACCTTGTTGCGAACTCGTGAGTCAATCGAAGGTGAAGTCAAATGTTGATTTTTGTCAGTGGTTTAGGTTGCATATGAATGTTGGAGGAGCTAGGTGTCGAATTCAGAAAAAATCTTGGAAAAAATTTAACTCTAGGTATACAGGTCACAATTCTATGGAATAAAATTACTGCTTATAACTGAGCAGGCTTCTCTAGTCGTTATCAAGCAATGAGAAATTTGAAAATAGCAATATATACATGTACACAACAATACTAATTGATGCTAACAAGAGACACCCAATACATTACCTAAAGAGAGTCTAATTTAGTCTGAGTTTGTATATTAAGGCATTAATAATAGGGATAAATTTAAAAGACATCACGGTTTCTGATAATTGGTTTAAGATAATTACCGTACAAGACTTGATTCCATGTAATGATACGTGCTATACGTATATGACGCATGTGTCTGTTTTCAAATAGTATATTGTATCTGGATAAAGATTGGTTTCAAATATCTACAAGTTGTCATCGATTTTACCTACAGGCTATACATGTTTTGTTGTGCTACACAATTGATATGGACAATTGATAGTTTCCCCTTGTCGGTGGTGTGGGATTGGCGTCGCGTTTAAGAACCCTTAATAGTTATAGTTGGAATTTGAAATAAGAGTTGGGCCATAGTGCCCCTGTCTGGGCAAAATTCCCTAATACAGCACACTGTATGACATATTATACCAGTTAGTGCAAAATAGTAGAACGCTATAGCTAAACCCCATTTCATTTCATCTTTTCTCATGGGTCTTCTCTGGTTTTCTCCTACTGCTAAAGACCCCTATGCGCAAGGGAATTATTGAAATAAAATTAAATCATATGGAAGTCCAGAAATGACCTAGTTTGTGTGGAGTGGATGTTAATCCCCATTTCTCTTTCTCTCTCCCTCTCTCTATGAAGAAACTTGTTCTAATTAGAGCATCGAGTTACTGACTTGATCAACTTAACACATAACACATGTTCCTCGCTTCAACGAAAACAGGCTGTGTTTTAAAGTTTTAACGTAGCTGCATAGTTTCAACACCAGACATATGGCCGTATAAATATGACCCTTTGTAATTCAAGAGGGCTGCAAAAGTTTAGCTACACAAGTGAGTAGCTAATATTGGCCAGAAATCTGGAATGTTCCAGGGTGTCTTCAGTCTTCACTCACACCAATGCTGCCAATACCACAATCAAATTCATACGCCTGAAACAAAGAAACATGCGCAGGGAGGGATATATTTACATTGGTGTTATTCGCCTAGTTTGAATCCTCTGGTAGGAGAGATACACTGTAATATTTATGTAAAGATAATTATTAAAGATGGTTTGTTTATGTTGGCTTCTGTATCATGTACACAGTGAACAGTCATCCATATGCTGATTACCTGACTATTTTGCCTGATTATTTTGCCTATACCAATTTTTTTTAGAACTTCGAATTTTGTCTAATGGTTTGGATTGTTCGTACTTGGTTTTATTTTATTTAAATAGAATAATATGAGACAGAGGTTAAAACTAGGTCATTTCAAGTGTAACATATGGTTCAATTATAGTTCAATATGCTATTTTTCGTGAAGTTTATCAGTTGTTTACAAAAACGTAAAATTAACAGAACTAGCTGTAGAGATATTGTTTACACACAGAACTGACATGTAAAACACAGATTTCAAATTAGCATACCTTGTAATGAACTAGGTCATTTCAAGACTAACAAATGGTTCAATTATATTTCGATATGCCATTTTTGGCTATGTTCTGTTGTTTACAAGAAAGTAAAATTAACAGAACTAGCTGTATAGAACTTGTTTACAAACAGAACTGACATGTAAAACACAGATTTAAAATTAGCATACCTTGTAATTAACTAGGTCATTTCAAGACTAACATATGGTTCAATTATAGTTCAATATGCTATTTTTCGTGAAGTTTATCAGTTGTTTACAAGAACGTAAAATTAACAGAACTAGCTGTATAGAACTGACATGTAAAACACAGATTTAAAATTAGCATACCTTGTAATGAACTAGGTCATTTCAAGACTAACATATGGTTCGATTATATTTCGATATGCCATTTTTGGCTATGCTCAGTTGTTTACAAGAGTGTAAAATTATCAGCTTGTTTACACGAAGAACTGAAATGTAAAACACACATTTCAAATTAGGGTACCTTGTAATATACATGTATAAGGTGGTGTGTAATTGAAAACAAGGTCAGGTAGAGGGAGAGAGACAAGTGGACACACCTGCGTGGATAGTCTGATCAATCAACCATGACTCTATCTACTTGTAACAATACCTGGTCAGATCCTCCAGACCATGACCATGTTTCTTTGTGTACAGTCATTGTTTAAATCAAAGCTCCCTTGTAGGATGTTAAACCACTGTTAAATCAAGGTTGGGATTAATTTCCCTTCTAAAATAAGTCTAATGAAAAATCATTTGCATTAACTCTTTGTAAATGAAATGTAATCAAGTAAAATATTTTCTTAATTTACAAAAGATTTCTAATTAAATGTTAAAGGAGACAGTCTGTAGGTCTACCACCATTGAAATTAATTATTTAATAAATGAATTACAACACATACTTGGTAAAACAATTACTGATTTATTTGGGTGACATTTCGAAAAGTATATTCTCTGTTTCTTAAGGCAAATTTTTTTCGTGTTTTTGAATCCATCTTGTATATATATTAAGCAATGATTTGTTTTATTTGGCGAATCCCCGTTGAGATGGAGTAGGGTCGCCTGTCCGACCTCGTGGGTTTTCTCCAGGTCCTATGGTTTACTCCCACCGCTAAAGACCCCTACTCGCAAGTGAATTACTGAAAAAATATTAAACTATATGTTAGTCCCGAAATGACCTAGTTTGTGTCGATTGGACGTTAAACCCCATTTCTCCCCGCTTCCCCTTTGTTTTATGTCAAACAGTGTTTGTGCACAGATATTCTGTTTGGTAATAAAATTGATTTAAAAGTATTTTATTTTGATTTAAAACCAGTATTTGATGTGATTATGTATTAATAACGAAAGGGAATACCAGATGTATTATGTGTTGTTGATGTGAGTCACATGTGAAGTATTCTATAGCCTCAGTTAAGTCTGACCTAATCCTCATCAAAACCTACACAATACAATCACATAATATGTAGCACTATCCGACTTCTTCCTAATCACATATGTAGCAACGCAACCACATATGTAGCCAATACAACCACATATATAGCAACACAACCACATATGTAGCCAATACAACCACATATGTAGCCAATACAACCACATAATGTAGCCAATACAACCACATATGTAGCCAATACAACCTGATATGTAGCTAATACAACCACATATGTAGCCAATACAACCACATATGTAGCAACACCTGTCTTTTCCACAGGTTTATCTTGTATATATTTGTTTTGCGTGTAGTACAGTCCTCTTGCACTTACTATTAGATGAACTGTTTATATTGGTTATGGTCGCCTGTCTAACCTCGTGGGTTTTATCCGGGTTATCCAGTTTCCTCCCACTGCTAAAGACCCCTACACGCAAGCTAATTATTAAAAGACCTACCATAGTTTGTGTCAAGTGGACGTTAAACCTGTCTCTCTCTCTCCCTTATATTGTTATGATCATTTTACTCAAGTTGTATTTTATTTGTATATTTGCAGGTGAAGCAGGCGGCGCCTCCTTAACGGAACGAGATGTATACATCATTGCCAGCGTGTGTGGAGTTATTATTATCACCTTATTAATTATACTTATAATATTTATCTGTCGTAGAAAGAAAAACCAAGGTGAGTCGTACATCATTTATAGGGGGTTGTGTGGCCAAATGTTTTAACGTGTGCGCTGTAGATTTTAAAGGACTGTCTTTGAGTCCCAGTCTTTCAATTCCCAGATTAAACGTGACAAGGAATCCCTAGGGTCATCTGTCCAACCTCACAGTTTTTGTCTGGGTCCTCCGGTATCCTCCCACTACTGCTAAAGACCCATGCTCAAGCGAAGTATCGAAATAAAGTTGAGCCATTTGTTAGTCTCGAAATGACCTAGTTTGTTTCAAGTAGACCCAGTAAGTCGCAAAATGACCTAGTTTGTTTCAAGTGGACCAAGTTCTCTCCTCTCTCTGTGAATTGAGTAGCTTTAAGTTTGAAGTTTTTGATAGACACGAAGCCTCCACGAGGTAAGTTAATGGTCCAGAAGATCTGAAAAATGTCACTAGTGTAAAACATTTAGTATCTTTACCTCCTGTTTCCTACTGAAATATTCAAAATGGTTTAGAAACAAAGGGACATCTCTTCGCTGTTAAAAGTAACTTCCCATTGTCGAATCTCTCACTGCAGTTGTTATGGCATCCGCAAGCTCTTCAATGTCTGAGTAAATAAAGTGTTTGTTTGTGGTGGGTTCGATAAAACTTCAGATTATCCAGCCTTGTATCCCATTACGAAAACTGGACCTGTTTTAGGACGGACTTCCTTGCACTTGAAAAATCCACAACACCAACTCTCCTTACAATGAAAAAAGAAAATGCGGGAAATTCCTTTCGACACGGAAATAAACACATGTACATTGTTCATTTTGTCACAACTAAATAAATTACATTCGGTCCTCAATTTCATGAGATTCTTTGTCTATAGATGATTCGGATGGGACGAAAAACCGAGGTCCCATATACACATTGGTTTGCACGTAAAGTATTCCTTAACAGTTGGAATTCAATATAAGACCATGAGTAGGCTGTAGTGCCGCTATCTTGGATAAAACTTTCCCTCATAGCACACTGTTTCAATTTTATTTGGAGTTGGAGCGCTATCTGTTAATTTGTCTACTCGATAGTGATGATTTTGCTATTCATTAGCCCACTCAGAAGGTGATGAATCTGTCAACATTCATTTGTTACATTATTTACAAAATATTTGACACAATTATAATTTACGCGATGTAATAGCGAGAAGTGTTAATTTGTAATATTATTCAGAAAGAATGATAATAATCTACCCTTACTTGATCGGTTCACTCTTTCGATGATAGATTCACCGTTAATTTGAAATATTGTTGAGAAAAAAAAGTGTCATCATTTTTGACATTATTTTGTGATATTGTTGAGAAATCGTAATTATAATCTAGCTGCTTGTTACTGGATGAAAGGATCGGTGTTGACATTCTGCATTTATATCGTCAGACGTCAATAACAGAATCGTCTGTTCATCTGCCTGTTATAACAGATTATCGTCTTCAGGTCATACCATCATATTTTTCTTTGAATGTCAACGTTTAATTAAGATCAGGAATGCATGCTGGGATATTTATGGACCTCGCCATGTTTGAATCATTTGAATAAATCTATTGTACATTATTTGGACACGCAGGGCATTTACAAAATTTCTGGGAATTTGTGATAAATATTTGATTTGATTGAATCAATGTGATTACATTAAACAATTGGTCGTTAAGACGCTTTATCTGGCGTTAAAGTATTCGATAAACTGTTGTGAAATTGATCCAAGCCATTAGGGGATATGTGAACGAACCATGAGGTTTCCCCCCCCCCCCCCCCCCCCCCCGACCCACAACTTCATCGTAGCCAGAAAATCTAAACACAAATTTATCATCATCATGCTGACAGAATTTCAGTTTTTATTGGGCCCTTTTTTGGCTAATTTTCTTGTTTGTATATAAGTGTTTCAATTCAAACATCCACGATTCTGCTGACATTTTGACTAATGTCAAAGAAGCGGGGAGGGAGAGGAGAGGAGGGGGGTGACGTACAATGTTCTCTGCACAGAGAGTCTGATAAATTTTAAGGTCTTCACAGGTTGTTCGTTAATTAAATAAAGTGATATGTTTGAATTAGAAAAGCGTATATGAAAATGTGTCAATGATTTTGCCCAGTTTCTCAGATCCCCCCCCCTCCTGATATCAAAAGAATGCCCCGACCCCCCTCCTGGTATTAAAAGAATGCCCCGACCCCCCTCCTGTTATTAAAAGAAAATATTGTCCGTGAACGAGTAGGAAAATCATTTCGAAATATTCATGTATTTATTTCTTTTATTTTTTTTAGCCAAATATGAAGAAAATAAAACAGACACTGAGTAAGTCATCCAAATTTTATAAAATTTTGAGAAAAAAATGAAATATTCCATATTTATTGTACAATTATAAAAATTGAATTTGCAATATCATTTTATGAAAGTTGCTTAAAAGTTTTAAATTGGGTTTTATTTAAACATATTTTCCAGTTTTTGATTGTCAGAGAAATGTATATAAGTTTTAAAAAATAGGATGAAACCTTTGAAAAATAGAAATATTTATTATTATGTAAATGGTTTATTTGGTTTGGGAGCCTTGCAAATAAGCATTTTATAACGGTAATTCTTTAGCCGTTTCTCTGTTCACCGTTAAATGGAAGCAGTTGCTCCGTTGAAACAACATGAGGAACCCTTTATGAGAGAAATCTGGGAAGGCCACTCATAGATTTCTAATTGAATAAACATGTATGTAGGACAAACGTTTTAAAAGTTTTAGTTGATATTGTTTTATAGGAGAAGAACTCAGCCCGTTAATGGAGTCCAACAACCGAAAAAACAACAAGTTTATGAAAATCAAGGTATGACAATGAGTCGCTTTCCTGGTGTAGACTTGGATGATCCAGTTCCTCCTTTGGGAATTTATAGTCTTTCTTATCCAGATGCTAGTAGTTCTAATCCCACTAATTACTCTAATAGTTGTAAGTATTGCATGAAATGTTTCACTCACTAACTTTACTCCTCATCCACCAAATTCATAAAAATATTACAGCTTCTTTGAGGGAGGGGGGGAGGGGGTAACATGCCTTGTTTAGATTGATCTTAATCTTAAGGTCTGTCATTGAGTCAGGTGGTGTGGTTTCGATTCCTTGTTTATACATGACAAGGAGTAGGGTCGCTGGTACAACCTCATGGGTTTTTGTCTGGATTCCCTGCTTTCCTCCCACTGCTAACGAATTATAGAAATAAAATTAAACAATATCTCTCTCTATTTATTTTCGGGAAATATTCAAATTTGGAGATAGGGGCGCCTTCTCAACCTCTTGGGTTTCCTCCGGGCATTCCGGTTTACTCCCACTGCTAAAGACCCTTACGCACAAGCGAATTATTGAAATAAAATTAAACTGTATGCTAGTCCCGAAATTAACTAGTTGTGTTGAGTGGACGTTTAACCCCATTTCTCTCTCTCTCAAATTTGGAGAAATATTGAAATTAGGGGAAATATTGAAATATTTGGGAAATATTGAAATTAGGGGAAATATTGAAATTAGGGAAAATAAATAATTTTTGCCACTGGTCACTGTTCAGGCCTCAGGGGATATCGACAGCTTAAAGGATAATATTTTTTTGATTTGGTGATGAGAAAATCAGATATTGTAGCTTTTATTCTGGATAAAAACAAAAAAAGAAACAAATAGCTATATCAGTAAATAATTGATATATCTTTATCTTCTACTCAAATACGACAATGGAATTTGAAATTTTAATCAAATTACAAGACAAATAGTAAATGAATACTTGATTTAGAAATTTTTCGGGAAAAAAGCTACAATATGTGTTTATTTACGATATGGATAAAGGCCTACATGCTGTAGCCTATATCTACATGTAGGCCTATGTGTAAATAAAGGCCTATGTGTAGATAAAGGCCTATGTATTGTGTAGATGAAGGCCTACAAGTAGATACAGGCCTATGTGTAGATAAAAGTCTACATGTAGATAAAGGCCTACATTGGTGATGAGGTTTTCGGTAGAATTCCTGGGAGGAATGAATTTGATCCAATCACCACCAATATCCATATCGTAGTAGCATACTTCACGTCTTCACTCACATGTACTTTGAATGAAATCTAATTTCACCTCGTTCTAAAACAAAACTAATTGAATGTTGGTCTTTAGGTCACTTGTACTTTGAATGAAATCTAATTTCACCTCGTTCTAAAACAAAACTAATTGAATGTTGGTCTTTAGGTCACTTGTACTTTATATGAAACCTAATTTCACCTCGTTCTAAAACAAAACTAATTGAATGTTGGTCTTTAGGTCACTTGTACTTTGAATGAAACCTAATTTCACCTCGTTCTAAAACTAAACTAATTAAATGTTGGTCTACTAAAATTTGATTTTCAGTTCTTCAGGGAAATTGATAATGTGTGAAAATTGTCCTTATTTCTTCAGGAAAAAGACTTATTTAAAAACCAAAAGTAGGCCTACTTGGTTGTGCTTTTAGTTCCAAATTTTTCAGTTTTGAAATGTTTGAAATTTTAACAAAACATCAAACACATGATTCAAGTGGATATTTATTTATCAAGCCCCTTGAGAACAGAAAATCTAATTGTTGAGGCCTTAGCTGTATCTATACAGATTCTATCACAATTTAATTCAATTTTGAATCCTCTAACAACAGACTAAAAATCTTCTAATTTTTAAATTTTACTGACTTCAATCTTACTTCATTTCCTCTTGTCAGGTCTTGACCTTCGACCTTTCTAAATCTTCTTCTATCCATAATAATGTCAATGAATGTCTCTTCTGTTCACTCTGTCTGTATTGTGTAACCTAGAAAATTTCGTTAAATAGGAATATTTCAGAATTTTTTTAAAAACTAACAAATTGGATTCTGGACTGACAGCATTGTTATCTATACTAAACCATATTTTCATCAACCAATCTAATGTTTAACAAGACAGACATTCAGGCCTGGAAATAACAGTTTGAGATGTACCTGACAAAATGTCAGGCACTAATGAAATAGTACTGGACATTTTCAACTTAGTGCTGGATATGTATATATATTATAGCAGCAAAAAAGACAAATCAGTGCAGCACAAAATGACAGGCACCAGTGGTTTTGTGCCTGACAAAGTCTGAACTGTGCCTGACATTGTCAGTGACAGGTGCCTTATTTCCAGGCTTGCTGAGACATTTGTCCGATTTGATTTTGCGAATTAATGTTTTTGATGAGCATGGTGTTGATTTTGTTTTAATTTTGTTGAATGATTCATTAGATCTTTTTAAAAATCATCTCATATCAAAAAAAAAAACACTCATCATCAAAATCTCCTTTAAAAATATCATAAATCGTGTAAAAATATTTGATTAAGATTATATGTGTATTACTGCTAGTTTGTCAAACCCACAATGCTATTAAAAGCGTCCATGATTTTTCTACAGACGGACCTTTGGATTTGAAACATAACCATGGAAACGGTTACCTAGCCAACGGACATGCAACAGCCAATGGTCACGTACCTCACGACACATCATACGATTCACACGTAGATAAGAGGATGTTTGAAAATGAAATGAATCGCAGAAACGAGAGTAAGTGTTTCCGCTATAAACAAAAAAATGGAGGCGGGGCATATTATCAGCTTGCCTATATATAAATCATTTCTTGCTTAATATAATGCTTCAAATATTTTTAAAAATGTTTTTTTGCTAAAAACAAACAAATCAAGATTGTCCAGACTGCTTCAATAGGTTATTTTTATTAAGTAATCTCTGCTTTCTTTCCTCTATTTCCACTTTTATACAAAATTCTCATACAAATAAACTATTTGTATAAAATAAATTAGTATCATTCTGTCTGCTTTCTGCCTTATATCTTGAATTCTATACGAAGATTCTCAGAACGAATCCTTGACCCGATCATTTAGCTTTTTCTCAGTTCTTCATTCATAAACATTTGATCTACTTTGATCCTTAATCCTGTCTCTATATATAGCTGATTTCTGATTCTATATCATATTGTGTTTCATTGTGTTATATCATACATATATATCACCCTCAAAGCACTTCCTTTAATTATGTAGATATGCATGTTAGAGTTAGTTGAATGTCTTCTTTATATTTGATATATTTAAATTTCTGTCAGCCCCTTTTAAAGGTACCAAACTAAAAAAATTGCAAATGACCTCAGAAAATCAATGTGGTAGATTTGGTACCCAGTGAAGTTTGTTTTTTATGTCTAAACGGACAAGATGCTTCATATTATATTTGAAATATTTAAATTTCTGTTAGCCCCAACTCAAAAATTGCAAATGATCTCAGAGAATCAATGTGGTAAATTTGGTACCCAGTGGAGTAGGCTATGTTATGTCAAACGGACTAGATGCTTCATATTATGTTTTAGCTTGTATATAAATATAACAGTGTGTAAGGCTGTTTTAATGTTTTGTTATTGTAGCATGATCAATAGTAAACATGTTGTCATTTTCACGTTTTCAAGTTTCTCAATGGTTAAAGGGAGATAATTTGCATTTCAGCTCAAATAATTTGAAATTACATGAATGATTAATACAAGGAAAAATTAAAACTTCTCAATCTTGTCGGTTTTCTGACACGGCCGTACATTACTATTTTCCCATTTAGCGTATCATATCTTAAGTATGTATGGATGCACATACATGTAAGCTGTGCTCTCGTGCAAGCAGTAAAAATATACTAGAATACTAACTGTAGACATATGGAATGTTTTTATTGGGGTTTAATGATTACTGTTTAGTTTTAGCACGCCCTTATCCCTATCTCACGATACATTCACCTGTCCAACCTCGTGGGTTTTCTCCGGGTCTCCGGTTTCCACCCACTGCTAAAGACCTTGAATTATTGAAATAAAATTAAACCATATGTTAGTCCCGAAATGACCTAGTTTGTGTCAAATGGACCTTAAACCCCATTTCTTTCTCTCTGGCTCTTAAGATACATAGGTTGTGTGCAGCTGATGAAAACATTGAATATATACAACATGAATCTGTGAATGTCAGGGGCTGCGGAGCTAAGGGGGCTTTAGCCCCAGCATTAATTTTTAATAGTGAAAAATAAAATGTCGCGAAAAAAGGTTATGGGGTGGGGGGTATGGGTGTGGTGCTTAGTGGGGGCGGCCGCATTGCGTGAGTTATTGTCAGTAGCCCCCCGAAATCGGGCCCTGGTGAATGGTGGAACTGTTTTGGGAGTTAAATGATTATTTATTGTTAGAGTTTTGTTAGAGTTTTTGTTTATTTTTATTTTTGTTTATTTGTAGATGTAGGTAGAGTGGACTATAACAACAGACAGGGAGCAGGTTAGTATTTCAGATATTTAAAAAAACGCTTGAATTTTATCATATTTCATTATATATCCAATAGTAAATGCAGAAAGACTGCACTACATGCAAAACAAAAAAACCAAAAAAGAAATGACTTGTGAAGAAGGCAAGGAGCAGTGTCTAGTTATTTAGATGGGATGAAAAATAAGGGCTTATGTCGTGCACATAAAAAAAGAAGAGAAAGAGAGACGTCATTCTCCACGCAAAATAATGTTCCATATGAGATTTGTCTAAAGATTTAGACTCTGGTCACAACTGATGGTGCATCCCCGACTTGCTCTACTAAACAGGGCAAAACTTTAAGGACCAGTAACACCGTTGATTACCAATAGCATAAACAAGTTGTTTTTTTTCCAAACATGTGCAAGGGCGCGGGATGTTGATGACTAGTCATCTTGTTGTAATATGTTGCTGTCTATTTTTCAGATATTCATTTTCATGGCGTACCCAAAAGTCCCTCCAAGGACCAATACATCGATCTTGAAGAAAAGAAAGACGGTAGCCTACAGAGTAATCCAGAGAGCGGCTATTCCACGCCTGACCCCTCCAAACCAAAAAAGGTTATTTACGAAGTTGTCGTCTGATGTTTCTCATGTTTTGTTCTGTGTCGCTTTTCTTCGAAAAAACAAAACTTTTTATATGTTCGGAATCTTCGGATCTCTTGGCGCAGGAACTTTTTATTTTTTGTAAACTGTTGAAATCTTTAGCTATCGATCGACGATAACATTAGAATGAGTTGAACTGGACGTTAGAAAAACCGAGCGCTTAAAAAGATAATTTGGCGTCGACAGTGCTGTTAAAAGATAGTCAAAGACACGGAAGTCAGAAGATCTCGCTTTTAAAAGAAAAAAACTTTTGATTAAATAACAAAATATGTGATATTTTTGTGTGAACTGCTGTCGCTAAAAAGCATTATCAAAAATAAACACTTGGTCGACGTTTCGTACAAGTTTGATTTTCTGTGCTTCCTGGCCAAACAAGGTCCCATTTGTTTGTTATGTGGAGTCTTAAGAGCATGCATGAACTTTGAACTATGACCTCACCTTTGAACTGTGAAGTGACCTTTACGTCAAATTCTATAAAGTGGTTATATGTTCACGTTCTCGTTCCGTGTCGAGCACCATGTTTTTTACAATGTACTATGTATTTAGATATTGTATCATGTGATGTTTTGTTTCTGGGAAGGATCTGTGTCAAGTGTTTCTATTGGAGCAGGCTGTGTTCTGTGCTCTTTTCATCCTATCAAATAGTGTATTACATAGTCTTATGTAGATGGCTGTAGACTTACATTTAATTGAATCAGACTATTGGCAGAGCACAAGAGAAATAATGGGATGGACATTCAGCAGGAGCAAATGCGTACGGTATTTCCACTGTTGTGGCAGCTTAAAACAACGTAAAAAAATGAGAGAATATGCGCGGTGACTCAAATCAGAAAGAGGCGAACGGTTCCGCTTGATGAATAAAAAAGATTCATAAACACAACAAAAGTGACAATACCAGTTGTATTGAGAGTTATGGGACTTGATATTAACTCTTTAACAAAGAGTCAAAATAGGTTAAAGGTCAAGTTTTTGACCAATGATATTGGGATATTCTCCTGAAAGGTTAAAGGCTAAAGGTCATGTAGTTGACCAATGATATTCTCCTGATATGTGTATAAAAAAAACCTCTATATATTTGTTAATATATTATAATTTTTTTAAAACCTTCAAAAGGTACACAATTGTTCCGCAGAACACGGAACAAAAGATAGGGGTTTGATTTACCGTTAGGTTGGTAAATGAGTCTGTATGGACTGGTAAATCAAGACTATATAAGTTGGTAAACGAGTCTGTATGAACTGGTAAATCAGTCTGTATGAACTGGTAAATCAAGTCTGTACAGACTGGTGAATCAAGACTATATAAGTTGGTAAACGAGTCTGTATAAACTGGTAAATCAAGTCTGTACAGACTGGTGAATCAAGACTATATAAGTTGGTAAATCAGTCTGTATGAAGTGGTAAAGTGGTTTGATTTATAGTTAGTTAATTATCTACAGCAAGAGTTTTCTTTCGTACTATGGTGCTCTTTTTTAACATGGTTATAAATTTGCTAAAACAAAATAACTAACAATGGTGCAAAAGATAAGCAATAATCCATTAACTTTTGACACCAGAAGGTGAAAAAGATCCATCCAAGTTGAAAAACATAGCCAAATTAGAATAACTCCCGTTTATAAATAGCCTTATTACTTTACTTGCACTCTCTATAACTTACTCAATCATATCGATGGCCGTATTCCCCAGGCAGTTGTAAGAGAGACCCACCCGTTAAACAGATATCGTGGTTACTCTGAACGCTGATTTAAAAATTTATATATTCTTCATCATTTTGACATGGACAGCTGTTGTTCAAATAATATAAAAAACCTAGGTCCTGTTTACACATTGTTGTGCACAATAAGAATCCTTGGCAGTTGGAATTTGATAAAGAGTAGGCCGTAGTGTCGCTATCCAAGCAAAATTTCCCCCATAGCACCCTGTATCAAGTACACCCTTCTTCATTAGCCCAGTCTGAGCAGAAGATCAGGACATTAAACCACAATTCATTTTCGTTACCTTCTTAAATTATTTCAGTTGATGGTTTTGTGAATAAGATCCAATTTTAACAATATCTCTCGCACAATATGCCTGGGACATATTTGGCTGCGGGATTTTGCTAAAAAAAATATACGAAACGGGACTTTCGAAAATAATTTACTAATCAAGGGATTTATATATTAACTATGTACGATATGTGAGTTAACACTGGTTGTATTAAAACACATATTTCCATCCATCTAAAGTATGTATTTTATAATTAAGGCCTTCATTATCATTTAAGGCCTTCATTGCCTTTTATTTACAATACTATTGATATCTCTCCATCCAAATTTGTCCATTTTAAACAATTTTATGCAATTTAATATGAAACTTGTGAAATATAATCTCCATCGAGATTTATTTAAATTTATGCAAATTCCAGTTGTTGTGAAACAGTTCTTGCCTTTAATTAAATTGATTTGGTCAGGTTCCCTTAAGGACATGTACCGGTATTCAAATATTGCTTCAACCCTCTCGGTTGCTATCCTCAAAACTAAGTTTTGAAATTTTAAAACAAACCATTGTTCATGAGTCTCAAATAAACTATTTATTTATCTGGCACTTTGGTTGCTATTCATAAAAACTTTTAGTTCAAATTTTTTAATTTTTAAAAATTTTGTAATTTTAAACAAAGACTTGATCAGAAGATTTAAAAAAAACCCTATTTATTTAGACCTAAAAGAACTAAATTTTAAATTACCTTGTAACCTTGGCCTAATATTAAAGTTTTATACATAGCTTAGTTTTCTTTAATAATTACAGATTTTGTTTATAAATTTTCAATTTTATTTAAACGGACACTTATTCTACTTACACTTGTAATTTTTCATTTTAAGTAAATCCAATTTTTGTTTTCATTTTAAAATATTTAAGACGCAAAACTCGTGTTTAATTTAATTTCTTTTTTAAATAAAAATATAACTGTTTTATTATATTGTGTAAATACATCATTATTAATACGAAAAATTCATAAAAAAGTGTAATTAACATTTTTATCTTTACATTGCATGTGTGTGAACTGTTAATTAAGTATGTGTGAGCTTGTAAATGAGTCTGTACAGACTGGTAAATCAATTCTGTATGGCCTGGTAAATAAAGACTATATGGATTGGTAAATCAAGTCGTATGGACTGGTAAATCTAGACTATAATAGTTGGTAAATCAGTCTGTATTGTCTGGTAGATCAAGACTATATAGATTGGTAAATCAGTCTGTATTGCCTGGTAAATCCAGACTAAATGGATTGGTAAATCCAGACTATATGGACTGGTAAATCAAGGCTATAGATTGGTAAATCAGTCTGTATTGACTGGTAAATCAAGTCTATATGGACTGGTAAATCAAGGCTATATAAGTTGGTAAATCAGTCTGTATTGCCTGGTACACCATCTATATGGACTGGTAAATCAAGTCTGTATAGTGAGAAATGTATTATAAATGCATGTTAAAAAGAAATCAGGTATAATTGAGAATTGATATTCTTATTTATGTCATATTAAGATTGACAGAATCAAACGCATCAAAGATATTATTTTTCATCAATGTGTGAATGGATCATTGTTTGAATGGGGGAAAGAGAGAGAGAGTTGTCCTTAATTCAGATACTTCATAAAACTTGACTTTACTGTCAGAAATGTCAATTATAACCAAAATGTATTTGAAAAATTTGATTTTTGAGAATTCTTCTTTCTGAGTTCATGTAATCATGTAAATTATTATACAGAAGGAATAAGTAAACCTCGCCGTAATTTTATTAAGAAACTAATTCTATTTTGAGCCAGAGACCTCAAATTAACCATTTTCAAAAATTTAAACAATAAAAATTATACCTTGAGCTACCTGTTGAATTAGAATTAAAATAGAGGAGATACGAAATAAACCCAGGTAGAATTTAAATTGTAATTAACAGAATAATAATAATATGAGTATGAAAGAAAAGAGAGAGAGTCATTTCAATATGTAATTATGTATGTAAAATGTGAAAATATATAAAAAAAAACAACTAAATTTCATACAAGAAATAAAGAAAATATCATTATATAGCTATGGTGACAGAGTTTTTTTTTTAATTTGTTTCGTCTAGAAGAGAATTAGTTAGTGGAGTTTTCATGGTTATAATCTTTCCCAATATCCCACCACCCCATGTTCAAGCCGTCCTGTGCAAAAAAAGAATTATCTTAGTTCTTTTCAAAATCACCTGAGTGGACAACAGAATGTTCAAACTTAATTCCTTCTCTAATAATGTCTTTGTCAATATGTTGCTCAGTATGTCCAACCTCACCCCCTCACCCCAACCCGTTGGTCCAGAGGCTCTGGACAACTGTCTCTTGTACCTGTATCGAGGTTCAAATGCAAGGCTAGTACCCCAACCCCACCCCCCCCCCCCACCCTGGAATTAAAATAATTTGTAGCAGGAATTGTTCATAGGAGGGGCACATGTAATACCCAGGCAAGTTCCTGCTACCCCCGCCCATCTCTCTGGTACATATATATAGCCTAAAATAATCTGCGGCCCGGACTTGGTCATAGGAGGGGGGGACCTTAAACAGATGGTACTGTGTCCTGTTAAGGGAAGAAGTTTAGAGTTTTACTGTTCTGGTATTTTTTGTTACAAGCCAGAGGAGCATCTATAATAATAGCCAGACTTGAGCTTGGAATTCTTCCTATTTGATAGTAGACTGAAGCCCCAGCCCACACCCGGCCAAACCCTCCATATATTGTTTGCGTGTACATGTACTCACGTTTAAAAATTCTTGTTACAAGCTGTGGAAGGTAACAGCCAGAGTTGAGCTTGAACAAACTTGAATACTCATACGGGGCTTTCAATGCCTGTCTTTAATTACCCCCACTTGAGATAAGACACGAAGCCAGATAGCCGACATTTTATTTCTTATATCTACGATTTTCGTGGAAGCCACTTAGTGCCCTTCGATGTTTTAAAAGTAGGTGTTTCATTTAATACAATTGATAATATTTATGCGTATAAAGGATTACCGCATTACAAAATAGAATACTGACTTTTGAGTATGGCGGAGATCTATTATCAAAGTTGGCGATATTGAGTGCATCAAATGAGACCTGAAGACAAAGGCCCCAGAGAAACCAAGCAACAAATGGAGTAGGGACAGAACCTTACTCGACAACGACGCAGCAGAAGAAAATCAGAGAAGAACAGCCAACTCTAGAAAGATAATATTTGTAAACGTTATGTTTTTGTTATTTCTATGTATTTTATTTTCTCTGCATGCAGGCATGGTCTTCACTTTTATACTTGTGTTCGCACACAGCGTTTAATTGTTCTGTTTAAGCGTTCACAAATGTATTTAAATAACTTTCTGGAAGAATAAATTTAAAGTTTTTAAAAAGTACCCAATATAATAACGGACTTGAATTTTAATAACATGTAGACTTACAGTTAAATTTCCTCTTGTGCACGTGTGGTTTGGTTTTCATTTCGTAAAAATAAAAATACTAGTCCTTTTTTTTAAAATCAATCACATTAATAATATATTTAATATATTTTATTTCAGTTCTTCAAATTGAAGCACCGGCACCGGAAACCGAATGCTTTGCTGTATTCTGATTTTGCGCGCTATTCACACGACCCACCTGGTCATACGTGCGGTCTCCCATGCTGCCGGGAGGACCTTCAACTGGAACTACAGAAACAATTCCAGGCGCGATCGCTGGGGGGTCTATATGGATGCATCCCAGCTCCTGTAAAATATTCAGAACCCAACTTCACGCTCACGACAAAACGTAACCTTATCAAGGGACGACCAACGTTCGCAAATAAATTCCTGTCCTTACAACCCAGTAACTTGGCAACTAACGCTAAGCAACGAGCGGCTCTACCAGACTTCCATGATGACACCGTGGTGGGAAGTTGCTATTCATCATTAGTTAACAAAAACAAGACCCACCAAGTTTCAGCTTGGGATCATTTTTATCGTCAAGAGATTGCTCTTCCCCAGCTTCTCGAAGACGCAGATCATCTGGTGTTGCTGGACCACGAGGCTGGCGAGACTCTTGATGACCTGGACAATAATGAAATAGGAATAATCGAAGTTCATTCTTCGAACGAAAGTAAAAATAAACCTTTAAGACTGCCCATAATAAACAAGGCATTGACAAATCTGTCCAGCACTATCGGCACAAGGGATCCTATTGACGTTCCAAAGACGGAAACGTCCATGGATAGTCCAATTGATGAAGGTTATGCCCCGGGGAGTTCGTCTGATCGCTTGACGGACTGTGAGACCTCGGACAGTGACTATATCACCTCCTCCGACCATTATTACGATGTAATTAATCCCCTTCCTCTACCGGCAAATTATCCTGCAAATACCCAAACGCCTAACCCCAACTCCCCGCGGCCGATACCCAAATCGTGTCTAAAGAAGAACCAGAACGGGTATGCCCAATCGCCGACGCATTCCAATAAATTTTCCACTTTGCCTAAACATTTTTATCGCTCACAAGGAACTAATATTCATAAGAAAAAGAATTCAGTGGTGCCGTTTCTGTCCATGCCGTTACCGCCTCCACCCGTGGATACGCCTGATGATCAGTGCCCGGAAATTTGGACAGTTCCGTTACCACCTTACCCCGAGCCTCCAGAACAAATTTACGAAGACATCGCTAGCCTTACCCCCTTTGTAAATACTGGTGACGTAGACGAATGGCCGCCAATCCCCTTGTCTTTATTCCCGCTTTCCCCAGGCTGGGAGGGAGTTGTGAGTTGTCCAAGCACACCAGCATGGAGACCTTCTCCCATGAGGAAAAGATCTTCATCCATCGACGGAGATACGATGTCTCGGACAGGAAGCTACGCGAGTAACGACAAATTAAGGAAAAAAGTGTCATTTGTGTTGGAAAGATCTTTTGATCCGAAGATTTCTGAGAATATAGAAACGATTTCCTATCAAACATATCCCAGTAATAAACCGCGGGAACCAACAAGTGATAACCAGTCAAGAGAAAATGTGGCGGTTAACGAAACCAATTGTCTCTCGGATAACTACTCTAGCAGAAGACTTTTATCGACCACAGGCAACAGAGACTTGAATACGAACGGCCCAGGTGGTCATAAAGTTAAATGGGAAAATGTGCCTAATTCAAAACTCTCAAATGATAAATCGAATTTGAGTTCACGACCCAACAAAACCCGTGTCCAACAGGACAGGAACTCTAATTTTACAGACATGAGCGCACTGGTAAAAAGTCCCGTAACGCTTATTCTTTAGGGTCTTCGCATCTTCAATAGAAGGCTTGATCTCGCTTAACTACGTACATCTTATCTAGTTTGATTGGGTATAAGCCCAGCTTGTGGTCCAATCAGATTCCTTCGTTAAAATATCGTTACGAATATTAAGTCTCGCGCTTCTAGCTAAATGTCTACATGTGACAATCGAGTTGCAAAGTTCAAGGTTCGATCAATATCAAGGTTGTTGGAAATCATGGCTGATCAACAAAGTGTTTCCATCTGCAGGATATGGTTTTCCGTGAGTTTCTCAATTGAAAAAAAAACTTTCAACGGATGTAAACATGTATATTTCTTTTTCTGTGGAGGCTGCCATATTTGTTTACCGCGTATTATGTGCCACGACCCCTGTTTGGGCAATGCTAGTTAGTCACGTGTAAACACAACGAGCGCAAAAGTTGGGGAATTTGCGAGTATTGAAGCAACGGTTAGATGCTGTAAAACTCACGGCCGTTGCTTTAGGTGCATGGGGTCTTCGGGGAAGCAGCTGGTCAATCGTGATATCGGGCGCCTTAGTCTGGGGGTGCCATGTACCCCCTGCACCCCCGCTAGATACCGCCCTAGGGTACAAGAAAGTTTTTTCTCCATATGTCAATAGTCTCACAGTCTGAAAGCCAAAGGTGTGAAATCAGTAGCAGATACTATGAACTTCATTATAAAATAAAACCAAATAGGCCTACCAACAAGCCAAACCGTTAGACAAAATAAATTTGAAATCCTAAAAAAAATGGTATCGGCAAAATAGTGTAATCCGTGTAAAATCGATGGACAACACCAGTGTCCTCCAATGCCAGCATTGCAACATATTATAATTATAGACTTATTATTATGTAAATAATTGAGTAATCTCTACATATATTTTATATATTTTGTTAATAAAGCTATTTACATGTATTTCGAAATGAGGTTGCAATTTGGAACAGAAAGAACAAAGAAATTTGATGTATAGGCGTTCCGATGGCAAAATTATTGTAGATTTATATGTGAGAAATGAAATGAAATGAAATAGGGTTTAACGTCCTACTCTTCTGCACCTAACATGGGCTAATGGAAGACGGGCATGCGCCATACAGTGTGCTATGAGGGATATTTTTGCCCGGGCAAGGGATCCTTTACGTGTCCGCCAATGTGTACACGGGACCTTGGTTTTTCGTACCATTTGAACGACTAGACAGCTTTTCTTGTCAGGCCCTCCGTTCTGCATCACTGCCAGGGTGGGACTGAAAGCATTCTGCACAATAAGATCCATCTACTTCATACTTCGAGAATAAATCTGCATACTGAATAACCGCCATATCCAAAACTGAGTCTACTGTTTTATAATGCGGTTGTACTCGCTTTCACATTCTGACATACATACAAAGACTAAATAAACCTGTTCAATTCCATCAAAGATACATTATGGGAGATTAGATAACGAGTTGGCAGTTCTCACTATTATAGTTAAAAACTAGATAATGTAAGGGAAAAAACACAACACAATTTATATGGAAATAACAATCACTGGTTTGTATACATATAGCACGACGTTTCGACAAGTATTCTATTATCGTTTTGTGCTTGATAACGATAATAATGAATGAATGAAATGGGGTTTAACGTCCTACGCTTAAGCACCTAACCTGGGCCAATTGAAGACGGGCATACGCCAACAGTGTGCTATGAGGGAAATTTTGCCCGGGCAGCGGCGCTACGGCCTACTCTTATATCGAATTCCAACTGCCAAGGGATCTTTTACGTGCACTCCAATTTGTACACGGGACCTCGGTTTTTCGTCCCATCCGAACGACTAGGCAGCTGTCCTTGTCAGGCCCTCCTTCTGCATCACTGACAAGGGGAAATCACGCCGGAAAATCGAGATGAACTTTCTCGGCCAATGCAGGGATCGAACACTCAACCTCCAGGCTAGCGAACCAGCGCCTTATCCACTTAGCCACCGTGAGATAACGATAATAGAATACTTGTCGAAACGTCGTGCTATATGTAATAAACCAGTGATTGTTATTTCCATATAAATTGTGTTGTGTTTTTTAATGTGTTCAATCGCTAAATGCCACTCAAGGATTATAATGCGTGGGAAGTTGCTGAAAATTTCAGTCAAATTGATCCACTCTGAACCAATATTTTAGCGATTGACGTTTCGGCCTATCTTCGATCATCATTACTGAGGTCGGTTACGCCAATAACATAGCCTTGATTATCCTTTTTATGATTAAATCATGAATGAAAGTTGGGAAGCAGATCGGATCCTAGTCCAGTAAATATCGCAGGCTAGCGATGACATTGGGAGTTGATTGTGGCCTGGATAAGTTAATGTCTAATTAATAATTTAGATGGCATTTCAGGGATGGCATTTCAGGCCAAAAGAAAGACCTGCAATAGGCAGATTTAGCTCCTGGATAATTATATGTTTAAATGGAAGCAGAATAAATACATCTCAAAATCTCGAAGTATGCTTAGTGTTTTCAACCAAAATCGCCGATTTAGGGCATAAACTGTCGGTCAACCCATGGTTCGATAACAATGCGCCAAATGAAGTTTCGGGATACAGTGCTGGGCTACAGGCCCGCCTGGAAGGGAGTACGTGGGGTGGAGATATGTTGGTCAAACATGTTTGAAGGTTTATCTGCCTGTCATTTTTAGTTGAAATAGTTTTTGCCTGGACAACGTCATTAATATGAGTGTCTCAGGTCAGGTTGGCCACAAACTGTATATGTGCACCACACGTAAGACAAAAGCTATAAGGAGTTGAGAGAGGGAGGTACATTTCGCCCCAGCACACAACAATCCATGTTGAATTTCGGCAAACCTTAGTGGAGATTAGGACAGGTCCGTAGTCAAGCCCCCCCCCCCCCTTCTGGAAATAATTTTGCCCCCTTGACAAAAAGTTATCGACCATATGGCCGGGGGGAGTGACCCCCCCCCCCCCCTTTCCGCCGGGCTTCCCCCCTCCGCCAGCAAGCTGGCTACAGGTCTGGTTTGGGATTGGAACGCCCTTTATAATTTGTGTAATTGGTGTGATGTTTACCAAAATACATGTATAAAGGCGCGTTATTTTCAGCTGACATAATCGATATTGTTCCACTGCCAGGCTATTGCTTCTTTGTATATTTTATTACAAAGCAGTGGAGAAAAGCTTTTTCGGTAGGTCTAAATAATAAGTCCACATGCAGATTTCGTCAAGGTCGCAATATATAGACCTAACCGGCATTCGGTTATTATAAGGTCCATACAGGAACTTTGACTGTACAGCGCAATGGACGCCTATCGGCTACATTTCCACCCAGGGGCCTGTTTCACGAACTTTAAACTAAGATAAAAATCAAATTTTAGTAATTTTATTGGATAATATTAGATTGATTTTAGTGCATAGCCAATCAATATTGAAGTATCTACTAAAATTTGGATTTTATCTTTAGTTAAGATTTCGAGGAACAGGGCCCTGCTTTGATATTGTTGTTCCTTACGATGTAGCCTATGTGTAGTTTGTCTTGACATAATAGAGCTCTGTCGTGAGTTTTGTTTTTCTGTACTCAATAGTGTGACCCCTTTAATTAAAGAACAACAAAACCCAGTTGCGTTTCAGGCAAGAGAATGTATACTATATAAAATATATTTAAATAGAAGAGTGGCTATATTTTGCCAGTTAACACTATGCAGGGGACGCAACTCCATTTTACACGCGAAATGGCTAAAAAAATGAAAAGCAACCACGAACGATGTCGATAGATCAAGCGTGCCGGTAGCCAGCTTATAAAATTGGGGGAGGGGAGGCTACAGAATTTTTGGACGGGCTGGGGGTGTGGCCAGGTAGGAATACTCGTAAGTAATAATTATTGTTGGCAAAATAATTATTTTTTTTTTGGGGGGGGGGGGGTAATTCGATTATTTTTTTTGGGGGGGGGGGGGATAACTTAATCGTTCTAAGTTCTTAAGTTCTACTATAATAAATTTACGTTATAACAAAGGGTCTGGCAAAAGGCGACGTATAGTCGCGTTCGGATTGGCAAACGATCCATTGCGACAGTTGGAATTCGATATTATTATTATTAGCGTCAGCCTTTTCGCCGCTGTTCGGACAAAATTTCCCTCGGCCCACTATATGAAGTATGTCCGTCTTCATTAGCCCAGTCTGAGCAGAACAACAGGACGCTAAACCCCATTTTGTTTCATTTCGACCACGTGCCACAGTGGCTCAAAGGGTAGGACATTGGTTCGCCCCGTATCCACATTGACGTATAATATTGCTATCCTGGCAATTATTTTCTGATAACAGGCCCGGTAGGGTAGGGGTGGGGGGCTTCGTCGTGCCCCCGCATTAGCAGAACATTATTAGGATGTTAAGCCCCGTTTCATTTCATTTCGAATACGGGGCCCTCCAGGTTAGAGAGCCAGTATCTTACTCACTGAGCGACCACGTCTCCCCAGCAACTGCCGGAGCCCAGTGAATACCATTTCTTGCGAGAGCTCCTTATTTACATGTATTTACACGTTTAAAATAAAATCAGGATCTATAACTTTTTCATTGCTGTTTTCGCTTTTTGATAATAAAAAAATAATGAAGTAGTCGACCGTGATTAGAGCAATCGTGGCCCTTTACAAAATTGTCCAGAACTATATTTATTAGTTTCATAACTTTTAGTTTAGGGGAGGGGTGGGGTGGCGAAATAAGGCATGCTGTGCCGGCCCTTTACAAAATTGTCAAGAACTATATTTATTAGTTTCATTTAACTTATTTTAGGGGAGGGGTGGGGTAGCGAAATAAGGCATACTGATTTTTCTTCTGGTTTAATGTGCATGTGCAAAAAATCTGCTTATTGGTGTTTAGTCATAAATATCTCAAGCACGGTGTACGTTTATCATATTGCATAATGGACATATCTATTATATATTGACTTTCTCCGTTTGTCTAATTGTTATATAGTTATTGCGAAGTTAATACGATTATACACCACTTCAGCTGACGATAACAAGGCAACTATTTATTACACGGGTTTTAGTATCTGTTGTGTGGGCGGTGGAAACCATGTGCGCCATGTAAATCATGGGATCTGTCATTTACTCTGTCAACACAGAAATGGGCGTGATCATGAGCTGGATTTGCACGATGGCACATGTCAATTAGACCGTGACTTGCTTCTGTTTGATCAATGTCTACTGGATCGACCGAGGCTATAGCGTACAGGAAGCTAACGGTTTTATTAGATTTATTCATAAACTAGATTATTTTTGCAAACGAGATTTGAGAAATATAAAGATTATTTATTATCCCAGCAGATGAAACGCGGATATTTACCAAAATACGAATTATTACACTTTTATTTCGCTGATAAACATTGCCCTCCGACCTCTTGTCTGAGACTGCAAGGTGCCCGTGACGTCATTCAACACGTGACTAGGTGGGCAGTATCGAGTAATTGACGCCCGCCATTTTGACGAAGAGTGACACTGTCTTGTTTTAAGGTAAGCTGCCAATAAGCATGAACTCAACGAATCTGTGAAATTAGTTTGTTAGAACCAATCAAGTCATGTCTAGTGACTTGCGGTTACTAGTTATCAATAATTAATTAATGCAGTTGATGATACTTCATAACCGTGTCGAATAATAACACGCGCTGCTGCTGGGGTTGTTTACAATGAAGTCTGCCCGTGCTCTGCACAATAAACGTCGACAACACATTTAAAATTAAAAATCTTTCGGCTGAGTCGCTTGAGCGAGGGCTCGCTTGCTGGCTAGCTAGACCCGCCTTGTAAAATTATGTCGTCTTTTGACACACGACAAAAGCGATTGATTGATGCGAGATTGTCATATCTGACGTTGAGACTGGACTGATCGACATGAGAATGATCGGTTGAGGTGGGGTTTTAATTCCGAATTCGTTTCAAGCCAGTCGAGTGGGCCGCTGCTAAGTGCAGTTATGTTGCAGTCAGTTTATTTATTGGATCGGCCATTGCTTGCAGCGGTTAATCTATAACGGCACTTCTTGCCTCGCATTACAATACACATACATAAATATTAGTATTATTACTAACACGATGTACAACATTGTATAACTCCGAGTGTTACATCTTGCACGTTTTAAGTCGTTCTTAACATAACCCGGCACATAATTGGAAGAAGATGAATATATATTTTAGCCGATCGACATCGGAAGTGAATAAATGACGTCCTCGAGAAACGGAAAGATTAACTAAAATTACTAATTGAAAATTTGAACCTGTTTGTGATTTAAAAAAAAAAAAGAAATACAGAATATGTTTCCAATCCAAACGATGCATCCAAATTATTTACCTCTTCAAAGTTTTTCTTAATATTTGTTGTGCTAAATAAGTAAATAGTTAGCCTACACATTTAATAAAAAAATACAAATTAAAAAAAAATGATATTGGTATCACTCAGACCATCAACTATTGAACTAATATAAATAATTTAATAGTAAATAGCATGAAAAGGGTGAGATTGCCCAGATTGGTATCGGACAATCAGATTAGCCAATAATTGGTACATCACAGCAAATATAGATCCCCATTGACTAGGCCTATTAGTAAAAGATTAGGCCTAATTATTGTACACCACCAAAGCAAATAGATCCCCATTGACTATTAGTAAAAAATTAGGCCTTATTATTGTACACCACAGCAAATAGATCGGGACCCATTGACTATTAGTAAAAAATTTGCCCACAAATACTCTTTTTTCCAGGTTATTGTGGCCCCTGGACCCTATAAGGACCTAGGATGGACCCCCCCCCCCCTCCCGGAATCAAGAATTGCTTCCGAGGGCCCTGTTAGCCAATAATTATTGTACACCACAGCAAATAGATCCCGATTGACTATTAATATAATAATATACATTTTTCTTGGGAACAAAAATGTCAAATGCTGTTTTTATTAATAAGCCTTCAAATGCTGTTAAAGTGATTTTATTAATTTAACCCTTAGTTAGGATCCAAGCGGCCTAAATACCGGCTGTGGATGCCCCTTGACAGTAGTGCCACAGGTACGGTACAACTTCTCGGTCAATCAGTAACAATCAGGTTGGGATGGCCTAGTGGTCTAAAGTGCCATGCTTCGACCTCTAGCTGACCGGCCACCTCTGGCTTGCGGCTGTGGTTTCGACCCTGGTGTAAGCGTATGTGGCATGGAAATAGGGGCGCCTTCTCAACCTCGTGGGTTTCCTCTGGTCCTCCATTTTCCTCCCACTGCTAAAGAACCAACCCTACGCACAAGCGAATTATTGAATTAAAATTAAATCATATGTTAGTCCCGTAATGACCTAGTTTGTGCCGATCGAGTGGACATTAAATCCCATTTCTCTCTCTTTTAATTCGATTAAATTGATCGTTGATATTTTGACTTGTTTTCTTAGTAAAAATGTTTTTAAAGATGCATTATGTAAGAGCTACACATGTAAATCAGGGCCCAGTATTTAGAAATTTTGACATCAGATAAAATCCAAATTTTAGTAGATACTTCAATTTTCATTGGCTTAGCACAAAAATCAATCTAATATTATCCAATCAAATTCCAAAATGTGTATTTTATCTATGGCATGTGATGGCATGTCTTTTTTCTGGCTATATAAATTAAACACATATTCACATAACAAGCGAATTATTGAAATAAAATTAAACCGTATGTTAGTCTGAAATGACCTAGTTTGTGTTAAGTGGACGTTAAACCCCATTTCTCCCTCTAGTTAAACTAAAATTTTCAATATATTAATTTTCATGTATCTATTTTTGAACTACCAAAAGTAGGATGTTAAACACCATTTCCATTTCATTTCATTATTTTCTTTTGAAACCCCATTTTCATTTCATTTCATTTTCTTTTTTGAAGGTCATGTCCGTAATATCTCAAGGTCAACTGCCATCCTATCAGGAAGCTCAACTTAGTCATGTGACAACTAGTAATGATGACAGGTTCGTTAACTAATTACGATATTATTAAGAGTACCTTGAAACATTGCTTTAATTTAAAAAGTAATTATTGTGTTCCATATTATATTTATCTGTTTATTACTACATGTATTAGGGGGGGGGGGGCTGAATGGGTAACTGTGCGTGTTGCATCATAAGGTCTGTCATTGAGTTTCGAATCTCTGCTTGTATGTGACAAGGGGTCAGGTCACCTGTCCAAACAACCTTGTAGGTTTTCCCCGGCTCTTCCTGTTTCCACCCACTGCCAAAGACTCCTAAACACAAGCAAATTAATGCAAAAACAAATTGGACAATGTGTTAGTCTAGTGGATGTTAAACCCCATTTTTCTCTCTCTCTGTTTATTATTGTCCTTTGTAGACACTGGGATGCACATAAAAGATCCCTTGATTGTTTGAATAGGTTGAAGCACGGCTATCCAGGTAAAATGCACCTCATAGCACCCTGTATGGTGTATGTCCGTTTCCGTTACCCTAGTCACAGCAGAACAGTAGAATGTTGAAATCGTGTTTTATTTCCAGTTTGCACAAACCCCATTTTATATTTGGAGGGTGGTGGTTGGAATGGCCTAGAGGTCTAGAGTGTCGTGCTTCAACCTCTAGTTGGCCGGCCACCTCTGGCTTGCGGCTGCGGTTTCGAGCACTGGTGTTAGCATGGAGATAGGGGCGCCTTCTCAACCTCGTGGGTTTCCTATGGGCGCTCCGGTTTCCTCCCACTGCTAAAGACCCCTATGCGCAAGTGAATTATTGAAATAAATTTAAACCATATATTAGTCCCAAAATGATCTAGTTGTGTTGAGTGGACGTTAAACCCTATTTCACTCTCTCTCTCTCTCCCATTTTATATTTGTAATTCTATTTGTAATTTTATTTGTAATGTTGTTTTTTTAGGGACTCACTAAGTGGTAATATGACAAGTGAACATAGTGAGGAAGAGTTAGCTCATATTGAGACGTATAAACAAAGTATATATAGGTAATTATTTATACTATAAACTTTTACAGGGGGGGTTCGAATCCTTGGTTGTATGTGACAAGGAGTAGGGTCGCCTTTCCAGCCTCGTGGGTTTTATCCGGGTCCTCCTGTTTCCTCCCACTGCTTAAGACCCCTACGCGCAAGCTAATTATTGAATAAAATTAAACCATATGTTAGTCCCGAAATGACTTATCGTCCTTATTGTTAAAATTATGTTGACGTTCTAACACCTGACGTCAATTACTGGCAGACTAACGCCATTGAAGAGACGACCACTGTCAAGATCGGTCGCATTATTTTTGTTACATCTTTTTTGTAAATCATTTTAGTGAAGCCTGTACCACAACAGGCTCGGGACTGTACAGCGCAGTGGACGCTTACGGCTGGCCCCCGGATCCATTCACTTGATTTGATAATTGTTTATTTTTTGCAATGTCTATTTTATGTCTTGTTCGCCGGTTTATCTTGTATATTTTTGTTTTGCATGTAGTGCAGTCCCCCGGCACTTACTATTAGTTTGTGTCGAGCGGACGTTAAACCCCCTTTCTCTCTCTCTCTATTAACTTTTACACACCTGGGTCGATCATGATTTCTCGACCCTTTCTGACGCAATCCGTTTTGTTTTTTTTCCTATTTCAAATTTCTCAGGGATGTATCTGCCTTTATATTTGACATGTACATGTAGCATGAGTCAATTTGCTCACGACCACCCCTACCATCTTCCCTTGTATGATTCATTAATCATATAACATTAAGAATATAACATTTGCTAAAAACAATTTGCATGAAATAATAAAATTGCTTAAAATATTGAGTAGCCTTACCTAGTTTTAAACCAGTTCTATCACATGTGATAAAGACTGACGTCAATATTGTCCTTAAAGGATGGATTTACTCAAGATAAAATACTAAATTCCCTTAACGTCCTACATGTACCTAGGTTAAAATGAAAAATCATGTGCGTCAGTTAATCAATCCGATCTGCCCATGCTCTAAAGGGAGATAATTACCAGTCTTACTCAGAAGTTGGGACCTGTTTCTCTAAATCTTAACTTAAGATAAAATCCAAATTTTAGTGGATATTTCAATTTTGATTGGCAAAGCACTAAAAGCAATCTAATATTATCCAATCAAATTAATAAATTTGGATTTTATCTTAGTTAACATTTCATGAAATAATAGGCCCCTGATTTCCAACATTGTCTAAAATTTTATCCTTAAATGACATTTAGAAGTAGACTGTAGAGGTATAATATTCTTAATAACACAACTTTATGGATTTACTACTTCTTCGTTTATTACATGCAACGTTTCAATACTCTTACAGGTATCTTTATCAAGCAATGATAAAGATACCTGTAAGAGTATTGAAACGTTGCATGTAGTAAACGAAGAAGTAGTAAATCCATAAAGTTGTGTTATTATGAATTGTCTAAAATTGTAAAATTACTATTTGTCATCTTATCTTCAGGCATCCATTGTTTCCACTGATGGCTTTACTGTTTGATAAATGTGAACAATCTACCCAGTCCTCTGACGTACCATCTAGTGAGAGTTTTGACAATGACATCCAGGCTTTTTTACAGCATCAAAAGAAAGAAAACAAAACCGTTTTTAGCGATGATACAGAGCTGGATAATTTGGTATGGTAATTCATTTATTTTATACATGTATAATTATATGTATAATCGTTATTAACTCTTAAATTGTTTTGGTACATCAATATTGTGTAATAAAACAGTATTATTTCTAAGACAAGGACCAAAAATTATCACCCTCCTCTTGTTGTCATGGTAAATATTGGTCTGGTTATAAATCGTGATACAAATTATATCATAGAACTTTTATTGCAATATGTATTGTATGGTGACTGCAGATGCAATACCCAGCACTAGTTTCATGTGGCCGTACGTAGTACGTATATTATCGTCACCATGTCTGGATGTCCAGACATCCATCCGGCCACAATTGTTTGTGAACAAACTACAGGTCACAATTTTTATCCGATTTCAATGAAACTTAAAATATAGGTTGATCACCATAAGATCTCGGTTCTTTTCGATATTTGCATATATCGGTATCGGACCGTAGATTCATGGATTATGGCCCCTGATTGTACGAAAAATCATGTTTTAAGCTTGTGAACACTATACAGGTCACAGTTTTGTACTGATTTTGATGAAACTTGAAACCCAAAGATCTTGGTTCCTTTCGATATTTGTGCATATCGGATCGTAACTTCCTGAATTATGGCCCCTGATTATACGAAAAATCACTTTTTTTAGCTTGTTCTCTATCTAACTCATGTATGTGGGCATATCCTGCCTGGCAGCTGCTGGTCTGTGTTAAATGTGGAGGGCCTGACAAGGACAGCTGTCTAGTCATTTGGATGCAAGTAAAAGATCCATTGACTTTTGGAATTCGATAGAAGGAAAAATTTCCATGACACTGTATGACGTATGCCTGTCTTCATTAGCCCAGTTCAGAGCAAAACAGTTAGGACATTAAACCCCATTTCATTTCTGTGTAAAACGCTGCAAAATTGTTGAAATTTAATTTATTATCTGTTTTGTTTGTTTTCAGATGGTAAAATCTATTCAAGTTTTACGGATTCATCTGTTAGAAATGGAGAAAGTCACGGATCTGTGTAAAGATTTCTGTTCACGGTATATATCATGTCTGAAGGGGAAGCTACAGAGTGAACAACTTCTTAAAGTTGACCTGTACGACTCCGACGATGACTGTCCATTGTCACCTCCCTTACAACCACAGGGTCAAGTTCAAGGTCAACAGATGACAGCCCAGGTTGTCAATGGCAACATGGTGTTACAGCCCAGTTTACCCCAGTCTGCACTCTCCATGGCAACAATAAGTCAAGGTCAGATTGTATCGGGTAATACTGTATATCAGATGGTGCAGACACCACAAGGAATTGTAGCACAACCAATACAGGTACGTGATAATGATTTGGTTGCCATGGTAGTTTCCTAACATGGCATCACAAGATGGCCCACTGAATTCTGACTCCAACCATCTCTGTAGTACAAGTTCCATACCTGGCCATCCTGCAGCAAAATGGTAGAAAGCGATTATCTAGGAGGAGGGCTAAGCAGCCAAATATCCAAATTATAGTCAATGAACGCCTGGCCTTGTCTCAATTTTCTGGCTTAATTTAGTCTAAAATGGACATAAATTAATTTAGAAAACAAAACAAAATTATCAATGATAGATTCAAGACTTAAAAAGAGGCTGGGGTTGGGTGGTTAAACACATGCGCATGAAATCATAAGGTCTGTCATTGAGTCAAGTGGCATGGTTTCGATTCCCTGCTTGTACATGACAAGGAGTAGGGTTGCCTGTCCAGTCTCATGAGTTTTTTCAGGGTCAGGGTCCGCCTGTTTCCTTCCACAGCTAAAGACCACTACAATAACATTGAACCATGTGTTAGCCCGGAAATGACCTAGTTTGTGTCGAGTGGACGTTAAACCCAATTTCTCTCTCTGTTTGAAAGAGGCTTATTGAAATATTTTAGCGAACATTATTGTTGGCAATGGCTGGATTTGAACATGCCATGCTGAATGTGGAAATTTTTTGAAATACTTAAAAAAAATTTAATTGACCCATTTGATTGTATCGTGTGGACATTTAAAACCCCATTTGAATTTAAGATTCAACTTTTACAATATTGTAGTTGGCAAGGGATTCAAAGTCCATCAAATAATGGTCAGGTCTATTTTTACAAGGCCAAATGCATAATTATGAGATGTAAACAGGCCTAACGTTAACCCTAACCCAAAATGTAGCCCTACGCCTTACCATTGACAGCCTCTTGATTGTTTTGAGGGTCAGATCTATTTGACAAGGATAACTGCATATTTCCTAAGGGTCACGAGATCTAAACATGTGATTGTTGCCGAGGATTGTGATTGTCGGCAACAATCTGATGTTTAGATCTCGTGACCCTTAGGAAATATGCAGTTATCCTTGTCAAATAGATCTGACCCTCGAAACAATCCAGAGGCTGTCAATGAAAAACTGATTTTAGTTTCAAATGACAAAATTGCTGAAATTTTATTATTGTAGATCCAGACCTCTTCCATGACACCCCAGATACCTGGTCAAGTTTTACAGGGTTCTACAACTGTACCACAGTTAGGTGTAATGGGTTCTCCAACAGTAATAACACAACAGGTGCAATCAACAGGTAGGCCCCACATAACCATTCTTTGATTTGAAACAGAGTTATCTCTCCCTTGTATATGGAAGCAGACCACTATTAGTTTCCCCATTGACTTCAATGTTAATTCTGGCCCCTTTGCCCACCTCCAAATTATCCATGACAAAATGTATTCAAATCCAATAAATATCGCAGACTAACGATGGCATTGAGAGTTGGTTGTGGTCTGGATAAGTTAATTAAGATTTAGTTCTTTTTTAAACAATATTTATTCAATTTTTACATATTATAAAAATACAATATTTAATTATAAGATCTGAAAACAAGCCGGAGCTTATATAAACCCATTTCCCTGTAATAAATCTTTTACAAACTTATAGATACATTGTTTATAATTGTAATCATGATTTACAATCGCAAAACATTTATTCTTACTTGTATGTAGATGCATCAATCGGAGTTGTAACCCCCCTATGCTTTCTATTCATAGTTCCTGTATCGACATCACAGACACCGACACCTTCTAATTTCTCACATTTACTAGATGATGACCTCGGTGGAAAACATAAAAATAAACGAGGAGTTTTACCGAAACAAGCGACACAAGTCATGAAATCATGGCTCTTTCAACACATAGTGGTAAGTTCCAACATGACTTTCATAAAATAATAATATATCCATTTATAGAGCGCAAGCAACACAAGTCATGAAATCATGGCTCTTTCAACACATAGTGGTAAGTTTCAACATGACTTTCATAAAATAATAGTATGTCCATTTATAGAGCGCAAAATCCACAAATAGGGTTTAACATCCTACTGTTGTGTTGTGACTAGGCTAGGAAGTTGGGTATACACCATACAGTGTGCTACATGTATAAGGGAAATTTTGCCTGGACAGCAGCGCTACAGCCTTCTACATCTTTTACATGCATAACAATGTTGACATGGGACCTCAGTTCCTGCATTCCATCCAAATGATTATACCGTGGCCCCTTGTCAGACCCTCGGTGCTGCACCACTGACAGGGAGAAACCACACTGGAAAATCCTGATAGACCTTCTTGGAACACCTGCATCAAACACGGGACCCCCAAGCTAGCAAGCCAAAGTCTCAGTAATAAAATAAAGATTAACATTAATAACAGAATCCCACATGGGTGGTTTCTAATCCCAGGTTGTATGTGACAAGGAATAGGGGCACCTGTCCAACCTCATGGGTTTTCTCCGGGTCCTCCAGTTTCCTCCTACTGCTAAAGACCCATACATACGCGCAAGCGATTATTGAAATTAAAACCATGTGTTAGTCCCACATTGACCTAGTTTGTGTCTAGCGGACATTAAACCCCCTTTCTCTCTCTCTCTCCCTCTCTCTCTCTCTCTCTCCCTCTCTCTCTCTCTCTCTCTCTCCCTCTCTCTCCCTCTCTCTCTCATTAGGTGAGTATTTTGACCTAGTTCGATGATTATAGCATTTTCTCATATTTAAATATATTTTTGTTTTCAGCATCCATACCCAACAGAAGATGAGAAAAAACAAATAGCAGCACAGACAAATTTAACTCTTTTACAAGTTAATAATTGGTAGGCATTTTAACTTATCTATACATATACCAATTAGATGAGTCTCGTCTCTAGCAGGGCCTGCGGAAGCAATTCTTGATTGGGGGGCTTCCAGGGGGCAGTAGTAAAAAAAACATCATACGTCAAGTCGAAAAATATGCACTGGACCCGGGTAGACCACCCACCCCTTACAATCTTGCGTAAAAAAATTTGCACCATCAATTTTTGAAAAGACCACCCAAAAATCATGCGCAAGAAAATGTGTTCCTCACAGTTACGTATTAGACCACCCCTTAAAATCTTGTGTAAAAAAATTTGCACCATCATTTTTAAGAAAAGACCACCCAAAAATCATGCGCAAGAAAATGTGTTCTTCACAGTTGCTTATTAGACCACCCTAAAATCTTGTGCAAGAAAAAGCGTTTCTTGAAATATCTCATTTTAGACCAACCCAAAGTTCTAAAGGCTGAACAACTGTGAACAATAGAGAGAGAGAAATTTTGTTTAACGTCCACTTAACTAGGTCATTTCAGGACTACTGAACAATAGAACAAATGACAAGACGATATGATTCTGAGTTGATGTTCGACAAAATTCTGAGTCTGAATTATTAGCAAAGATAGTCTAAGACTGCCCATATGCAGAGACAGGCCAAAATTTATGAACTTAGGCTTGTAGTTGTTCACCTATCCATTTATTATGCTTTCCCTGGTCCACTCAAATCTACTGATCACAGGTTGATCAATTTTGACAAGTAAAAGATTATCCAAATCTCATCTCGGCATGCTGCGGTGTTGTTGGTAGAAAAAATGTTGACCCTTACCACACGACGTGTTTATTCGAAGTGGGCTGGCAAACCAAATTGACAGGACAACAACCATAAAATCACAGGATAACTCTTGATTGAAATGATAAGGCTTTGAAATATTAATAAATATTTATGTAAATAAACATATATACAAGAAACAGGAGTTACAGTACAAACATAAACAAGTTGACAAATTTCTTTGTTGACAGTTCTATTTCAATAATTAGAGTCCACGAGTCACAGAATTCATAGTTCGCACCTTCACAGTTCGTTCACAGTTCACACCTTCACGGTTCGTTCACAGTTCACACCTTCACGGTTCGTTCACAGTTCAGAGTTCACAATATCTATTGAAATCTGCCATGTTAAGAAGCATGGGTTTTCACGGAATTAAAGTTCACTTGCCTGGAGAAATTATAAAGTTATTCACAGTCATCACCTTACGACACACACATATAAAGTTGGTCATTCACTTGTTACCAAACACTACCTCCGGCTGCCTCCGAGACAGTTAAAAAAATCAGTACCATATTGACTCGGCATTGTAACATGCTTGAGGGTGAATCTTGCGTTTTGATAGGTTGATTAGACACTGTCAATTGGACAATATATAACACCCCTCTGTTCAGCTCTGTTTTAGCAAGGCGAATAACTGTGTATATAAATATTACAGTGTACTTTTTTTTTTCATTTTGTGCTTTGCCATCTTCCCCAACACAAATCTTTATTGACATATCTTCAAGAAATTCTGATCAAATGACCACCCTGGACCATCACACTTTTTTACAAACTTCATCCAAAGACATCTCTGAAATATATAAAACAGAAGAAAATCAGTCATAAACAGGCACCATAAAGTATTTGTAACTAAGCAGTGTGGACAATTTTTTTTTTGTTTTTTGCACTCTGCAGTGTTTACTAAAAAAAAAATACTTTAAAGTTTAAAGTGGACAATTTAAATCAAAGTTTGCTCAAATTCTGAATAACATGATCCGCCTGATAAGAGCCCATCGTCTCAAGAATTGGTTTGGAAATAAAGTCACTAGGGGAGGTGAAATACCAGCTGAGATGGGCCAAGGATAACGTGGAAATTATGCTAAAATTGACAATGACTCCATGGCATGAGCCGATTGACAACACGTTAGAACGATATAAATATAATATATACATATCAGACCAACCACTTGAATCCTAGGCATCACATAGTTTTATAGGGTATTCTGAAGGGTGTATGCAAGAAATGCCCTTTTCTGAACAAGAACTTGCAATAAATTTGTGTTGACGGTATACAAATAAAATTTTATAATAAAGGCTAAAAACTCACCCACGTTAAAGTTATCAAAGCTTCATTGTTGCCAAGAGTTATCCCTATGTAGTCTCGGTTAACAGGTCGCAACTAATTCATTCACGAATGGCACTACCGGTCAAAAAGACCACACTTTAATTAAGGCTAATTTACTAATCTTAATCTTTTAAAAATCTTCAAACGTTAAATATATTTTAGTTGAAATATTCGAATATCATTTTCTTTCATAATGTATATACCAGCGACCCAAGACTCAATCATTTTAAAATTGAATTTATCTTCGCTTTGATTCGAAAATTAATTCGAAACACCTCGGTAAACTGGGGTAAAGACGGCAGACGGCAGACGGCAGACTGCAGACGGCAGACTGCAGACGGCATCACGTCACAACATTTTCTTACGTCAAAATTAATTTCCTGTAAAAGATCGTTTCTATCAATATCATGTTCTATCATGAGTGAGGAGGAGCAGCAAAATGAGATTGAGAACCAAGATCAATCACTGGATCAAGCAGACCCCTTGCAAGAGCTATACACGGTTGAGTGGCTCTGTAAGACATGTGGAAAGGATTTTTCAAGGGACAATCGACCAAATCGGTGGAAGCATTATAAAAGCGACAGCTGTAGCAAGAAAGCCCAGGAGCTAAAAAGGCAAAAGCGAAAGTCCAACACGATCACATCATTCTTCATAAAAGTACCCAAAATTTCGGATGCAGTAAGTACTAAAGTAGGCCTACAAGTAAGGCGACATAAAAAAAAAAATAGTTGGTGATCGTCCTCACCCGCCCAGAAAATTCTATCCGACCAGGATTTTTTTTGATTTTTTATTTTCAAAATTTACCCGATGTTTAAAACCAATGTTAAAAGTTCCAAATAGTAGCCAGGCTACGAAATTTCTAATGAAACGAGCGGATATAATAATTGGTCTGATTCCTATTTGAAGGGGTTCGCAAAATGGAGTTACTTCCCTTTGTTCATAAAATGTTGATCAGCGCGGATTTTCAACTAAATCACGAGGAAATTTATCAAAATGACAATATTCGTACAATAATCCAGATATTTCACATATTATTGATGGACAAATATAAAATGACATTTTTACTTACACTTGTGGTGCTTTTTCTAACATTTCAAACATGTAAAATACTATTCAATCAAAATAAACAATTTCCAACTGCACATTGTGGGGGTTTTCAACTTTCCAACTCTTTCTTTAAGAAAAACACAAAAGGCCCTACATATCATGTAGACTCGATTTTCTATGTCATCTTTTGAATCCAAAAATACTTCAATCATAATAAAAAAATAATTCAAAAAATCTTTTGTCAAAACAATATATGCAAATGGAGTTCCTTTATATGCAGATGAGTTGTGTTTTGACATGAAAGGTTAATATTCCTGAAGTATAATTGCTTGTTTTGTATATGTTCATTAAAAAAAATAAAAAAGGACGATCACCAACTAATTTTTTTTATGTGGCCTTATTAATAATTTTTTTTTATCTCGGGTTATAGAACAATGATACTAAAGGTGTTGTGGTGTTTGTCGAAACAGTAGTTGTAGGCAGTTGTAGGCTGCTGTTTGGAGAAGAAAGTAGTAGTTCGGGTGGGACGAAAACCGAGGTCCCGCGTACACATTGGCGTGCACGTTAAAGATCCCTTGGCAGTTGGAAATCGATATAAGATTGTAGGCCGCAGCGCCACTGTCCGGGCAAAATTTCCCTCAAAGCAAAAAGTAGAATGTGAAACCCCATTTCATTTCATTTTCGGTATCTAGCTGTATTCAGTGAATCAAAAGCCTAATTGAAAGAATGTTTGGCTTGAAATGCTATGGCCCAAATACCTTGGGGTGGGTTCCCAGCTTCTCACCACGTGAAAAGATTGAAAAATACAACGCGAAGGAAACTATTTCAATTTACAATGGGCATTTTCCTTTGATCAAGATTGTGTGCTGCAAGATGAAGTTGACCCGTCATAGACCTGCATATATAATCCACCCTGCCCTGCACCAGAATTTCTGGCTTGTTGGGGCGCTTTGCCCAAGGTGGAGCTTGAAATTCCATTTCCATTATTCAAATTGTGCCATCTGTCATAAGTGATCACGTGCCTCGTCTGTGAAATAACACTGTGTCTTTTATCTTTCAGCAGCCAACTTGCACCACTGTCGCTTCTAGCAGTACGCGGGTACATGCAATACCAGTTGAACCAGTCGAGAAGCTCAGACATGTCATTGAAGTCGTCACCGACGATAGTCCAACTACGAGCGTCAGTACTACAGCACCTTCACGGCCTTCAGTCGAACTAGTCAAAAAGCAAGTATCGGCTATCATTGAAGTTGACAGCACTGATGGAGGGGGAGAAACTTGTGCAGGTTACCAGGTGACGTTAAAAGGCGAATTTGAACTGCACTATCCTTTCCAGCTACATGCTGCGTCATCTCCGATTGAGCTACCATTCAAGCACTGCGATGGTAAATTACACTGGAACGACTGTTCCTACAGGAAAGGATCGTCATCAACAGCATGTGCGGAACTTGGGTTCAACAAATACGTCAAGGCAATCGAAGAGCGTTCATATACTAGTCAGGAGCACACGCCTTACAGCTATCTGTCAAACGCACAGCTACAACAAAAAGCGAAGGAGTATGCGGAAAAAGCGAAAAAGGCCTCGCTCGACATGCTCAACCTTACCAGATCGAAGAATCGACTTGCTGATTCTGTCAGCATGTACAAGCGGTTCCTAAAAGCCATAGCGACAAATGATGTTCCTCGGTTGCGCCAACTAGTACTTGTTTGTATGACTCAGAGACGGAGTATCCGGTTCATCCTACAGAGGATAGACGACTCACTAAATGGGCTATATCATGCACGAGGGTATACTCCGAATGATAAAGAACTGGGGTACATCGTCCTCCGCGTCGGCGGGCCGAAACTGCTTCAAGTTCTACAAAGCTTTGGTTTGCCAGGCTTAACTACTGTACGACTTGCTGGTCGTCAGTTGGAAGAAAGATTTCAATTAGCGGCTGCTATTGACATGGGACTCATCAACAATCTTGAAAGTAACATAGCAGCAGTTATGGAACAAGCGACAAGCGATACAGTTTTTTCACTGAAATGTGACGAAATTTACGTCGAGAAACGCCTAAGGTGGTGCAATGCCGATAATAAATTCTATGGACTCTGCTTTGAACATTGTAGAGATGCAGTGATTGACTTCAAGAACTACGATGATTTGCAGGATATAGTCGAGGGTATAGAATCAAAACGATACCATTTGGCAAGTGAGTGCCTTGTCTTTGTGTTAACAAGTCTCGGCAAGGACCAGTACCAGACGTTTCCAATATTGGTTCTACCCATCTGTCGTCACGGTGATTACGAATCGCAGCGGATTGTGTTCAAATACATTATGGAAAAGATTCCGTCCAATTTGATAAACATAGGTACTGATGGCGATGGGGTCCGCCGACGCATACTGCATTCGATGACTTTGACTGAAAACCTACAGGACATCGGCCTCCCGCTCTTTGACCAAATTGGACCGATCAGCGTCAACAAAGACGCCAAACATATGATGAAAAGGCTTCGAAACAGAGGAATCAACAGTGGGTACCACCTTGGCGCCGTTCATTTCACCAAAGATGTACTACGGAAAATACTGCGACATTTCGATCAGACCAAACTTGGCCTACTACAACCTGACGATAAACAAAATGTTTCGATGGCCCACCAGCTCCTGCAGACACTAGGACGCATTAGCATGCGTCATGAAGATGAGTATCCCGCGGACCTCCGCCAATTTGTCACAGAGTTTCGCATACTTGGTGCTGTGATGGACAGAATTCTGGCCATGTATGCGAAGTTTGATCTGGATTTGAAGGACATTTTAATCCAATGTTCTGAACTGGCTCATTTGTTGCTGAATGTCCACAGAAGAAATGGACATGACTTCATACCTTCTCAATTGTACTACGACATTCAAAATTCGGTTATGGACATATATTCCGTGGTGCATCGCATGCAACAAATGCCTAATCCGCCTCCTCTCTATCCATATCAACTTGGTTCAGATGAGGTGGAGTCACTATTCAGTCTAGTGCGTACTATAACACATGACCGAAATTGTGACGTCCTCCAACTTTTGGAGCGTCTGTGCCACGCATCAACCATGAAAGACCTATTTAAGAAGCACCCGGAATGGCGTACCCACTCTGCTCGGCGTCTGAGCATATCTGAATCTGTAGACCACACAAGCTCGGCACAATGGAGCGGCGATCTGTGCGTTGATCATGTTGATATAAAGCGTTGTTGGAGAAACGGCAGAAGACGCGCTGAAGTTATCTTGGATTTCCAGTTTGATACGCTCCCCGACGATGTGTCCATTTTGAAACCGAAGGGGAAATACGTTGGTGTGAAGGAAGATGAGCCAATGGACCCTTTTGATCGGGAGGATTCCGACTTGGAACCAGATGATAATGATGTAAGCGAAGTAGCCGAAGGGAGTGAACTCCTAAACACGTTCCAGGATGCCATTGAGACGACGTCATCCGTAGACAGGTGAGAAATGTAGTTGTACTTTCATCCAAACCTCGCATGATAATATATAACAGTCACTGGCCGTCCATTGACCCCATTAATTCAGCGTTATGACAAGCCACATTATGCCAAACTAATATGTATCTGTACTTGCCGCTATCACTGACATTGTTCCAAAGGTGCTGACGATGTGAAACGCTCGGAAAGGGGTTTAGAGTGCCGCGCTTCGACCTCTAGCTTACCGACCACCTCTTGCTTGTGGCTGTGGTTTCGAGCCCTGGTGTGAGCGTATGCGGCATTGAGATAGGGGCGCCTTCTCAAACTTGTGGGTTTCCTCCGGGCACTCCGGTTTCCTCCCACTGCTAAAGACCCCTACGCGCAAGCGAATTACTGAAATAAAATTAAACCATACATGTATGTTAGTCCCGAAATGACCTAGTTGTGTTGAGTTGACGTTAAACCCCATTTCTCTCTCTCTCTCTCTTTTCAGATACATCAACGTCGATGGTAACCTGATGCACAAAGCCTCGATCGTCCGTGATTTGACTGCTCATGGTAGTAAGTTATCGACAGACAGACTACGGCGTGTTCGGGGTATGTCAAAATCACCCGACTACATTCCCGAGGCTAAGAACGACGAAACGCCCTGTATTATGAGGGGTGATCCTTGTATCGTCATCGTGGAGGTAGATATTGAGAACGAACGTAAACAGACTGTTGCCATCATAAAGACCGATGACATGAAAGTTGCAGGAAAATCCGTTACTTCATGCGACCATCTACCTTCGTCAGTGTGTGGCAATGTAATTAAATTGACGAGAGAGGGAGATTTTCTGATATGGAAAGACAGCCTTAACAGTATCAGCACAGACAGCGTTACAGCCACAGTGTTCTATGCTGTTGACTACGAATATCTTCCAGCCAAGGTATCATCAGCATTTGCTATGAACTCAGTCAAAACGGCCTATGATCTACTAATGGCGAGGCATCTCGCCGAGGACATCCCAATTCCTAAAATAAAATATAATAATGTATTTCTGCCATATGATATTGAAGATACAACTGTGAAATGTCCGGTAAACTGTCAGGTAGAATATCAAGAAGAGAATCTGTGGAAGTGTCCAAGCCCGCAGTGTGCAAAACGCGTCAACTCCCAATCTTTCCGTGCTCACATCGGACGTCATATCTTGCTCAAAGACATGTCTGCTGACGTTTGTGGTTTTTGTGGACTACAGAGACAGTGCAGGTCGTGGATTGAAATCACAAGCGGACGTGGAAAGCAAGCGGTGCAAGGATATGCATCGTCTTGCGACAAATTCCACAAATTCAGTTTGAAAAGGGCACACGTACCGACTCGCACTGGACCCTGCACAAATCGACCCGTCGTATGCAAAGAAGATGGATGCCGTGGATCTTTTCTATGGTCGTATCATGGACACCGTCACTATGAGGAAAATCATCCCAATAGTGAAATGCCCCAGGAATGGAAAATTAGTGATGAAGAATATCACATGATCACGGGGAAACGCCGAAATTTCTGAACTATTTTTAAACATGAATAAAAATATTATCTTGATATTTGTTTGATAATCAAAGCATAATTTCCATGATCATTCTCTATTGAAAGAGTAGGTTCTAAAACTGCCGTTGTTATCTAGTCCTATAATACTAAAATGACCTGAATGACCTAATTCAACTCATTTGGAGCTCAAAACAGCACATTTATTGTTATTACTGAGGCAAAAAGTAGGAAAAAGCTTTCAATTTTATATCCCTTTTTTTGTAGACGTATATGTACTGGAACTATAATTTGGGATACGGTCTATATAAAATATGATTCTATTTTGATGGAGTTGTTATTGATACAGGTTGATATGAAGTGAAACACTTTGTATCCCGTTTCATGGGGCCATCCATAGAGTACGTACGGTCAAAATTGGTAAAATTCAGAACACCCCCACCCCCCCTGTACGCCTTTAACATACATTGTACGCCCGTACGCAATCCCGGGAAAACAATCATATAAATCAGGAGGAGTCAGATGTATAATTAAACGGATTTTAACTAGTGTTTAACCCTGTAGTCTCGTTCACCTAAGTACAGTTATACACGCTTCTCAAGTCAATGATAGTCTCGGTGACGGGATTGACCGTGCACACACTGCTAATTATCTATAAATAAACACAGTGGAACCAGCGAATACCGTTCTGAAAACATCTATACTGATACATATACAATGACTATATAACAATAATATCAGGAAAGCAGCAAGTGTCGAACGTGAGGGAAGTGCGCACTTCCCGAAATTAGAGTTAAAAATAAAAATAAAAAAATCAAGCGTACGTACGTTTTGCCAATGACCCCCCACCCCTGTACGTTTTTGGCGTGCCCCCCCCCTTCAAGCGTACGTACTTTATGGATGGCCCCCATGCAATTTTCAAGCAGAGACCCATTAGACCACCCAACCAATTTTCTTACCCAGAAATGTTTTTTTACTTGCAGAGCTCAGTTAGACCACCCAATTTTCTTACCCGGAAATGCTTTTTTTCTTGCAGAGGTCAGTTAGACCACCCAATTTTCTTACCCGGAAATGTTTTTTTTCTTGCAGAAGTCAGTTAGACCACCCAATTTTCTTACCCGGAAATGCACTTTTTCTTGCACTTTTTTCGGCTGGTAGACCCACCCCACCCCCCAGTTGCTGTTTGCATTTTTTTTTACAGTTGCCCCCTGGGGCTTCCACCCTAAGTCTCTACAGGCGAGGGTCCAGGGGCCGCAATAACCTGAAGAAAAGAGTACTTGTGGCCAAATTATTGGGGGCCTGTCTAATTGGCAGATTAGATCATAAGGTCTGTCATTTAGTAAAATGGCATGGTTTCGATTCCCAGAATGTACGTGACAAGGAGTAGACTCATCTGTCCATCCTCGTTGATTTTCTCCAGCTCCTCCGGTTTCCTAGCTCTCTAGCAGGGCCTGCGGAAGCAATTCTTGATTGGGGGGCTTCCACCCTAAGTCTCTACAGGCGAGGGTCCAGGGGCCGCAATAACCTGAAGAAAAGAGTACTTGTGGCCAAATTATTGGGGGCCTGTCTAGTTGGCAGATTAGATCATAGGGTCTGTCATTTAGTAAAATGGCATGGTTTCGATTCCCAGAATGTACGTGACAAGGAGTAGACTCATCTGTCCATCCTCGTTGATTTTCTCCAGCTCCTCCGGTTTCCTAGCGAATTATCGAAGTAAAACTGTACCATATGTAAAGTGTACATTAAACTCTCTCTCTTGATCCATCCATCTATCGATGTATAAATGTTTCATTCCCCGCAACCTATTTTATTCTATTTTCAAGGTTTATAAATGTTTCATTCCCTGGCAACCTATTTTATTCTATTCTCTAGGTTTATAAATGTTTCATTGCCTGGCAACCTATTTTATTCTAGGTTCAAAATATTTCATTGCCTGGCAACCTATTTTATTCTAGGTTCAAAATATTTCATTCCCTGGCAACCTATTTTATTCTATTCTCTAGGTTTATAAATGCTAGAAGAAGAATTTTACAACCAATGATGGATGCTGGAAATCCAGAGCAAGCGAAAGCTAAGAAGAAACAAACACCTAGTCAACCAAAACAACGATTCTGGCCAGAAAGTATCGCGAATATTCAACCCCAGATACCTGGAACAACATCGGGGGATCTTGTAAAAGATGAAGTCGATGATAATTCTAATAATACCGGTTAGTATTTCTATTTCTTTACGGGGGGGGTCTAGAGTGCCGCGCTTCGACCTCTAGCTGGCCAACCACCTCTAGATTGCGGCTGTGGTTTCGAGCCCTGGTGTGAGCGTGTGTGACATGGAGATAGGGGAGCCTTCTCAACCTTGAAGGGTTTCCTCCGGGCACTCCGGTTTTCTCCCACTGCTAAAGACCCCTACGCGCAAGCGAATTATTGAAATAAAATTTTAAAAACATATGTAAGTCCCGAAATGACCTAGTTGTGTTGAGTGAACGTTAAACCCCATTTCTCTCTCTCGTTTTCACATCAAAAAAGTATTGGTCTTTCGCAAATGTAATAGATTCGTTTCCATGTTACCAAGGAAACGTCGCAGAAACACGTACATGGAACACAGTCTTTAGTATAATTACACATCATACATCAATCTGTTTTACTTACGAATTATCATTGTCACATTGTCACAGATGACTGTCTTAAACACGTGCATTGACTTCTTGTGGCGTCAGTCATTGCTCAACGGCTCGTGCGTTGTTTACATAACACCTAACTGCTTCGGGCAAAATGATGCCTTTTACATATTTTAATACCCTTTTACACTAAATAGGAAATATTTTTGAACTACAGATACTTTATTTATTTTTCTTATACTTCAAAAAAATGTTTTAGAATTTATTTTGTCGAAGGAAAAAAGTTAAAATTTTTACGAATTAAGACGCATAGATGTCATCTTTATCAGTGATACTAGCGGCCAAGCGAATATTCACTGCGGGATCAGTTTGATCATACATATGTAATACATGTACCATACATTTTATCTATTTCAGTGACGTTGGTAAACGGACAAATTCTCACCTCCGTATCGATAGAAAACCTACCGACTTCTACCATTATCAATCCTATATTAACACCACTAACAACAGCAGACAATAAACTTGGTGACAGTGATTCAGAAGGTGACAGCTGATCGGTGCTAATTACGCATTGGTCGACGTTATTTGTTATTTTTAAGTGATAGCCGGAATTCCCATGTAACAAGTGTTTTTAATGCAGTGATACTTCGAGTGGGGGGCGATTCTTTAATCCGTTATTTAGTGATATCAACTATTTTCACAGTGATGGAAGATCGACGTCTGAAAATGAAAATTCATGTTATACTGGAAAGTGACTTCTGTGACTAAAAAAATTGTTTTTTTAAGGGAAAATTTGTATCATTAGAAAGGGTTGTGTTATATGGATGATTTATTTCTCCTCGCGTTTAAGATTGTTTTAGCGTGCAGATAGTCCATGTAATGGCATTAAGAGCGGTGAAAAAGGTTGCCGATATGTCTACAAGGCCTATTATTTACTAGTATAATCCTGGGTTTGTACCTCAGATAGTAATTGTATGAAGAGTGGTGAAAAAGGTTGCCGATATGTCTACAAGGCCTATTATTTACTAGTATAATCCTGGGTTTGTACTACAGATAGTAATTGTATGAAGAGTGGTGAAAAAGGTTGCTGATGTATCTACAAGGCCTATAATCTACACAAGTCTTTGGTTCAATCCAGTGGTGGTATATGAAGATGACTAAGGTCACGTATCTAGCGTTGATACTCCGGTTTCTTACAACTTCTAACATCCTTTGTAAAGGTTTTATATGAACAGGCCTAGGTATAAGGGTTTTATATATACCAACAGGCCTAGATATAATGATTTTATATCAACAGGCCTAGGTACTGTATAACGATTTTATATCAACAGGCCTAGATATAACGATTTTATATCAACAGGCCTAGATATAACGGTTTTAAAAGTCCACAGATCTGGAATAAGGATTTTAAATTACGGAATTGTTGAATTTTGTGCTAGACAAGTATTTTTAATACAAAGACAAACACCACTACAAAAAACATAACAGGAAATAATGATTTACTTCTTCCCAACAAAATGTACACATATGCACTACCGAACTTTCTGTTATCAGACATCTATTTAATATACATTATTCAAGAGCTACAGCTGCCTATTGCATGTTTTTTCTTTAGGCCTGAAATGTTATATAAATTATTCAGTAGACATTTATTAACATGGCATGACCATAATCGACTCTCGATGCCATTTGACCAGTTAATGATTTAAAAATGGAGAAGCAAGGCTAAGACTTGAATAACCAGTACTGTGGTTTTGATAATAATCAATCAATGTACATGTACAAATCTTTTCAAAACTTTAAATGGTCATAACTTCACTCTGAATAATGTAATTTATATGAAATTTTCAATATTATATTTATTTTGCAATATATATTTTTGAACTATAATACATCAAGCGAGAACAGGCAGTTCTTTGTCTATGAGGTATCTTTAATAATACTAATTTGGGTAACTGTTGTAAACAAAGATATATTTTTTGTATTTTGGTCCAAGTTGTTATACATGTATAGTGCATGGTAAAGACCTGAGACCAGTATGATATACATATACACACAAAGATATGACGTGACTGGGGCGTAATGCTCGGTTCCAACTGTTGTGATATCTGTTACGATTGAAATCGTGGTCTTATACACACAAAGATATGACCTGACTGGGGCGTAATGCTCGGTTCTCACTGTTGTGATATCTGTTAGGTCTTATCACATATTTAAGTCAGTAATAGCAATCATATAATCCTTGAATGGTATTTCATTTAGCGACTGAACATAATATAACACAACACAGTTCTTTCAGGCCAGGCGGAGTAGGGGGGCTAGGGGGGGCTTTAATGGCCGCAAGTAGTCTTTTCTTCAGGTTATAGGGACTTAGTTTGGGAGCCCGCCCAATCAAAAATTGCCTTTACCCGGCCCTGTCTATGGATAACAATCACTATATTTCACAACACACGACGTTTTGACAAGAATTCACTGGTCGTTATCAAGCAAAAAAAATTACAAATGAGGAAAAAATGTGACAGTAGCAATCATGTTGACCGTATCTGAACGTACCCGATCGTGGAGACAATAAGGACTATCCTATCATAACACATCACAGACGGTTGGAACCTGGCATTAGTCAAAGTTTACATCTGTGGTAGTCCCGAAATGACCTAGTTGTGTTGAGTGGACGTTAAACCCCATTTCTCTCTCTCTCTCTCTTTAGATCTGTGGTTGTTAAATTCATTTATTACATGCCAAAAGTAATTTAAGCTTTAATCAACAGAAGCATCAATATCTTGCTGAGTGCTTTAAATATATTTGAAATAACTGAACAATGAGATGTAATGGGACACGCTTCATATATCTTACAATCATTGAAAACTGCTGAATTTTATTGTTTTTAATGTGAATAAGTGACAGGTCTTATTATTCAAGCTCTGTTTTTCTTCTGGCCCCCTCAGACTTAAGAATATTTACTCAAAATTGTTCACCATATTCAAACTAAAATATAGCCCGTTATTTAAAACTTTTGTTGTTTTAATGTATCAAATACATCAATGAGAAACTATGTGCAATGTTTTGTGTTTCCGGATCAAAGATATTTCTCTTAAACACTGATGAAAGTTGAGTAAATTCTTAAGTCTGAGAATGCTTTGTGAACTCTGGGCCTGATGCTGATAATCGAGAAACCCTGAAGTTAGTAAGAGTATCGGTGACATCAACATACTAGTGCAGGTAATTAACAATTTAAAGCCCAAATACCACTCTTGTTGTAACTGAATAATATTTCCCAATCTTTATTCTGGTCAACAAATTGTACTATTTTACAATATTCCAATTAATAAATGATACAAATTTCATCTTAACACACCTAATTTTAAAAATTGGAAAAAATCAACTATATGCCGTAACATGGTTTGAAAATCTTTACGTAAACACTTTCAAATGCAACTTGGATTTAAACATATATTTCAAACCCTCTTAACAAGTAAGATAGGTTGTGTTGTAATGGATAATTTACACAACAAGTACATGTAGGACACTTAAACATCTAGTAGTTAAAATAAGGCCAATTTTTTTCCACGGACCTGTCAAGCCAGCAAGAGTGTTATTGTCCCTTTAAATGTTTTTTACGATAAATAGTTAACATGTATACTATATAACGATTGGTATTATACTGTACATGTACATGTATGACATTTACAATATTGCCATCAGTGAGTTTGACATATAATTTGACAATTTGTTTTAGTTCATTAACCATTTTAAAACCTACTAGGGGTCCGTTTCACAAAATTTAAACGAAGATAAAATCAAATTTTTAGTCATTTGATTGGATAATATTACATTGATTTTAGTGCTTTGCCAATCAAAATTGAAGTATCCACTAAAATTTGGATTTTATCTTTAGTTAAGATTTCGAGAAACCGGGCCCCTGTATAATAAGGGGTATTCCATTTAGACTTAAACAATGTTTCTCATGGGGTGTGGCCATATTTATATAATGAATTGGAGCCTAATTATGTCCTACTTTTCTACAGCAATATTTTTGTGGGGTACGGAAATATTATGTGAAATTGGGTTTAATGGTCTACATGTACTTTCCATCACCAACTGGGACCACAGTGGCTTAATAATAATAATAATAATCGCGTCATTTTACAAGGGTAGCAAATTAGGCCTGAGGCCTTTTTCCAGTTTGGCCCTTGGCACAGATCGTGCGAATGATTTCGATCATTACTGCAGGAAGAAACCGAAGAACTCTGGGGAAACCTGCCTGATCGGACCGAATATCCCTCTCACTTACAACGATAAAGTTCAAGTTCTTGCCCTGAGCTGGGATTGAACCCTCGTTGCATTGGTGAGAAGCCGCCTCTCTATTGCCACGGCTATCCGACCAGCTCACATTGCATGGAGATTTGCGGATTTGAACACGGTGTTGGTAAAGAAAGGTCATGCAGTGGTGCAGCAATGAGGGCCTGACAAGGACAGCTATCTAGTCATTTGGATGGGACAAAAACCTGAGGTCCAATGTACATATTGACGTACATGTAAAAGATCCATTCGATATTAGAGTAGCTCGTAGTACTGCTGTCCAGGCCAAATGTCCCTCGCAGCACACTGTATGGTGTATACCCATCTTCACTAGCCTAGTCAGAGCTGAACATCAGGATGTTAAACTTCATTTCATGCAGCATAATCCCACTACTCTACAGTAGGAGATGGGTCTGAAATCTGCTTTTTATAATCCCCCAGTTAATTTTAAATGGAAGTAGCCTGTAACAAATTGTGTATAATAATCTCGTCATTTTACAAGGGTAGCAAATTAAACCTGAGGCTTATTTTCAATTTGGCCCTTGGCACATTTCGTGCAAATGATTTTGATCATTACCGCTGGAAGAAACCGAAGAACTCGGGAGGGGGGGCCTGGGCAGAAACCTGTAATGATTAAGTGAGACAACATTTAATACCTGTCAGTTAGGACCTGTACATACAATTCTAATGAGAACCAAATTATGTTGTCCCTATCTTTAAAGGAGGAGAAACATGAAAATATTGTAAAATATCTGTTTTTACATTGTTTGTTATTTATTATTACATTTTTATATAAAAACAGCAAATATCAATATATATGTATGGCTTGTTGTATTTATTTCATTGTTGTCACTCCAGACTGTCCGTCCAGCATAAACATGTACATGTATTGCGGGGGCTGGATGGCCGAATGGGTAACAAGTGCATGCTGTATCATAAGGGAGGGGAAGGCCTAGTGGTCTAGAGTGCCACGCTGCGACCTCTGGCTTGTGGCTGTGGTTTCGAGCCCTGGTGTGAGCGTATGTGGCATGGAGCCTGGTTTCCTCCCACTGCTAAAGACCCCTACGCGCAAGCGAATTATTGAAATAAAATTAAAACCATATGTTAGTCCCGAAATGACCTAGTTGTGTCGAGTGGACGTTGAACCCCATTTCTCTCTCTGTATTGGGGAGTTGGATGGCCGAATGGTTAACAAGTGCGTGCTGTATCATAAGGTCTGTCATTGAGCCAACTGGCATGGTTTTGATTCCACGGTTCTACGTGGCAGGTTGTAGGGTCGTCTGTCCAAACTCATTGGTTTCCTCCCACTGCTAAAGACCCCTATGCAGAAGTTGAAAAAAAATGTTAGTCCCGAAATGACCTATTTATGTCAAGTGGAGTTAACGTTAAACCCCCATTTCACTCTCTTTCCCATGGCAACAAGCTTAGTACAATGCACAAAATCACATACTTCTGGAAGAACAGCTACTTAATTTATTTAGGCGATTTTTCGAAGAGTATTCTCTTAACATTATCAAGCTAATACAGTAAAGCAAGAATTATGAGATCAATATATTACAGAAAAACTATAACAACAATTCATGAAACAATAAGTAGCTGTTATTCCTTAAGTATGTGTCTTTGTGTAATGCTCTATCCAGTTACTAGGGATCGCGGTGGCTCAGTGGATAAGGCGCTGGTTTGCTAGCCGGTCGAGTGTTCGATCCCTGCATAGGCTGAGAAAGTTCATCTCGATTTTCCGGCGTGATTTCCCCTTGTCAGTGATGCAGAAGGAGGGCCTGACAAGGACAGCTGCCTAGTCGTTCGGATGGGACGAAAAACCGAGGTCCCATGTACACATTGGAGTGCACGTAAAAGACACCTTGGAGTTGGAATTCGATATAAGAGTAGGCCGTAGCGCCACTGCCCGGGCAAAATTTCCCTCATAGCACACTGTATGGCGTTTGCCCCTCTTCAATTAGCCCAGGTTAGGTGCTTAAGCGTAGGGACGTTAAACCCCATTTCATTCATTCATTCATTCTATCCAGTTACTAAATGCCCTCTTAAAGAATAAGCTTAGTACAGTGAGATAGAGAAATGTCATTTTAAAACACTAACCATTTGATGGAATTTTATTTCTGTATTTTTTGTGCTTACAGTGGTGGTCATCAGGAGAACATGCCTGACTCTAAAATGAAAGGGCAATTTTTGCCTTGACAACGACCTTACAGCCTAGACCTACTCTTCTTTCGAATTCCTGTCAAGGGTTTTCTCACACGCACACAATCATGTATATGTGATCTTCTGTTCCTGCAATCACTGACAAGGGGAAGCAAGAAATCAGACAGGTGATCTTACCCCTTGTCACATACAAACACGAAAACAGAGAGAGTTTAACCTCCACTCGACACAAACTAGGTCATTTTGGGACTAACATATGGTTTTTAATTTTTTTCTTCAATAATTCGCTTGCGCGTAGGGTTCTTTAGCAGTGGTAGGAAACCCACGAGGTTGAGAAGGCGCCCCTATCTCCATGTCACATACGCTTACACTAGGGCTCGAAACCACAGCTGCAAGCCTGAGGCATCCCAACCCCCTCAAACACAAAAAACACTAAGAATAGTTATTTAGGCAAGAAATTAAAAATTTATTTTTTTCATACATTGTAAAACTGTCTAACTTGTGAAAATAGAATATAGTTTTGGCGAGTTATTACTGATAGTAAGTTGGATTTTGGCGAGAAAACATCTGTACGACATTTTTAACTGCATGATTATTATGGCATGAGAATCATACAGGAGCTATACTCTATTCTTTGGCACCTAGAAATAAGCTACGTCTACACTAGCAGCATTCACCGTCTACACTAGCCTTTTAAATCCCGTTTTTTTCCTAAAAGCCGGCTATTTCAATTTCTCAATCGAAAAAGCCTGCTTTTTAAAATCCGGCAATAATTGAGGGATTTTTCAAATCAAAAAGCCGGCTTTTTCAAAAAACCGGCAATTTTATGTGTGTAGACAGTAAAATACGGGATTTATCGGGTACCCGGATGTCATTCTTCCCGAACTTCCGTACATTCATAACATTTTTCAAGTGTAGTGTAGACGAAGCTATAGAAACACCGTATACATATATATAAGGCTCTGTGTTTAGCCTCGTTCAATATTGGATACCAGAAGCCCATCGTTTCATGGTAAGATAACAACATCAATGTTGATTTCAATTTCCCAATGTCGAAGACTGTGGAAGATATTGAGTTAGAGACTTCCCTCTTTTAATTATAGCTGAGAATATAAACTATATCAACCAAATAGAGTTTTGAGGAGATATTACTGATATATTCGTAACATGAACACAGGACTTGTCATCCCATCCAAAGGACTAGACACTGACCTTGCCAGGTCCTCCACTTTGCACCCCTGACAAAGAGGAACAACAATGAAAAATCCCAGAGAACCTTTTCCGTCAACACTAGGATCGAACCCAGGACCTCCTGGATTAGTGGATTAGTGAACCAGCACCTCACACGCTGAGCCACCACAGCTCCCAGGCACATAACAGTATTTTATATTGCAATAAACAAAATAACATATAAATAAAAATACATTTCAAAATATACATCTACATTATTATTTGATTTGAAACTCTCCTATAAAAGATTAATATATATTCGAACACCACTATGTATATAAAACATTTCAATATGAAATAAAATGGGGTTTAAAGCCCCAATACCACTCTTGTTGTAACTGAATAATATTTCCCAATCTTTATTGTGATCAACAATTTGTACTATTTTACAATATTTCAATTAAAAAATGATACAAATTTCATCTTAACACACCTAATTTTAAAAATTGGAAAAATTCAACTACATGCCGTAACATGATTTGAAAAGCCTTACGTAAGCACTTTCAAATGCAACTTGGATTTAAACATATTTTCGAACCCTCTGGACATGTAAGATAGATTGTTATGGATAATTTACACAACAGGTAGGAAACTTAAACATATTGTAGTTAGAATAAGGCTAATTTTTTTTCTTCTGGACCTTTCAAGCCAGCAAGAGTGTTATTGTCCCTTTAACATTCCTACTTTTCTGCATCAACCCGACTCATGAAGACGGACATAGGCCATACAGTGTGCTTCGACTATGAGCAAAATTTAGCCTTGATAGGGGCGTTTCTGTCCAGTTTTATACAAATTGTTCACCTTATCTTAACTAAAATATAGCCCTCTTAGAAAACTTTTTGTTTGAATGTATCAAATACATCAATAAGTTTGAATAAGAAACGTTTCTGTCCAGTTTTATACAAATTGTTCACCTTATCTTAACTAAAATATAGCCCTCTTAGAAAACTTTTTGTTTGAATGTATCAAATACATCAATAAGTTTGAATAAGAAACTATGTGCAAGGTTTTGTGTTTCTTGATCAAAGATATTTTCTCATAGACAGTGATTGAAAGTTAAGTAAATTCTCAACTTAAGTCTGATAATAAATAAGTCTGTATTTCTTTGGAAAAGTATCACAGAACTAGGATAAAGAATGTTCCATACAGACTTGACTAGTTTTAATCACGGGATCATATCTTGAATTAATAAATTAACAAATGTTTCCGAGCGAGCGTACTGTATATAGAATTGACCAGTTCTAACCAGACATAAATCTGGGACAGTTGCTTTAACCAGGCCCGTAGCCAGGAAGTTGTTTTTGGGGGGGCAAAGATGTTTTCGGGAGGGCCAACTAGCATGGGCATCTGCATGAATTTTGCGGTAAAGGCCAATTTTCTTGTGATATTGGGGGGTCAAGACTCAGTATTGGGAGGGCAGTTGCCCCCCCGTGCCACCCCCTGGCTACGGGCCTGTCTTTAACTAATTATTATCATTTTGTATTACATATATCTATATATACAATTACAAATAACTACTTCATTAACATAATTATTATAAATATTTTTTGTCCATGGCATATAGGTGAAATTCTATTTTAACCAGAAATAATTATGATTTTTATATTATTATATATACATATGACTACTTCATAAACATAATAGTAAATACAGGAGAACTGCACTACACATAAAAAAAACAAAACAAAAAAAACAAAAAAACCAAAAAAATCTACAAGATAAACCTGCGGACAAGACAGAAAATAGACATTGCAAGAACTAAACAATTATCAAATCAAGTGAATGGTTCCGGGGGCCAGCCGTAAGCGTCCACTGCGCTGTGCAGTCCCGGGCCTGTCTTGGTACAGGCTTCACTAAAATGATTTACATAAAAGACGTAACAAAATAGATGCGACCGATCTTGTAAGTGGTCGTCTTTTGTTTCAATGGCATTTAGTAATTGAACTGGAATATACAGGTGACAATTTTATAGAATACAATTACTGCTTATAACAGAGTGACGTTTCGATTAGGCTTGTCTGCTTGATAATTACTATGGAAGCCTAGTCGAAAAGTCGCTCAGTAAAAGGTAGTAATTGTATTCCCTAGAATTGTGACCTGTATATTCTAATTATTGGCAGCTAAAATTATATATTATTTTATGTACATTTTCATTTCAAAGAATAAATATTTTGTGACCACTCTATTACGAATTCTTTCAATTAAATATAACGCTTCATTCCTTTTTTAGCCGTTAAACTTTTAACTTTTAATTAGAGTTATGTCAAAACAGGTAATTTTTACGCGATATTTACCTAGCCAATGAAATACACTGTGTTTATTTCTATTATTATTTATCATTAAATCATCTTAATTAATCAAAGTGCAGACTTGAAAAAGAAATTTAACAAAACCTAAGACTACTCTTTGGCCTGAACTGGTAAGTTTCTTAATAACAATTGTCTGTGAAATCACCCAAGTTGGAAACGGATGTAAAACCCGATGAATCAACGGACATCCTATGATCTACTTCATCCAACAGACATTCAATAAGGGTGTTTTTAAATCTCTATTACAAAATTATAATTAGCTTGTGAGGGTTTAATCAGTTGGTGCTCTGTTGATCTGGGGCCTGTTTAAATCTGATTGGCTGAGCGCTAAAATCAATCTAATACTATCCAATCGAATTACTAAAATCGGATTTTATCTTAGTTAAAATTTCGTGAAACAGGCCCCTGTTGTGTATCTGGAGGTGCTGTCTTTTATTAAGAGAGAGAGAGAAATGGGGTTTAAAGTCCACTCAACACAACTAGGTCATTTTGGGACTAACATATGGTTTTCAATTTTTATTTCAATAATTCGCTTGCGCGTAGGGGTCTTTAGCAGTGGGAGGAAACCGGAGTGCCCCCGGAGGAAGTCTTTTATTAAAGTTGGAACAAATACAAATGCAGATACTATGGAACTTGAAGTCTTGGGAACACTGTCAGTCAGCAACAGTTGAACACATAAAAGCATCTTAAATGTTAGGAAGAGGGAATGAGGATGAAGGAAAGAGAGTGGGGGGAATGAATGAATGAAATGGGGTTTAACGTCCTACTATTATGCACCTAACCTGGGCTAATAGAAGACAGGCATACGCCATACAGTGTGCTATGAAGGAATTTTTTTACATGCACTCTAATGTGTACACAGGACCTTGGTTTTTCGTACCATCCGAACGAGTAAGCAGCTGTCCTTGTCAGGCCCTCTTTCTGCATCACTGACAAGGGGAAATCATGCCGGAAAATCAAAATGAACTTTCTCGGCCAATGCAGAACCTCCACGCTAGCGAACCAGCGCCTTATCCACTTAGCTACCGTGATCCCCTGTCGTTAATTAAATTTAGAACAAATACAAATACAGATAATATGAAGGTGAAGTCTAAGGAATGCTGCCAGCAACAGTTGAACACATCAAGGCACCTTAAATGTTAGGAAGAGGGAATGAGGATCAAGGAAAGAGAGTGGGGGGGGGAATTATTATAGCATTATACTCAAATTATAATTTGAAACAAAGTGTAAAACAAGACATTATGTATCTTACCGCTTAATACAAAAGATGTCTAGCACCAAATTTAAACAAGTGAATGTCATGCAAGAGATGGACAGAGAACATTTTACGAGAGATGGACAGAGAACAAGCTAAAAAGAAGTGTCTAGCACAGATTTCATATACAACTTGTCAGCTTAAACTAAAGTCATTATTTTCAATTCTGCCTATAACAATATCAACTGATATATAAACCTTAACCTGGCCCTTTTTAATAAGCTTTCATTAATATATTTGTTCTACAATTACATATTTGTTTTACAATTATATATTTGTTCTCCAATTATATATTTGTTCTCAAATTATATATTTGTTCTCCAATTATATATTTGTTCTCCAATTATATATTTGTTCTCCAATTATATATTTGTTATCCAATTATATATTTGTTCTCCAATTATATATTTGTTCTCCAATTATATATTTGTTCTTTAATTATATATTTGTTCTCCAATTATATATTTGTTCTCCAATTATATATTTGTTCTCCAATTATATATTTGTTCCCTAATTATATATTTGTTCAGTATAAAACATAAATAAAACACATTCTGCTCTACTATTATACACTTGTTCAATATTTATGGTACATAAATATACTAATATACATTAATATACTAATATACATGGTACATAAATATACACATGGTACATAAATATACATGGTACATAAATATACATGGTACATAAATTTACATGGTACATAAATTTACATGGTACATATATATACATGGTACATAAATATACATGGTACATGAATATGCATGGTACATAAATATACATGTACAGATATATACATGGTACATAAATATACACAGTACATAAATATACACGGTACATATATACACGGTACATAAATATACATGGAACATAAATATACATGGTACATAAATATACATGGTACATCAATGTACATGGTACATAAATATACATGGTACATATATATACATGGTACATCAATATACATGGAACATAAATATACATGGTACATATATACACGGTACATAAATATACATGGTACATCAATATACACGGTACATAAAAATACATGGTACATAAATATACACGGTACATAAATATACATGGTACATAAATATACACGGTACATAAATATACATTGTACATAAATATACATGGTACATAAATATACATGGTACATAAATATACACGGTAGATAAATATACATGGTACATATATATACATGGTACATAAATACACGGTACATATATATATATACATGGTACATAAATATACATGGTACATATATATATACATGGTACATAAATATACATGGTACATCAATATACATGGTACATAAATATACATGGTACATAATTACACCAATATGCATGGTACAAATATACATGGTACATAAATATACATGGTACATAAATATACATGGGAAATTTACACGGTACATATATATACATGGTACATCAATATACATGGTACATGTATACAAGGTACATATATATATACACAGTACATCAATTTACATGGTACATCAATATACATGGTACATAAATACACGGTACGTATATATACATGGTACATCAATATACATGGTACATAAATTTACATGGTACATATATATACATGGTACATATATACATGACATATATTTACATGGTACATATATATACACAGTACATCAATATACATGGTACATAAATTTACATGTACATATATATACATGGTACATATATACACGGTACATAATTACACCAATATGCATTTTACAAATATATACATATACCTTATACAGAGCATAATAAAACTATTTTTTAAATAATAACGCATATATTAATATATCCCAAATAACAAATATAAAATATATTAACGTATCCTTAATAACAAATATAGCCCAGTTTTATATTAATATATCACCTATAACAAATATACACCCATTTTATATAAGATATGTCACAAGCGTCCTCTAGAATATAATTATATAAGTCACTTATTATTCCAACATGTTCACTGAGGAACGTTTATTTACATCCTTTGACCATTAAGACAACTTCCTAATGTTCTGTTACAACTGGGCTAATGAAGACCATGTAACAAGCCTGATCCAGGATTTTGTCAAGGGGGGGGGGGCATAAAAAGGGTAATCAAAAGAGTGCCGCATGCATTAGTAGTTCAGATGACCTGTTTCATTGGGGCTGAGGGTAGGGTGGGCACGACCCCCTGGGCTCCCCCCCCCCCCTGGATCCGCACCTGTGCAGTATGTTATGCATGGGGGAAATTTAAACAATAATATAAATATAAAACTCTGAGTGGTGACAAGAAATTGTGGATAGAAGATGGAACAACTAAAGATGGACATGACCGAAGAAACTGTAGGCGCACAACTTAGTTAATGATTAAAGGACGGGATGAAATATACATGAACAGATGATTGATCCCTCAATTTTAAAATAAGATATAGTGCTCCCCTATCCAGCATGGACTGCAAGGGAAGACAACTCTGTTCGGGAGATTGATAGTGCTCCAAGCTCTCAGCCCAAAAATATGGACATCTCAAGTTTAAAATACGTCGGAACGGAAGCATCTAAAAACATTATTTTGTATACATAATGTTTTTTAAGACAGTCAAGATTGATTATGCTGGATGTGACATCTTCTACAGCTACATGCAGTTATTCATCCACAAATTAATGACAACTGTATAATTTCTAACCACTTTCTATACATACTAAACATTAATTTAGAACAGTGATTCTCAACTGGTGTGTCGCAAGATCTTCCTAAGTGTGACGCGAAATTTTGAATTTTGAACGGCACACTAAGAAAATTTCTTGATAAAATTTGAAACACTACTATAAAGTAAGTTCATAGCTGTGTTCTTCTTTATTTAGTTTGAATTTTTTTACGACTAGTCTGTGTCTATGGTCTTATGCCACCTATGACTTTTGTTTTATTTTGCAAAATTCAAATATTTTTCATGTACATGTATATTTAGCCAGGTGGATGTCTTTTTTTTAACCCTTTTAGGGGGATATTTTTTCAACTGCTCAACCACTGTGGGGTAATTAATTAATTGGCTGAAAGTTTGATGTCATATTCATTTTGACGTCATAAGACTTAACGACATTTATGTCGCTATCCCCGTAAAGCGCGTGTGTCGGAAAAAGACATTAATGTCGTTATCCCCGTAAAAGGGTTAATGTACATGTATTCCAAGGTATGCCGTTAGCAAGAAAAGGTTTAGAACCACTAGTTTAGAATAGGAATGAATGAAATGGGGTTTAACGTCCTACTATTATGCACCTAACCTGGGCTAATAGAAGACGGGTAAGTTTAGAATAATGTTCACATGGATGATTTTAATTAGACAATTTTTCATTAATAAAAGATCAGTGGTCATAAGTCAACAATATTCATTTAACAGTGTAAAATCTAAACAGGGCTGAGGGTGTCAGTTTAACAGTGTAAAATCTAAACAGGGCAGAGAGTGTCAGTTTAACAGTGTAAAATCTAAACAGGGCGATTCATCTGACTTATTGGTGGTTCCAGATCCTCCATTTTAAACATTCCTTTCAGTTTTTTAATAATCACATCTGTCGCATGTTTCGCCTCCTTGCTTACCATCGAGAAGTTGAGGAAACCGTGAGGTAGATTATCCACGAGGTCAAGGTCAACCTTTTTACCCAGTTTGCGTAATCGTTTAGTGAACATGATAGAGTCGTCCAGCAGTGGATCCAGATGACAAGCCTGTAAATAATATAAAACATTAATAAATGATATGAGTTGTCCTACTTTTCAGCAGTTACAGAGTTTAAAACATTCTATCATTTATATTTCAATAATTTGTGTACATTGGTCTTAAAGAGATAGAGAGCAACACAACTAGGTCATTTTGGGACTAACATATGGATCAATTATATTGTAATAATTCTCTCGCACATATGGGTCTTTAGCACTAGCAGTGGGAGGATTCCCGAGAAAAACCACAAGTTTGGACAAGTGATCCAACTTCTTGTCTTGTACCATTGGTGAATCTAAACCAAGAGTTTGGACAGATGATCCAACTTCTTGTCACGTACAAGCAAACAAAGAGTAAAAAAGAGTGAAAAATGAATTCATTTCAGTTTAATCTTCATCAGTGTTCGAAAAACATTTCGTCAAAATTTTACAATTTAATAATTCTGAATGAAGAGAATGTTAAAAACTATGAACAACAATATTATTAACTCCACTAACTCATTTTGGAATTCTAAACAAGAATAAGGAGATCACATGGCTAAGTGGATAGGACGCTAGCTCGCTAACCTGGAGGTCAGGTGTTCAATCCCTGCATTGGCCGAGAAAGTTCATCCAGATTTCCCGGCATGGTTTTGCCTCGTCAGTGATGCAGGACAGGCTGTCTGACAAGGACAGCTGCCTAGTCGTTCGGATGGGACGAAAAAAACGAGGTCCGGTGTTCACATTGGCGTGCACTTCAAAGATCCCTTGGCAGTTGAAATTCGATATAAGAGTAGGCCGAAGTGCAGCTACCTGGACAAAATTTCCCTCATAGCACACTGTATGGCACATGCCTGTCTTCATTAGCCCAGGTTAGGAGAAGAACAGTAGGACGTTAAACCCCATTTCATTTCACTTACTGTTTAACATTCATCAGTGTTTTTCAACAAACAATTCGTCAAAAATTAACAATTTGCTATTTCTGAATAACAATATTATTAACTCCAGTAACTCACGTTGGAATTCTTAACAAGAATAAACCAAATTACTTACAGAGAGAGAAATGGGATTTAACGTCCACTTGACACAAACTAGGTCATTTCGGAACTAAAATATGGTTTTAATTTTATTTCAATAATTTGCTTGTGTGTAGGGCTCTTTAGCAGTGGGAGGAAACAGGAGGACCTGGAGGAAACCCATGCGGATTGACAGGCGACCCTTCTCCTTGCCACGTACAACCGTGGATTCGAAACCACGCCAGTTGACTCGATGACAGGCTTTATGAAACAGCGCACGCACGCTAACTATTCTGCCATCCATTCGCTTTGGAATTCTAAACAAAAATAAACCAAATTACTTACAACAAGTGACATGTCTGGTAAACCCATCAGTAGTTCATCTGGCGCCAGAAGCGGAGACATGTAAGGATTCTTCACAATAGGTAGATGACGTACAACTTTTAATGGACTTTGAGCTAGATGACGGTGCCGTAGAAAATCGGTAGGAGACATAGCACCAGGTCGAGGTCTATTAGATGGAAATGCAGGGATAGACTGCGAATGCGGCAGTTTGAAATTTTTCGGCCGAGTCACATGCGCTGGAGATGTATCGTTGCTATGACTGGCGGCACCAATTTGTAAAGTTTCAACATTTGTCTGTACTTTTTTAAAATCTGGACAGCTCTCGCTTCTAACAGGATCAATCACATAATTATTAGCATTAGAAACACGATTTAAATCTACAGAGATCAGTTCATCAGAGAGAGATAACGCCATTTGAGCAGGTGCCCCAGATTCGTCAGGAGTGGATAACTCTAGTTGAGCAGGTGCTCCAGAATTGTCAGGTGTGGATAACTCTGACATGTGTTCATCACAGTTACTTTGATCACAGTTAGCTTGATCTGTCAAATTATCTATCACAGTGGCTCTAACTTCCTCTGGTCCTGTAACAAGGGGAGGTAATATTGATTCAGGGGGAGGTAACTCTACTGATGATGGCACTTCTGTATTTCTCATTTGTTCTAATTTCTCTGTTGTTTCTTCATCTATTTGATTTGAGAGAATTTTACAATTCTCAGGAGTAGGTGCGACAGACTGATCTTCCTCATCTGTTGTCATGGAAATGGCGTCAAATGCATCAGTGAACGAAGGGCCCGTCTGTGGTGTTTGGCATGCAGAATGAAAATCCTCCGTAGAACTATCTGAAACGGTACCATCTGGCTGTTTTGTCTCTGCCGATTTCTTCTTCTTGTCAGTCTTATTTTTATCGTATACAATAACCCACTCAGTGTCCGAAGAATCACTTTCGTCTAAATGATACGGAGCTTTACTCGAGAACTCGGCTTCCGTTAATCCATTTATCAGCTCATCAGATACACCAGCATATGCTAAAATTATACAAAGATTGAAAGAATTAAAATTATACAAAGATTGAAAGAATTAAAATTGTACAAAGATTGAAACAATTAAAAACACTGAATTAATTAAAACTAATGAATACAGGAAAATGAAACACTGAGTTAATCAAAATTATACAAAGATTTAATGAATTAAAATGATACAAAGATTGAAAATAAATTAAAATTATACAAAGATTGAATGAATTAAATTTTACAAAGATTGAATTAATTAAAATCATACAAAGATAGAATAAATTAAAATTATTCAAACACTGAATTAATAAAAACTATACAAAGATTGGATGAATTTAAAATTATACAAACATTGAACGAATTCAAGTTATTATTTTTGATTCAATAAAGAAAATATTCTTAAATTCCTATTCACACAAATCCATGTGTTCAGTTGTTGTCACAATACGGAGATTAAAATAAGTAATAAACAGTGGTCTAGTGTTCGTGCTTCAAGCTCCATCTGACTGGTCACCTCTGGCTTGCCGTCATGATTTTAATACCTGGTGTGAGTGTACGTGGTTTGGAGATAAGGGGTGCCTTATCAACCTTGTGGGTTCACTCTGGTTTCTAAAAAATGTCGATGTATATTTAGATTGGAATAACGTAAGTAATTAATTGTATTAGACGATAGCGCGTGCTAGGGTTACTACGGTTTACGGCCAGATACATTTTGGGATGTCCTTTTTATACCTTCCGTATATAAATCGAAACGGAGTACATGTATCAGATGAATGTCGGACTTTGCTGGAAATTCCCTACGCATTTAATAACTGGATAGTACAATAAACTATAAACTTATGAAAAAACAGCTTCTAATTGACATGGGCAAGGTTTTGAAGAGTATTCTGACGTTATTAAGCTGATGTGAGAGAGAGAGAGAAATGCTGGTTTATTTGATACCACTTATGTGGGGGTGGATAGTGGCGACGAGAGAGAAATGGGGTTTAACGTCCACTCAACACAACAAGGTCATTTCGGGACTAACGTATGGTTTTAATTTTATTTCAAAAATTCGCTTGCGTGTAGGGGTCTTTAGCCGTGGGAGGAAAGCGGAGTGCCCGGAAGAAACCCACGAGGTTAAGAAGGCGCCCCTATATCCATGCTACATACGCTCACACATGGGCTCGAAACCACAGCCGCAAGCCAGAGATGACCGGCCAGCTAGAGGTGGAAGCGCGACACTCTAGACCACTAGGCCATCCCAACCCCCTATCAAGCTGATGTATTAGTAACAGTTTTCTGTATGTGTTAAAAGTGTATATCGAAAGGGGTTCAGCCCACTTGTAAAACTGTACTTAAATACGAATAAAATACAAAACATAATTTATATGAGAAACAATCACTGGTTCATAACTATACACATTTGTATTATCATTTGTACTTGATGATAACGATAAGCAGATACTTGTGGAAACGCTGTACTGTAAGTGTTTGAACCAGTGATTGTTTCTTATATAATAATAATAATTATAATAAGGGAAATGCTCTAAGCATTGACCACACACCAAGCGAACATGATAATGACCTATTTAAATATAACATTTGAAAAGATGGGTCTTAAGGTTTGATTTAAGTGAAGTTAATGTTTCAGCAGACTTTAGTTTTGGGGGCAATGAATTCCAAATTGTTGCAAACCTGGATGGAACATATGGATGAACAATATCCTGTAGGTATGGTGGAGCCATTTTTGACACTGTTTGAAATGTTAAGGAGAACATCCGTTCCTGAATACTAAACCAGTGTAGAGCGTTTAGAGTTGGAGATATGTGAGTACGCAGCTTAGACCTCGTGACAATTCTGGCACAGCGATTCTGAATGTGTTGAAGCCTTGACATGATCATATAGCGTAAAAAGGAAGGTGGCTGGATCCCTAGTTATGAGGTGCCTTATCGATCCTATGTTTTGCAGATGATGTTGTGAAACCTTGCATAAATAGCTGATGTGGGGTTCCATTGGAAGAGTCCAGATGAATTGTGTCGTGTTTATTGTGCTCAATCGCTAAATGCCACTCAAGGATTGTACTTAAATTACCTGCAAGACATCTTGATAGTATACCAATAGGAAGAAGAGGATCCATGAGAGCGAGAAGTCTGGATGGAGAAGGGGTGTATCTTGCCAGGACAGCAGCATAAATAGCCATGATACCATCAGGACGTCGAATACCGAATGAAGCCGCCCTCATGGCCGTCGAGATAATTAAATTACCACCAGCACTGTCACCGGCTAGTATAATAGTCTTTCCTGTTGAACCTAGAAAAACATAAATGCATGTACCTGTAACACCTGGAAGTTGTTCCCCATTGATGGGTCTTGCGAGAACAGTGTCTAATTGTTCGGAAGTAACAAAAAATCAAGATCCAATGTACACATTGGTGTCCATGTATAAGAACACCTTAACGATTGGAATTTAAAATAAGAGTAGGCTACAGTGCCACTGTCGGAGCAAATTTTCTCTCATAACACACTGTACAGCGTACATGTGTGGCCGTATGTCCACCGTTATTAGCCCAGTCCGTGCCGAAAAGTAGGACGTTAAACCCCCCATTTTATTTCTAATCATTTGTAACACCTAAAGAGTTGTTGTGGTTTATTACAATACAATAAATTTAACATTATGGACATATGAAGGAGCCATAAAATAGTGAAAATGGCAATTTAATTATTCTCTCCTTATAAATTTTTTTTTGACAAGTCACTAGAGGAAATATATGTTTAATATCATACCTAGTTTACTGGCATTCTGTGTGGCCCAGGAATACGCATAAAAACATTCTTCTAGAGCTCGTGGGAAGGGAAATTCTGGAGCTAACGAATAATCTATTGATAATATAGGAACATTGATATCTCGAGCCCAGTTACGTAAATATACCTAAAAATAGATAAATGGAAGAAAGATGAAATAAAACAATATCTGTGGATAACAATTACTATGGGAAACAATTACTATGGTTTATGGATAACAATTACTACAGTTTATGGATAACAATTACTATGGTTTATGGATAACAATTACTGTGATTTATGGATAACAATTACTGTGGTTTATGGATAACAATTACTGTGGTTTATGGATAACAATTACTATGGTTTATGGATAACAATTACTATGGTTTATGGATAACAATTAGTGTGATTTATGGATAACAATTAGTACTGTTTATGGATAACAATTACTATGGTCTATGGATAACAATTACTATGGTTTATGGATAACAATTACTACGGTTTATGGATAACAATTACTATGGTTTATGGATAACAATTACTATGGTCTACTTCAATTCAACAAGATTTCACAGGTTGTTATCAACCATATATCAACACCAATAAATATAATGAAATTTCCAAGAATTACATGTATTATGATTTCATTTAATTTCTTTAAGAATTAAGATAATTCCTATAGGATTTAAGATAATTTATAAGAATTACTATGATTTAAGATAACTTCTTTAAGATTTAAACACCACATAAGATTAAAAATCTTAATTGAATGTAGTTATAGCCAATGTTTACTATGACCATTTTAGGGCAAGTTCAGCTATATGGGGTTTTAGTATCCAAAAGCTAAAAATGGTTTTCAAATTTTCAATTACAACCTTAATCTGGTTGATTGGCTGGTAAATGAAACTTACTGAATGTGATTTAGATGACTGTGCTACAAAACCTCCACCATGACAATGGACGATTAAACCTGGGCTCTTCGGTTTCGGAACAACAGGATGTTTGGGTGGTTTACTGTTAGTTGATTTTATATGTACTTGCTGAAATAAAGGATAGATTTTATATGGAAGGAAATATTGGAAGGAAATAGTTTATACCTTATGCTGAATTGTAACATGCTTAAGGGTCAATCGTGCGTTTTGATTGGTCAATTAGAAACCATCTATTGGACAATAACACCCCTCTAAATTAGAAAAATCACTGCGTATTAATATTATGCGTACTACTTTAATGGAGATAACCACAATGGCGATAATCAATTTTGATCTCGGTAAATTAGATGAAATATTCGGAGATTTGCCGAAGATGAACTTGAAACACCAACCCCCTTGTCAGGTAACAGCTACAAACAATAAAATATACCAAAAACTATAACAAAAACATAAATCTTATTTTAAAAAGTACTTTTTAAAAAATGAAGTCTATACTCATACTGCTACTATAGCAACCAAGCAATAAACGAGCCTAATCTAATGAGAGGAGCCTGTTATCCTGTTACGTCACGACGTTTTCATTACGTCAAAATGGTTTTTACGTCACTAAAACCGATTTGCAGTGAGACGAATTTTGAAGTTTACACAATAAAATAAGTTTGTTTAAAATATAAAAAAATAGCATGTTACAACGCGTCTTGGGTCCTAATGATCTCAGGACATGTCTATTTGACAATAACACCCCTCTAAATGCGAAACAGGAGGTGTTTATCTCCTAAATAATGAGAGAGAGAGAGAGAAATGGGGTTTAACATCCACTCGACACAAACTAGGTCATTTCGGGACTAAAATATTGTTCAATTTTATTTCCTCATTTCTCTTACAAGAAGGGGTCTTTAGCAGTGGGCTATGAGGGATATCTTGCCTGGACAGCGACTTTACAGCCTACCAATTTTATTTGTTGAGGGTTCTTTTACAGGAGACCAATGTGGAGGTCATTTTTTTGCCCAGTCCTTGCCAGTTCTTTTATCCTGCACTAAAGACAAGGAAAAATAACACAAGGAACTTTCTCAGCCAACACTGGAAGCGAACCTGAGACTTCATTATTAGCGATCCAGCATCATACTCAATGATCACGAATCAAAATGATTTAAAGATTGTAATATTTATATTTGTACGAACCTGTCCATCTCTAAGATGATATGATATAAGCCTGACTTGTACTGGACCTGGACCAGTATGAGCACAAGGTGGTGTTATAAACACAGTATCACTTCCATCTTCTAACTTCACTTCAAACGAATCCGGGCCGAGTTGTAACAGTTCATCAACTTCAACAGAAGGATAAACTAACGCTGGTAATTGCTGTAAATATTTAAAGGGACAATCCCAAATTAAACCGAGGCTCAAAAATAAAAATCTGCGAATGTATGAAAATAAAACGCCAAAATATAGGGGAATGGTGTATTTACTTTGTCTCTAAATTTCAACTCAAAATATTGAGTACGGTAGTTTGGACGTGAACGCAAAAACTGCTTATTCGGACATGTAGCCCTTTTAAGATTTTTGGTCAATTGTTTCATTGGGTGACCTTTATAACCGATTACGGTTACTTGAGAGGGTTATGCAGTGAATAACCCATGTGCTGTACTAAATAAAGAAAAGCAAACTACACACTATATTTATAAAAAAAATGTTTGGTTTAATCCAGATACCACAAAATACACCTTGGGACACCGGTCTTGAATTCCAGATGAAGACTGACGGATTTAAGTCATTTGAAAATGTATCATAAATACTGAAATAGTTGCTAGGCCCTTGACTCGAATATTTTAAGGGATTTTAAAACAAAATTAAGCAGATTTATTCCCAAAACAAATATCAGGATTAGCCCTTTAAAGATGATTAATGTAAGGGCTAAACCTGTCTCTTACAGATCTTCTTTCTGGCTTTGATCTCGTGAGAGAGAGAGAGATGGGGTTTAACATCCACTCGACACAAACTCAGTCATTTCAGGACTAACATATGATGTTTATATTATTTCAAGAATTCGCTTTCACGTAGGGGTCTTTAGGTTGGACAGGCGACCCTACTCATTGTCAGGTACAACAGGGTAATCGAAATCACGCTGATGACAGATCTTATTATGATACAACATGCATAAGTCGACGATTCGGTCAGCTACCCCCCCTTGAAGTAAGAAGCAGACATGAAGAGAGAGAGAAATGGGGTTTAACTCAACACACACTAGTTCATTTCAGGATTAACATATGGTATAATTTTTTTTCAATAATTCGCTTGTGTGTAGGGGTCTTTAGCAGTGGGAGGTAACCGGAGGATCCAGAGAAAACCCACTAGGTTGGACAGGCGACCCTACTCCTTGTCACGTACAACCGGGTTTCGAACCACGCCAGTTGACTCAATGACAGGCTTTATGATACAGCATGCACGTGCTAACCATTTGGCCATTCAACCCCCTAGACAGTGATGTAAATGATAACTACCTACATGCATAATATCACTTTCTGTTATCGACCAAAATGCTTTACAAAATTTGACATCCGCAGATCGGGTTACATTTACTACCTAGAATAGAAATATAAATAACATAGGGTTTATCACATCAAAGGGCCTAGAATATAAATAACATAGGGTTTATCTCATCACAGGGCCTAGAATATAAATAACATAGGGTTTATCACATTACAGGGCCTAGAATATAAATAACATAGGGTTTATTTCATCACAGGGCCTAGAATATAAATAACATAGGCCTAGAATATAAATAACATATGGTTTATCACATCATAGGGCCTAGAATATAAATAACATAGGGTTTATTTCATCACAGGGACTAGAGAATAAACATAAATAACAAAGGGTTTATCACATCAAAGGGCCTAGAATATAAATAACATTGGGTTTATCACATCAAAGGGCCTAGAATATAAATAACATTGGGTTTATCTCATCACAGGGCCTAGAATATAAATAACATAGGGTGTATCACATTACAGGGCCTAGAATATAAATAACATAGGGTTTATCACATCAAAGGGCCTAGAATATAAATAACATAGGGTTTATCACATCAAAGGGCCTAGAATATAAATAACATAGGGTTTATCACATCACAGGGCCTAGAATATAAATAACATAGGGTTTATCTCATCACAGGGCCTAGAGAATAAACATAAATAACATGGACTAAGCTGATTTATATGATCGGAGTTTTAGTCTGGTTTTCACTTTTACCATTTGAAATTGAGACTATGTGCAAAGTTTTGTGTTTTTGTATCAAAGATATTTCTCATAAACAGTGATTGAAAGTTGAATAAAGTCTTAACTTTTATGTCTGAGAATGCTTGTGAACTCTGGGCCAGGACCGCTATGACATTGGAAAATCAAGCCACCATGACTTTCCATTTTTTTCAACAACTTATGAGTGTTTTTAATCTCTGTAGAGAGAGAGAGAGAAATGGGGTTTATCGTCCACTCTATACAAACTAGGTCATTTAGGGACTAACATATGGTTTAATTTTATTTCAATAATTTGCTTGCGCGTAGGTGTCTTTTAGCAGTGGAGGGAACTGGAGGACCCAGACAAAACCCACACAAGGTTCGACAGGCGACCCTACTTAACCTTGGATATGAAACCACGCCAGCTGACTCAATCATGATACAGCACACCAGTCGGCCATCCAACCCCCCAGTTTTTAATCTCTGTAACCCACCACTGACCTGTTTTCCACGAAGTTCAGGGTTGAGAAAATATTTTCCACTGTTAAATACGGAGGTGGCTAATTTCATGAGCTGAGAATTCTCCTGATATCCTTCACTGAACGACGCCATGGCAACAGCCACGATTTGTAGTGGTCTCTGCATTGTTTCACAAAACTACAAAAAAAATATGAAGACAAAATTATCTACATGTACCAATAGTATTTTGGTTTTATTTTCGTATTAGGAGTTGAATAATGAGAGAGAGAGAGGAATTGGGTTTACTTTAACGTCCACTCAATACAAACTAGGTCATTTCGGGACTAACATATGGTTAATTTTTTTATTTCATTAATTCGCTTGAGCGTAGGGGTCTTTAGAAGTGGGAGGAAACCATAGGACCCAGAGAAAACCCACGAGGTTGGACAGGCGATCCCCCTCCATGTCACGTAGAGCCCCCCGTTGAGTAATGAATTTGAAACAAGGTAAATACACCGTTCCTCTATATTCTGGCGCTTCAATTTCATACATACTCAGACTCTTTTGAGACTCTGTTCAAATCGGAATAGTCCCTTTAAGACACCAAGGTGGGTGAAAAGTGTGGAAGATTAATTATGTATTTGAAACAAAGAAATATGGAAATTAATGGTCTAAACAGAAACATTTATTTTCTTTGGAAGGTTGGAAATCTTATTTAGTCATTTCGGACTAACATGTGGTTTAATTTTATTTCAATAATTTACTTGTGTGTAAGGGTCTTTAGCAGTGCTCACTCTGGGTTCCATTTTTTTCCGCCAATTTTAATTATTTTTTTTTTAGCCATATATTTCTTCCGCCAAAAAAGTTAAAATTTTCAGTAATTTTTATTTATATTTATTCTGTACATAGTCTATTACAAATTACAATATCCTTTTCTGCTTTGCAGAACCACATTTTTTGAAGTTTTTTTTAAAATCCGGGGAAACCACCTTTCGAATACTACTGAATATAGCCAACCATTAAATTACAGAGCGTATTGGTTTTTAAAGAATTGCGGTATTTGTTTGTTTTATATATATAATGTGTCTACTAAATCCTCTTTCATGTTCTGCAGTTGTAACAGGAATTGTGAGCAAACGCTTACTAATATCACAAACAAGTTTGGAAATATGTCGTCTTAGGTTAAAGGCAAATTTACAAATGGCAGTAATAGATACATCACACAAATCAGATAATTGAACATAATTGTGAAATGCCATCACTTCTTCGGACAAGTTAAGGGTATCTAATTTCAACAAATTCACATACTGGTAACTTCAGTAAGAAATATATCAAACAGTCGTCATAATTTCAAAAATCACAAACAAATCGATCGAGGATTGTTCACCAACACCATGTCCGCCATTTTGAATATATACAAACCATAAAAAATCCACCGATTCGTATTTAAAACAAATAATTAAATCTTTTGTCTCTTATTTAGTTTATTACTACTCTTACCGTATATACTTATCAACACTAATCCGAGATTGATCAAGAGACAAAAGATAGGTCTATTGATACCTAATTGATTGTTAATTGACTCACTGTCATTCAACCGAGCGCAATGGACCAACGCTTTGTCATTATGTCTAGAAAAAAATATAGGTAAAAGGTAAAAAAGAATCGCCATGTAGGAAAAAGTTATCGCCAAAAAATCCGCCAGATTGAATATTTTATCGCCAAGATTATATTTTTATCGCAATTGGCGGAAATGGCGATCGACAGCGTGAGCGCTGGTCTTTAGCAGTGGGAGGAAACTGGAGATCCCGGAGAAAACCCATGAGGTTGGACAGGCGACCCTACTCCTTGTAACATACAATCTGGAAATCGAAACAACGCCAGGTGACTCAATGACAGACCTTACGATGCCGCGCATGTGCTAACCATTCGGCCGGCCAGCCCCTCGCATTCAGCGGACGACAACAAAAAATTATTACAATTAGAGCTTCCTATAGATTAGAGGCATATATAAATACTAGGTCATGTTCATGTAATTGTCAACAGTATCTTCTCTTTATGATCCAAGCCTGGAAATAAGGCACCTGTCACAGACAATGTCACGCATAGATTCCGGCTTTGTCAGACACAAAATCTCTGGTGCCTGTCATTTCGTCCGGCACTGATTAGTCTTTTTTATTGATATTTTTAACATGTCAGGTACTATTTCATTATTTTGTCAGGTACATCTAAAACCGTTATTTCCAGGCTTGTCTTTATCATTTCAATTTACCTGAAACCCTAAACATCTTCCGTAGAAACAGTCTTGATTCAGCATCTCAAATTCTAGCATTAACTTATCAGCGATGGAGGAATCTAACGCCTCTTCGTCAGTAAACAGGTTCCCCTCTTGGCAATAGTTCATCACCTGTTGAGCATAGTACAAACACGCCCGTAACTGACCCATGGTTGCGACATATGCTTCGACTTCTTTTGAATAGTGAGCACGACGGAACAGCATCGAATCGCGATTTATGATTATGTGACGAGACAACTGTATTAAATGCAGACAACATTTTTGAACAACTCTTAAAAGACTTCTGTAGCCATTTCCTTTAGTCTTTGGTGAAACGTCATATGCACTCAATCTTGGTATCAAGGCCATAACACTGGGTTCAATTCCAAGGTCCAAATACTCGTAAAGTAAACAAAAAGACACATGAAATTTAGCATGATGACTTTGCGTGCCGCTCTGGAAATACTCCATGTTTGTCAAACATAGTGATTGTAAATCTTTGATTAAATTAATGAGAATACGCGAGGATTGCTCCTCCATTATGCCACGTTCCATCCTGCCCTAAGTGACAGATTAATTACCCTGTAACTAGAACAAACTTTTGTTGACTTCAGTGCGCCGCCATCTTTCCGCCTCGGGTTGAATGTTTTGCTCCCAAACCGAAAGTAACAAATAATTAAAATTAACAAACACTAGGTATTTTTTTTGATTAGAATCATTTCTTGGTAGTAATAAAAATAAAACATATATTTTTGTTAATAAAGATAAAATATTATAAATGTTTTGGATTTATTTTGACCAATCAAATCGCGGCTTGATCGTCAGTTTTCAGAAGGACGGAAGGAAAACAACATTGATGAAATCAGATATTTTGCAAGGATTCGAGATGACTATAATCTGCGTATGTAACAAGTCACACACTGGTCACGTTTAAATACACAACAACTAGACGAAAAGACATTTTATCTAAAATAAATCCAAGGATTTTCCAATGAAATCTTGTTGATAAGGCTATTTTGATATAATATTTTTGTTGTTTACATTGGCCATTTCTGCATCATAAAATGTCTGTTTACTAATAATACTGTGTTAAAAATAAAATAAATGCCCCAGATCACAGCTTCATCCACACTATGCCCTTTTTTGGAACATCCAGTTGGGATGAATGAAACTCTGATTTCAATAATACAGGGACCAAATCTAATTCCAGTATTCCTGCATCATAAAATAGGCCTAACTAGTACAAGTTACAACATAGGCCTACTCGGCTACTGACTGTGTTACAGATATGATCATTGACCCACATAATTATAATCAGCGTCATTAAATCTTTGCCCATTTATGGACATACACAGATAGGATCAACTGACTTGCACTGGTAGTATTGTCTTTCAGTCTTGGTAGTAGCCTGGTACAAATCATATGATTTATTGTAGGCCTACCAGAGCTGATTTGTTGTTGTCCAGTACTGGTATTGTATTTCTTGGGATTCTGCATTTTCACTTAATTTATCAAACAGTACTACAACATATATTATTTCCACTATTTTAAAAAAATAATAATATAATACTGCCCTGTAAGCTACAGTATTGCAGGTGTCAAGTTCAATTGATCCTAGGGAGTTAATGGCTGAATGGTTAGCGTGCGCGCTGTATCATAAGGTCTGTCATTGAGTCAACTGGCGTGGTTTCAATTCCCTGGTTGTACATGACAAGGAGTAGGGTCACGTAGCTGTTCAACCTAGTGGGATTTCTCTGTGGCCTCCGGTTTCCTCCCAATGCTAAGGACTCCTACGCGCAAGCCAATTATTGAAATAAAATTGAGCCATGTGTTAGTCTGAAAATAACCTAGTTTGTGTCGAGTGGATGTTAAATCCCATTTCCCTCTCTCTCTCACTCTTTCTCTCTCTCTCTCTCTCTCTCTCTCTCTCTCTCTGTTTCTAAGGAAATCCAGTCTTCCAAATTTACCACTACATGTATTTTATAAATAAAAAAACAAGACGGTATAGGATTTCAATGACAAATTTAATATGTTATATTATATTCAATAATGTTTCCATTTTAGGAAGTCAACTGGCATGGATTCGAATATACGGTTGTATGTGGCAAGGAGTAGGGTCGCCTGTCCAACCTCGTGGGTTTTCTCAGGGTTCTCCAGTTTCCTCCCACTGCTAAAGACCCCTACCCGCAAGCGGATTATTGTAATAGAATTAAACCATCTGTTAGTCCCGAAATTACCTAGTTTGTGTTGAGTGAACGATAAAACTTAATTTCTCTCTCTTTTCTTACGGAAAAGGTTTGTAAGTATGATGAGATATAAGCTGTCTCATGATGTATAAAATACCGGCATAATGTCCCTAAAAAATTAAACATGAATATTTATAATTTGTGTTATTTTGATGAAACCAACCAACTGTCTTTCTTATATTTCAGAAAGCAGATCTCAAAATGCGCACTTTATTTCCAGAAAGATTGTAATTTTGTTTGGACTGTGAGTTAACCATATTCAAGATGGCCGATTGTGTTGCAGATGATGTAACAGAGGAAACAACAGATGATGTGACATCAGAGGTTTGTGATGATGTCAGTAACAGTGTTGATCAGGAAGTCCGGAGAAAGACCAGCAGTCTGTCCGTCTGTGAAAACGGCAACTGTGTAAGCAGCAGTGATGACATCAATAAAGATTCTGCGGAAGATTTAGATCTAAGTCCTCTTGCCTCTGATCAGCTGGATATTGGTGTATTAAAGAAGGATGACAGTGGAATTTCCATGGAGAAAATGTCTCCGTTAGTCAGTGGTCGAGACAATACATCCGACGTCGACGGGGATTGCAATGATGATAGTGCTACCTTTAACGACAGTGCAACGTTTTCCCTGTGTGAAATGACACCAGACGGCAAGCCATCTATGTCCTCGTCAAAAAATGAATCGTCTCTTGAAGTCGGCGGTGTATCAAATGCCGTTAAAATAACTGTGGATTCTTCAGATGATCCGATGGAAGAAAGTTCTGATTTGGTTGAAAATAGTCCAATCACCAATGGCAACGCGGACGATGAAACAGACACATTTAAGGAAAGTTCAGAATCTCGTCGAAGAAGGTTACGCGTTCGTGATCGCAGAAATCGTATTTCGCGTAGTAGTGATAGTGATTCCGATACAGAAGACAGTGACGACGACGATGAGGATGATGATGAAGATGATGATGATGCAGATGAAAGAGCTACTTCTCGTCGAAAATCAAAACCTTTGTCATCAGTATCATCAGATGAAGAAATAGAAGATCAGAAAAAACCCAGAGAAATCTGGCATGCATTGTTTGATTTGCGTAGCCGTGAATTAGGCTATTCCAATAAGACTCCTCCTTCCCTATTTCGCGAGCGTGTTCAAGGTAGCCTACATATGGTAAAGCGTTTGGAATTACAATATCAAATGGAGTGTCACGATGGATGTGTGAATGCATTGAACTTTAATAGGATAGGTCAGTAAATACCCAGAATATTTTTTATGTGACAAAAAGTTTGAAAGGAATGGAAGGTTGCCTACATGTATGTTGTCTGTGCTGTGGTTGAATTTGCTTCGGGGGGGGGGGGGGGGGGAATGGCCGAATGGTTAGCACGTGCAAGCTGTATCATAAAGTCAAACATTGACTCAACTGGCACGGTTTCGAATACCTGGTTGTACGTGACAAGAAGTAGGGTGGTCTGTCAAACTGTGTTGGGTTTTCTTCTAGTCCTCCGGTTTCCTACCACTGCTAAAGGCCCCTAAGCAAATTATTGAAATAAAATTAAACCATGTGTTAGTCCCGAAATAACCTAGTTTGTGTCGAGGTGACGTTAAACTCCATTTCTCTATCTCTGAATTAGCTTGTGTATTCCAAATGAACCGTAATATATAAACTACTTGGCTGAATAATTAACGTGTGCGCCATCATTAGGTCTGTCATTGAGTCAATTGGCGTGTTTTGATTCCCCACTTGTATGTGACAAGGAGTAGGGATGCCTGTCCAACCATGTAGGTTTTATCCGGGTCCTCTGGTATCCTCCCACTGGTCAAGACCTCTATCAGCAAGTGAATTATTGAAATAAAATTGAACCGTATGTTAGTCCTGAACTGACCTAGTTTGTGTCAAGTGGATGCTAAACCCCATTTCTCTCTCATATTGTTTCTCAGAATAAAACCTGGGTTCATTCCTTTGACAAAAGATCACCAATGCCCCAAAATGGGACGTTAAAGGGAGATTATGGAAGATTAGTTAACAAGCTGGCACTATGATAGTTCAACAATAGATAATGTAAACAGAATGTGCTGAAAATGAAGTCAAATTGCTTCACTCTGAACCAAGATATTAGCGATTTAATTTTAGGCTAGCCTCGATCAACATTACTACCGTTGGTACGATAATAAACAAAGTTTCAATTATCCAGTTTTACGTTAAACCATCCATCACTAAAGGTATTCAAAAATCCACTAAATATCACAGGCTAAGTTAATTAATGTCTAATTGATAATTTAGGTATTTTTGGGGTCTAAAGAAAGACCTGCCATTAGGCAGATTTAGCTCTTGCATAATGCATGTTTAAGTAATTATGAGTTTCCTCCCCTTTCTACTTTTAGGAACGCTGTTAGCTAGTAGTTCTGATGATTTAAATATAGTTTTGTGGAACTGGGTACAGAATAAACCAGCACTAGTCTATGACAGTGGTCACCGTAGCAACGTCTTTCAGGCTAAGTTTATGCCGTATAGTGGAGATTGTCATGTGGTTAGCTGTGCTCGTGATGGGCAAGTCCGTCTGGCTGAATTATCTCTAACAGGACGGTGTAAGGAAACCAAAAAACTAGCGCAGCATAAAGGAGCAGCTCATAAGGTAGTGTACGTTCGTACAGATCAAGAATTTTCGAATCAGTTGATCTGCCATGACTCAGTAGATAGGTGTTGGCTCAATGCCTGGTAACCTGTGTGTCTCATATTGGTTTGCGGCTGTGGTGTGAGCGTATGTGGCATGGAGATAGGGGCACCTTCTCAACCTCATGGGTTTCCTCCAGGCACTCCGGTTTCTTCCCACTGCTAAAAAAACCCTACTCGTAAGCGAATTATTGAAATAAAAACCATATGTTAGTCCAAAATGACCTAGTTGTGTTGAGTGGACGTTAAACCCCATTTCTCTCTCCCTCTCTATCACATTGGTTGAGAAAATAACAAGGTCCTGTGCATAGTAGAGTATGTTCATAGGGATCAAGTCTTTTCAAATCAGTGAGCTGCCGAGGCTCAGTGGGTAGACGTTGGCTTGATCCCCGCTAACCTATAGGTCCCGTATTGGTTGAGAAAATGCCCAGATCATGTGAACGTAAAACAACCCTTGCTGATTGAATTCGATATAAGGGGTTAGGCCATGAGGGACATTTTGCCAAGGCAGCGGCACTATGGCCTACTCTTGTATCGAATTCCAACTTATATCGAATTATTTTAAGTGCACGCCAATGAATACACAGGACCTCGGTTTTCCCCCCCGGCATGAACTAGACTGCTGTCCTGCACCGGGGGGTTGAGATGGCCTAGTGGTCTAGAGTGTCGCGCTTCGACCTCTAGCTGGCGGCTGTGGTTTTGAGCCCTGGTGTGAGCGTATATGGCATGGAGATAGGGGCGCCTTTTCAACCTTGTGGGTTTCCTCCGGGCACTCCGGTTTCCTCCCGAGGCTAAAGACCCCTACGCTTAAGCGAATTATTGAAATAAAATTAAAACCATATATTAGTCCTGAAATGACCTAGTTAAGTTGAGTGGAAGTTAAACACCATTTCTCTCTATCTCGTCCTGCACCACTGACAAGGGGAAACCACACTGGAAAATCCTGATGAACTTTCTTAGCCAATGCAGGCATTGAACACGCAAACTTCAGTCTACCGAGCCAGCAGCTTACCCACTTAGCCACCGTGGTTACCCAAATGGACATAGCACTGGTTTATTCAACAGTTAGCTTTATATATAGATTTACAATAGGGGCCTGGTGGTCTAATGGTCTAGTGGTTTACCCATGTACATGAAATCTTAAGGTGTGTGATTTCAATTCCAAGAGTAGGGTTGCCTGTATCCAACCTCATGTGTTTTCTCTGGGGCCTATGGTTTCCTCCCACTACTACAGACCGCTACACACAAGAGAATTTTTGAAATAAAATTGAACCATATTATGTTAGTCCTGAAATGACGTAGTTTGTGTTGAGTATACATGGAGTTACAGTTAGCATCCTATGTAACCCCATTCTTTATAAATTTACAGTTAACATCCTATGTAATCCCATTCTTTATAAATTTACAGTTAGCATCCTATGTAACCCCATTATTTATATATTCACAGTTAGCATCCTATGTAACCCCATTATTTATATATTTACAGTTAGCATCCTATGTAACCCCATTATTTATATATTTACAGTTAGCATCCTATGTAACCCCATTATTTATATATTTACAGTTAGCATCTTATGTAACCCCATTCTTTATATATCTTACAGTTAGCATTAGAACTCGATTCACCCCATATATTTCTCAGTTGTGGAGAAGATGCAGTCACGTATGAAGTGGATTTACGTCAAGACAAACCACACAAGTAAGTTTTATTATTAGAGAATATAAACCCTGTACTCAAAATTTAAAACTCCTTGTAATTTCTAAACCTTGGTACTAAAATCGGACCCAACTCATCTATATTGCTATAATGTTAGTATATTCCAAATTTTGCACAGCGAATGGTTTATCTAAATGGAATGCTATGGGCTAAAATGAATACCCTAATAGTAAGTGCAGGAGGACAGCACCACACACAAAACAAAAAACTACAAGATAAACCTGCGGACAAGACAGAAAATGGAAATTGCAAACAAACATAATTATCAAATCAAGTGAATGGTTGCGGGGGCCAGCCGTAGCTTTTGAGAAATTAAACAGTTACGTAAATGATTCATCACCATCAAAGATTAATTTGGGCGATTATTTTTTAAGAAAGAATCAAACTTTATGTCATCTTACAGATGAACGCACTAAAGATTGTGATCAGATGTATCTATTTATTACAAATAAGTTGTAACCATAGAAACAATATATTGATCAGATGTGTTTATTAAAGAATAGCTGTATCCATAGAAACAAGCAACCTCGTGGGTTTTCTCTGCATACTCTGGTTTTTCTCCAACTACTAAACTCCCCTACGCGCAAGCAAATTATTGAAATAAAACATTGACCCATATGTTAGTCCCGAAATGACCTAGTTTGTGTCGAGTGGACGTTAAAACCCCATTTCTCTCTGTATCCATAGAAACAATAATATGTATTATATTTATTATAGATTAGCTGTAACCATAGAAACAATAATATGTATTATATTTATTATAGATTAGTTGTAACCATAGAAACAATAGTATGTATTATATTTATTATAGATTAGTTGTAACCATAGAAACAATAATATGTATTATATTTATTATAGATTAGTTGTAACGAAAGAGAATGATAGTAAAGTTGGTTTATATTCAATCCACTCCAACCCAACCAATTCCTATGAATTCTGTGTCGGTGGACGCGATTACTATATTAGGTAAGTTTAGCGCGGGATGCGCCCCACGGCCAGCTTTGGGAGGGGGAGGGGGGTTGTGGCCGAATATTCTAATGCGTGGGCTCTAGATCATACAGGCATTGAATCAACTGGTGTGGCTTCGATTCCTATTTTGTATACATGACAATGAGTAGGGGTATTGTCCAACATAGGGGTCTCCTATTTCCTCCCACAGCTAAAGACCCCAATGTGCAAGAAAATAAGTTAAATGAATCTAATCTGGGTGTTGGTCCCGAGGTGGCCTGGTTTATGTCAAAGGGATGTTAATCCCTGTTCTCTCTCTCTATTGAGGAGAATTGAAACTTGTTTCTATTAACTTTTTAATTATGTTTGTAAATTTCAGAATTTATGATAAAAGAAAGATAGCTGAGGTATGTACTGCTATAGATTGTTTTAATGGCATTGTGTAATTCAACTTAAGATACTCTAAGGACTATAATTTTTTCTTTATTAACGATTGCCAGGTTTTCTCTGGGTCCTCCTGTTTCTCCCCACTGCTGGGGGGTTGGGATGGCCTAGTGGTCTAGAGTGCTGAGCTTTGACCTCTAGCCGGCCGGTCACCTCTGGCTTGCGGCTGTGGTTTGAGCCCTAGTGTGAGCGTATGTGACATGGAGATAGGGGCCCCTTCTCAACCTCGTGGGTTTCCTCCGGGCACTCCGGTTTCCTCCCACTGCTAAAGACCCCTACGCGCAAGCGAATTATTGAGTGGACGTTAAACCCCCATTTCTCTCTCTCTCTCTATCCATAGAAATAAACAGATGTAAAGACCCCTACGCACAAGCAAATTATTGGAATAAATAAAATTGAACCTCATGTTTGCGTCAAGTGGATGTTAAAACCCCATTTCTCTTTCTTCCTCCCCCTTTCCTACATACTGTAATCTAATTGTGAGGAAATCAGTGCATTTCAAATGTATCCAATTTATCATGTAAAAGATCAATCTTGGTATGGAGTAACTAATCGACTGGTATGGGTTTTTTTTCTTCAGAATGTTGACAATGGTGTTTTGAAGAAATTTTGTCCTCATCATTTAGTAAGTACTGGATTCATTTTTATTAAAATCATAATTATTAACATTTAGATACATTGTAGCAGTTCTCTTATTTCATCCAGTGAATGCACAACTGTCCGAGGAAGATTCATGTCGATCTTACTTCAATTGGTGGGTAGATGGCCGAATGATTATCATAAGGTCTGTAATTGAGTCATCTGGAATGGTTTTGATTCCCTGGTTGAACATGACAAAGAATTGTAGGGGCTTTTACCAACCACGTTTGTTTTCTCTCCGGGTCCTCCGGTTTCCTCCCACTACTAAGGACCCCTACGCACAGGGCAAGTTATTGTCTTTAGAAATAAAATTGAATCATTTGTTAGTCCCGAAATGAGCTAGTTTGTGTGGAGGGGGTGTTAAACCCAATTTCTATTTATCTGTTAGTGATTGTGATATGTTCTTACCCAAACACAGACTAAAGTAGGTGAAAATGCTGTTTCCCTGGTGAAATTATCTCCCCTTACATCTCTGTTGTTTATATTACAGGTAGATAGTACAACTAAAGCTAATATTACCTGTGCTTGTTATAATTATAATGGAACAGGTAAAACATTTATTTCAAACTTTTCCTCACGATTTACCTGCATTGTTTAATAATATAATAATAATATCAGTATTTGTATAGCGCATAAACACTGCTTCCACAGTTTCTAATGCGCTTTGAGTTCACTAGATTTGTTCACAATTTATATATCACAAAGGACTTTCGAAAAGGAAAGTTTTGAGTTTGATCTTAAAAACAGATAGAGATGACTCTTTTACTCTTTTACTCTTTTACTCGTTTACCCTGTCAGTCATTCAGGATAGAGAGCCGCTGACAATGACAGTGTCTATTTGCTCAGATGGTAAGAAAAAACCAAGGTCTTATGTACAAATTGGCGTACATGTAAAATATCCTTTGACAATTGGAGTTCGAATAAGAGTAAACCCTAGCCACGCTATCCGAGCAAATTTCCCCTCATAGCAAACTTTATGGTGTATGCCTGTCTTCTTAAGCTCAGTCAGTGCAGGTCGATTGGTGCGTGGTTTTGATTTTCCCCGCTTGTACGTGACAAGGAGTAGGTTCGCCTGTCCATATGTTTGACCTGAAATGACCTGGTTTGTGTCAAGTAGACATTAAATCCTGTTGCTCTCTCTCTCTCTCCCTCGTATCATTTATATTTTATCACTGCATGATAACGACCAGAGATTCCTAGTGGAAACGTCCTTCACTAATAAACAGTAATTGTATTCCATGGCATTGTCACCTGTATGTTCCAGTTCAATTACCAAATGCCATGTTCGATCCCTGCATTGGCAGACAAAGTTCATCCAAATTTTCCGGGGTGCTTCCCTCTTATCAGTGATGCAGGGCAGAGGGCCTGATAAGGACAGCTGTCTAGTCTTTCGGATGCGACGAAAAACCAAGGTCCTGTGTACACATTGGCATGCATGAAAAAATCCCATGGCAGTTGATATAAGAGTAGACTGTAGCGCCGCTGTCCGGGCAAAATTTCACTCATATCACACTATATGGCGTATGCCCATCTTCGTTAGCCACGTTCAGAGCAGAATAGTTGGACGTTAAACCCCATTTCATTTCATTTCACTACATGTAAATGCTATTAAAATGATTTTTTGTAGAGGTATTAGGATCGTATAATGATGAAGATATTTATTTATTTGACAATCGAAATTCTGATGGTGCCGAACACGTCCACAGATACAGTGGTCATCGAAATAATGCAACAGGTAAGGATTAATTTTGTTACCATGGAAACACATTTATCTTAGTTATTTATAGTATATACATTTATTATAAATAAACACACTACTTCTGAATTTATTAACAAGCAATATTAAAAATGGTATGGATTAACTTGGCGTATATAGCCCTAATTTCTCTTCTGTGTTATTTTCATTACCCAGCGTCTAATTAACTTGTGTATAATTTGTTAATTAGACATTTGGTAATCAAAATTAAACACTATGCTTTAAGTTGTACATAATTACAAGTTGAACACTAAACTAAAGTTATAATTAATTTAACACAGAAAAGAAATTAGGGTTATATATGCCAAGTTAAACGATTCCAACCTTCCAGTGACTGTAATTGTGTATCCATAAAATTGTACCTTGTGTTAATAGAAATTTTGCACGATTTGCTAATGTGAGAAGTCTTGTGAGAAAATTCTTTGTATGTCAATGGAGACACGTTTTACTTAGTTTTAAGATTTGCGCTGTAGATATATGTATTGTCTTTCTTTGAGTCAAGTGGCGTGGTTTCGTTGCCCCGGAGTTCGGTTGTCTCTCCAACCTCGTGGATCGTCTAAGGGTCCCCCCAGTTTCCTCTCAACGGCTACAGACCCCTACAAGCATGTGAATTATTGAAATAACATTGAAACATATTATAACTGAAATCACCTAGTTTGAGTTAAGTGGGGGTTAAAATCCATTTATCTCCCTCTTTAGCATTATCTACCTTGCTTATGATTGAGAATCTTTTCCCATTTATTGTGGATGTATTTGGTTTTGTTTCTTTCAGTAAAAGGTGTGAATTTTTATGGTCCTCGTAGTGAATTTATTGTGAGTGGTAGTGATTGTGGGTATGTTTATTTATGGGATAAAGAAACAGAGAATATTGTACAGTTTTTGAAAGGTGACGAAGGAGGTGTGGTAAGTACACTAGAATTATTGATAAGGTTAACTCATTGATAAGGTTAACTCATTGATAAGGTTAACTTATTGATAAGGTTAACTTATTGATAAGGTTAACTTATTGATAAGGTTAACTCATTGATAAGGTTAACTCATTGATAAGGTTAACTCATTGATAATGAATGAATGAAATGGGGTTTAACGTCCTACGCTTAAGCACCGTACCTGGGCCAATTGAAGACGGGCATACGCCATACAGTGTGCTATGAGGGAAATTTTTCCCGGGCAGCGGCGCTACGGCCTACTCTTATATCGAATTCCAACTGCCAAGGGATCTTTTACGTGCACTCCATTTTGTACACGGGACCTCGGTTTTTCGTCCCATCCGAACGACTAGGCAGCTGTCCTTGTCAGACCCTCCTTCTGCATCACTGACAAGGGGAAATCATGCCGGAAAATCGAGATGAACTTTCTGGCCAATGCAGGGATCGAACACTCAACCTCCAGGATAGCGAACCAGCGCCTTATCCACTTAGCCACCGTGATCCCCAACTCATTGATAAGGTTAACTCATTGATAAGGTTAACTTATTGATAAGGTTAACTCATTGATAAGGTTAACTTATTGATAAGGTTAACTTATTGATAAGGTTAACTCATTTTTAAGGTTAACTCATTGATAAGGTTAACTCATTGATAAGGTTAACTCATTGATAAGGTTAACTCATTGATAAGGTTAACTCATTGATAAGGTTAACTTATTGATAAGGTTAACTTATTGATAAGGTTAACTCATTGATAAGGTTAACTTATTGATAAGGTTTTCTTATTGATAAGGTTAACTCATTGATAAGGTTAACTCATTGATAAGGTTAACTTATTGATAAGGTTAACTTATTGATAAGGTTAACTCATTTTTAAGGTTAACTCATTGATAAGGTTAACTCATTGATAAGGTTAACTTATTGATAAGGTTAACTCATTGATAAGGTTAACTTATTGATAAGGTTAACTTAGTGATAAGGTTAACTCATTGATAAGGTTAACTCATTGATAAGGTTAACTCATTGATAAGGTTAACTCATTGATAAGGTTAACTCATTGATAAGGTTAACTTATTGATAAGGTTAACTTATTGATAAGGTTAACTCATTGATAAGGTTAACTTATTGATAAGGTTTTCTTATTGATAAGGTTAACTCATTGATAAGGTTAACTCATTGATAAGGTTAACTTATTGATAAGGTTAACTTATTGATAAGGTTAACTCATTTTTAAGGTTAACTCATTGATAAGGTTAACTCATTGATAAGGTTAACTTATTGATAAGGTTAACTCATTGATAAGGTTAACTTATTGATAAGGTTAACTTAGTGATAAGGTTAACTTATTGATAAGGTTAACTCATTGATAAGGTTAACTCATTGATAAGGTTAACTCATTGATAAGGTTAACTTATTGATAAGGTTAACTTATTGATAAGGTTAACTCATTGATAAGGTTAACTTATTGATAAGGTTTTCTTATTGATAAGGTTAACTCATTGATAAGGTTAACTCATTGATAAGGTTAACTTATTGATAAGGTTAACTTATTGATAAGGTTAACTCATTTTTAAGGTTAACTCATTGATAAGGTTAACTCATTGATAAGGTTAACTTATTGATAAGGTTAACTCATTGATAAGGTTAACTTATTGATAAGGTTAACTTAGTGATAAGGTTAACTCATTGATAAGGTTAACTCATTGATAAGGTTAACTCATTGATAAGGTTAACTCATTGATAAGGTTAACTCATTGATAAGGTTAACTTATTGATAAGGTTAACTTATTGATAAGGTTAACTCATTGATAAGGTTAACTTATTGATAAGGTTTTCTTATTGATAAGGTTAACTCATTGATAAGGTTAACTCATTGATAAGGTTAACTTATTGATAAGGTTAACTTATTGATAAGGTTAACTCATTTTTAAGGTTAACTCATTGATAAGGTTAACTCATTGATAAGGTTAACTCATTGATAAGGTTAACTTATTGATAAGGTTAACTCATTGATAAGGTTAACTTATTGATAAGGTTAACTTAGTGATAAGGTTAACTTATTGATAAGGTTAACTCATTGATAAGGTTAACTCATTGATAAGGTTAACTCATTGATAAGGTTAACTCATTGATAAGGTTAACTCATTGATAAGGTTAACTCATTGATAAGGTTAACTCATTGATAAGGTTAACTTATTGATAAGGTTAACTCATTGATAAGGTTAACTCATTGATAAGGTTAACTCATTGATAAGGTTAACTCATTAATAAGGTTAACTTATTAATATGGTTAACTCATTGATAAGGTTAAACTCATTGATAAGGTTAACTCATTGATAAGGTTAACTTATTGATAAGGTTAACTCATTTGCACGCAGAACGCTCGCAAACATATGATTTTCAATAGTTTTTTCATGATAGGTGAATGAACAAAACAGGTCATTTGTATATTTTAAGCGTTTGATATAACATAATCATTAATTAAGCTTGTGGCAGCTAATGGGTTAATATCTCTTTGATAACTTTTGGAAGTGGCGGGTTTGTTCTAAAGCATAGTGTTGGCCCAGAAAGTTCTTCAGGATTTTCAGGCATTGGGTACCAGGAATAAAGATGATATATATGATATATTGTTACCAGTGTTACTAGTGATGGGGGGGGGTGGATGGCGGAATGGTTAGCATGTGCATGCCGTATCATACGGTCTGTCATTGAGTCAACTGGCATGGTTTTGATTCTCCGGTTGTACGTGGCAAGTCGCAGGTTTGCCTGTCCAACCTCGTGGGTTTTCTCTGGGTCCCACTACCAAAGACCCCTAAATGCAAGCGAATTATTGAAATGAAATTGAACCATATGTTAGTCCCAAATTGATCTAGTTTTTGGCCCCCCCCCCATTTTGTCACAGTTCAAATGTGTCTATGAGTAGAACATTATTTGCTTATCCATTTGTCACATTCTTTGTTGCTACATCTACTGGGTTTTTATACGCCCACATAGAAATGAGTGAATCCAAATAAATATAAAGTCCAAAACCACATAATAAACATAAGTTACATTTTTAAGTTACATTTAAAACTCTGAAGAAGTAAGTCTTAACTTACGAAACGTTAGAAAATTTAAAGATGGTTCAGTGATACTTATGACTTTATTTTTTATACACATAGAAATGAGGTCGTATATTGACGTTGCCCTCGTCTGTCCGTCTGTCAGTCCGTCCATCGTCCACAATTTCTTGTGAAAGCTTTAGTTTTGCTTTGATAGCCATAAGGAATACAGCTGATGATGTATTATTTTATAGATAAATATATTGTTACCAGTGATATATGATATAGCGTTAGTAACTAGTGATTTCATCCAGATTTTCCGACGTGGTTTCCCCTTCTCAGTGATACAGTACCGAGTTTAGGAGAAAAACAGTAGGACGTTAAACCCCATTTTATTTCATTTCGTTACTAGTGATATATTATAACATGTATTGTTACCATGGATATATATGAGGTGTATTGTTACCATGGATATTTATGAGGTATATTGTTACCATGGACATGGATATATATGATATATTATATATTTTATAGATTAATGTATTGGAGCCCCATCCATTTGCTCCTATATTAGCAACCAGTGGTTTGGATCATGATGTAAAAATTTGGTCTCCAACTGCAGAAAATGCTACAGAACTTACAGGTCTTAAAAAGGTTAGTCTCCTTATCTCTATGGAACTTACAATTTCTTAACAAGGTTACTCTCTCTCTCTCTCTCTCTCTCTGGAACTTACAGATCTTAAAAAGGTTAGTCTATCTCTCTCTCTATGGAACTTACAGATCTTAAAAAGGTTAGTTTCTCTCTCTATGGAATTTTGTTATGTAGAATGTAAAATCGGTAAAAACACAGATCCTATTACGTCACGTTTTTTACAGTTCAAAGTTTTGTTTTACTTGTGTTTACTACACTAGGATCTGGAAGAGTTGTAATCATTGACTTGTTCTGGATGATGTGGGGGATTAGCCAATGAAACAGTCTGTTACATTGCTTTCGTGGCCTTTTGATGCACGGAACTCTGGGTGAACCATTAGAAACGTCAATGCTGATTGATTAATCAATGTCTGACCTCTGAGGGCAAAAGCCGCTCGTTTGACCCCCTGACCTGAATTCCCACTATAACTTATTAGATCTTCATGTAGTGAGGCCATCGAAAGTATAAAAAAATAAAACGAAATATAGATCTGTATTTTAATCAGATTGTGTAGAAATAGAGAATCTCCTACGAGTGTTTTTTGATATCAAAAAATATCAACACAAGTTGATAAAGTAAAAAAAAACGAGGCTCTGCCGAGTTTTTTTACTTTATCAACGAGTGTTGATATTTTTTGGTATCAAAAAACACGAGTTGGAGATTTTATTTATCATCCAATCCTTTCTTACATGCACAAATAAATAAATATAATTCTTTCCTAAAGATTACACTTTTACCAATCCTATTTACATTATAGCGTAGTGATACATCATTTTTTGACAGCAGTTTTGCTATTGTATAGCCCTGTATACTGACCCAGTTTTTTCCTTCAAGGTCAATTTAATAAAAGCAGTTTCTTTTTTTTTTTAAAAAGTCACTCTTTACTTAAACTAAGTGTTTTCTGTAAAATAAAAGAAGGTAGTTCCTTTTTGATTGACCAATCAAATTTATGTAAAGTGATCTCAGCACACTGCGTATATATCACTAAAGTGATATCACCACACTGTAGATATCACATTTATCACACAAGTGATATCTACTGTCAAATGTATTATTGGGTGATAATGTAAAATTGATACTAATATGTTGAATGATAAAATGTGATATGTTTTGTTTTGTAGAATGTAAAACGAAATCGTAAAGAAAGAGAAGAAGAACGATCAGAAGAACCTGAGATGATTGATGGTCAGATGTTGTGGTTAGTCATGCATCATTTCAGACGCTCAGCTCGCAGACAGGTCAGTTATTACTCTTAACTTGTACGGGGGTTGGATGGCCGTAGGTGCTGTATCATAAAGCCTGTCATTGAGTCGACTGGCGTGGTTTTGAACCCCTGGTTGTTCGTGGCAAGGAGTAGGGTCGTCTGTCAAACCTCTTAGGTTTTCTCTGAGTCCTCCAGTTTCCTCCCACTGCTGAAGACCCCTACGCGCAAGCGAAGTATTGAAATAAAATTAAACCATATGTTAGTCCCGAAATGACCTAGTTTGTGTCGAGTGGATGTTAAACCCAGTTTCTCTCTCTCCCTCTCTCTCTCAACTTTCTTTTTGAAAGCCATTTGTATTTTAATTAAAGATACATTATATAAGATTGAGATAAAGAGCTAGACATTCTTGATATAATAGTTCGAAAATAGTAACTGTAAAATAAATAATTTGAAAATTTCATTCAAATTACTCCATTGCGAACAAAGATATTAGCCTTTGAAGGTTGGTCAAGACGTGTGCAATAATTTCAACCACCGTACTGGTTCGTCGAAGCTAAGTCTCGCTCGTACATATTTAAATTAAATCAAATTATGGCTGAACCGTTCTAATCTATTCAATATCAGAGAAAGACGATGCCATTGAGAGTGTGCGGATATTGAGATATCTTGTAACACATAGCCAATCACAACTCACGCAAGTATCATACAATGTTTGGGAAATACCCCCCCTTTTTTCTTTTCCTCTCCCGCATTGTTAGTTCCTATCCAATTTGAGTGACGACCATATCGCTACAGGTCCGGGACTGTATAGCACATTTGACGCTTGCGGCTATTAACGGCTAATGCAAGCAATTATTGAAATAAAATTTAATCCCAAATGGACCTAGTTTGTGTCAAGTGGACGTCATTACTTGCCAGGCCCTCTGTTGTGCTACTTGCCAGGCTCTCTGTTGTGCTACTTGCCAGGCTCTCTGTTGTGCTACTTGCCAGGCTCTCTGTTGTGCTACTTGCCAGGCTCTCTGTTGTGCTACTTGCCAGGCTCTCTGTTGTGCTACTTGCCAGGCTCTCTGTTGTGCTACTTGCCAGGCTCTCTGTTGTGCTACTTGCCAGGCTCTCTGTTGTGCACCACTGACAAGCTGAAACATCGCTGGGGAACTATCTCAGTCATCGCAGAGTCATTGAAATATTTTATTTACTTTTATAGTTGCGTCAGGAAGGTGGTGAAGTGTCAAGTTCAAGTGAAAACATGGATTCTGACAGCCAGGAGTCAGAAGAGGAAGCAGACAGATTGCAATGTGCTCCATCATAAATTAAATAGAGGACGGTTATTATTACCAGAAAGAGGCTGTTGTCTGAAAGATATCCTCATATCCTTATCAAAGCAATCAACTTGATTAAAGAGGTTTTTTATTTTTCTCTAAATCAAGATTTTACATCACGTAAAACATTCTAGACTATGCAGTTTAATGTCTTGGATCGCACGATAAGACAGGGAGAAGATATATGGAACAGACTAAAATCAGGAAAATCATCTAAATCACAAGATCTGTTTTATAACACTTATATGATACAGACTATAGTCAGAAAAACAAACAAAAATGACTGGATCAGATCTATAACACTTATATGATACAGACTTTAGTCAGAAAATCAACCAAAGTGACTGGATCAGATCTATAACACTTATATGATACAGACTATAGTCAGAAAATCAACCATGGTGACTGGATCTTCTATAACACTTATATGGTACAGACTAGATCACAAAGCATTCTAAGAATAACGTTTCTGATAAGCGGTTTTGACTTTCACGTCCGAACGACTCAATATTTTGAGCTGAAATTTTGAGACATGGTAAATACACCATTCCTCTATATTTTGGAGCTTAAATTTCATACATACACAGACTTTTATTTCACAGACTCTGATAGTCTAAGAATGCTTTGTGAAACCTGGGCCTGGGCCCTGTTACTCAAAGTCTTAACTTAAGATAAATTCCAAATTTTAGTAGATACCGTACTTCAATTTTGATTGGATAAGCACTAAAATCAATCTAAAATTATCCAATCAAATTACTAAAATGAAGATTTTATCTTATTTAAAATTTCGTGAAACAGACCCCTGGTCATTAAGTTCATATCATTGATTTGAAACGAAAAACCTTTGGATAAAATTCCTCTTCACTGTTTCTTATCTTTATATGATGTTTGAAATGACACTAAGAATTTTACTTTCTTTTAAATGACTTCAGATGAATTAATTTCTTAAAAAAGGGAAAATAAATGTCATACTTTTGATATAAAAAAAAAATAACAAAATACTCGGTCAATATATTTATAAACAAAACCTTAAATTGGTTATAAAACTATTTTGGTAAAATTATTAAATTGGAAATGTATTTTACTAAAAAAAAATCAGCTTACAATCTGATTAAAACACAGATCCTTTTTCATATTGTTTTTATAGTTCAAAATTTCGTTTTACTTGTCTTAACTACACTCGTATCTGGAAGTGCATTCTGGATGATGTTTGGCATGCCAATGACGGCAATGAAACGGTTTGTAACAGCGATGTGCATAGAACTGTGTATTATTCAAATGTCTGACGTCATAGGGTCAAAGCTGCTCTTGTGACCCCTAACACGATCACAACTGGTCATATCTTCATGTAGTGTAGGCCATCGAAAGTTTAAAAAAAAAACAAATGAAACATTAGATCTGTATTTTAATCAAATTTGTCAGCTTACTAATTAATTATCCTTAAATAAAACAATCCATCCAATGAATTCTTCTTTGTTATTTAAAATTATGATATTGTATTCTGAACATATTGTATTAAAAAAACCACTGAAATTTTGTTAAAATTGTGCTCATTTATATTAAGAGTGAAATTTAAAGATGCATTTATATAGATTTATATAAAGAGCTGGTCATTCTTAGTATAATACTAATAATAATTTAAAAATAGCATGTGAAACTTAATATTTTGGAAATTTGAGTCAAATTACTTTATTCTGAGCTAAGTTATGAATGTTTGAAACAGTCTTAATTATCAAAATACCATTTCTACAATAATAAACAAAGTCTTGGTTGTCCATTTTATAGTAAAATCATTAAATGGTGAGACTGTTCTAATCCATTCAATATCTTTGCCATATTATGGCCTAGAGAGTTGACTATAGGCTTATCTTTGCCATCTGATAGCCTAGAGAGTTGACTATAGGCTTATCTTTGCCATTCGATGGCCTAGAGAGTTGACTATAGTAGGCTTATCTTTGCCAATCGTTAACCTAGAGAGTTGACTATGGGTTGTCATGTGAATAAATGTTTGTCATACAACATTTGAAGCTTGGAAAAGGACCTGCAATAAGCAAATTTAGCTCTTACATAATGCATCTTTAAAAAGTCTGATAAACTAGTGTTTTTACTCTTTTGTTAAACGTACAAGAAGCAAATTAGTCATCACCTCTTTCACATTAATTTCAATACGCATGTTACACCCTGTTTCAGTTTCACTCCTTGGATTGTCTGCCATGTTAATTTCTTGTTTTGCAATGTTGATTAATAATTTCTGTGTTACAGTTATAATCGGTAAAATTGGCCGAGAAATTGGTTGTAAGTAAAGATAATGCGATGATCATGTTTAATATATAGTGCTTTCAGTTCAATATCGCAGGGGTCTGTAACTATTGATTTTGAGAATTATCAATGGGTCCTTGTGGCTTTTAAAGATCTTAAACGAAAATGAAATTCTTTGGTTTTCCTTGATATGGAGACTAATTTGTTGATGTGAAGGACTTTTCCACTCAATTGGTGCATGAGAAGGACTTTTCTATTCAATTTGTTGGATTTGAAGGACTTTTCCGTTCAACTTGTTGGATTTGAAGGACTTTTTCACTCAATTTGTTGGATGTGAAGGACTTTTTCACTCAATTTGTTGGATGAGAAGGACTTTTTCACTCAATTTGTTGGATGTGAAGGACTTTTTCACTCAATTCAACTAATGGTTCATCTGTTGTGTGCTTTTTTTTCTTGTCCATTAGGCTTTCTCAAAATCAATCTGTTCAGACCCCTGGTGATAGAAATAATAAAGGCTGGCATACATTAACACGGTGACTTGGAGTTACGCAACCGATCGATTGTAGTCAATCTACACGTTAGGCGGGGACATAGACACTAACCCGTAACTGATCATATTCTCTCAGTTGCACCCAATCTCTCAAACAGAGTTGTCTTCCCTTGCAGTTCAAATGCTGGATAGCAAGACTTGTTTGGAGAATAAGTTGCACCCAGTTTCATGTGTCGATGTATGCCGGGCTTACCACGATATAAATAATTGAAGTTAAATTTATTATTTAATATATAATAATGTAGATATGTGAATGTTTTTTTTCCATGTTGTATATAAACCCACCCCCGTTTGAACTTTTTAAACAAATTAGTTATTTGTGAATTTTGTTTTTTTGTGAATATTATAAGAAATATTTAGTTAAATAATGTTTGCAAGATTCTTCAGTGTGTTGTGAAATATGATTCTAAATTGACACCAAAAAAAATACAAATTGAAAAATGTTTTTAATGTTCTGCTACCGTTTTCTGTTTTGGCCTAGGCAGGGGGGGGGGGGGGGAATTCAAGATAAAAGTTGTAACCATTGACAACATACTCTTCAGCTTTACCACACCCTGATTTAACATGGAACTATATCGTCGTCACTGGCACAGGACATAGTTCTTCGTAGGGTAAGGAAGAAACCTATTGTTAAATGAAATACAAGATTAAGCAGCAGCGTAATGCAGGGGTTTCTTCACGTGAAATTCATTCTTATGTTTCCCGTTTACTGGGTATAAATGTTGCCTGAGCCCTGTTTTCGCAAAATATTTTGAATTGCCAACGGCAGAATTATATTATATATTTTCCAAAAAAAACTGTCGCCAAATACAACGCAACACAAATAAAGTGAAAGAAAAGGCAGATAATTTATTGAGAATTAACATGTATTATAATTATGTACATTTATATGGTTCTTTATAGGTTTTTCAACAAAAGTTCTCACCAAATATAACGCAAGCAGACACATCAACAAAGGGCAGATAACTTATTATTTGAATATAACATGTATATTATAAAAATATAACACATACTTATGGAAAAAACAGCTACTTATTTATTTGAGCGACGTTTCGAAGCATATTCTCTCAACATTATCAATAAATAAGTAGCTGTTTTTTCCATAAGTATGTGTTATAGTATTTTTGCTCTATCCAGCTACTAAATGCCCCTAAAAGATTATGTATATTATATTGTGTGTACATTAATTATTTTGTTTTTTTGAAGAGTAAATGTAGATGTTTGACTGACTGCTAGAATGAATGGTAAATGCAAATTAAATTCAATAAAAATATAAAAAAATTAAAATAAGGATGGTAGAGAAAAAATGCCCATTTATTATTATACATAGCAAGAGAATTAAAAATTTTATCGGAATATACTGGAAATGATTCGTTTTGTATACCAGCAGCCTAGAGAAGCAGTTTTGCTTAGAAAAACGCAGCAGTTATATACATGTACCATGCCCGTCTAAATGAATTACGTATTTTAGGAGGAGGGGGGGGGGATGGGGCCTGAAGCCTCCCTGGTTCCGAAAGTTGTATAGGTAAGGACTTTCTTGCTCCAGGGGATTTTAAAATTCCCCAAAAATTTGAAAATGGGTTACTTTATTGGGGATTGTAACTTTAATTGACATAGCTGAAACAACAAAATGGTCATAAGATCAAAAGATCGTTGTTCCATGGCTGCTGAATTAGCAAGTCTTACTGAAGTGGTTTGCCCATGCTCTGTAATGGGTGTGATACCAGATTTGTACGCTAGAAAGAGTAGGGTTAGGGTTGTATACCAAAATTCGCGGGTTTCCTTCCCTTTCTCAAGTCCCTGTGCAAGAGCAAATTGTATTATATTGGTCCAAAAATTACTTAACTTGTCAAGTTTATTACACTATCTCTAGACTATGGAAGAGTATGTCCTGGATTTTGCATTGAAATTCAGGTGAAGGCCAAGAAGAACCGTTAGAGGTGCCGCCTGTGTTGCCGAGAGAGGGTGTTGGCCCAGTTGGATGACCAAATGGTTAGCATGTTCGCGCTGTATCAGAAAGCCTGTCATTGAGTCAACTGGCGTGTTTTCGAATCCCTGGTTATACATGACAAGGAGTAGGGTTGCCTGTCCAATCTCGTGGGTTTTTTCTGGGTCCTCCGGTTTCCTCCCACTGCTAAAGACCCCTACGCGCAATTGGGTATTATTGTCACTAATTTTGACTGGTCAGTGGTCCTATTACTGACCAATGACTGACTTCGTTACAAAGGTATTACCTTTAAAACAGGACGTTTAATTACGGCGACTGTGTTTACATCACGTTACATCATGGCTGCACGTTTTTTTTATGCTATATTGACCAGCGCATAGCAGGATATTGCAGTAAAACTAATTGCGTGACAAACGAGGCTATCGGTATTGATGTAAAGTAAACACTACTGTATGGTAACGAACAGACTTTCAACGTTTTTAATACCTTAAATCTTTGTCCAAAATATTAAGGAAGACCCAAGATAAAAAGACGGACTGTCATGTTACTGTACGTAAGTGGTAGATTTGATTGAACGAGAAGAATAGACACACTTACTTAAAAGTTCAAGAATCCGAAGCCAATCCAGAGAGGGATTTCTCGGGCCGTTGCTTCAGGAATATGGTGTCTAGTGGACGTTTTAAAAACCCCAAATTTCGAGAAGAGAGAGAAATGGGGTTGAACATCCACTCAACACAACTATGTGCCTGGAGAATACCCTATCTCCATGCCACATACGCTAACACCAGCTAGAGGTCGAAGCGTGGCACTCTAGACCACTAGGCCATCCCAACCCCCCCAATTTCCAGAAAGTCTGTCTTGTTTTTTGGATGGTACAAGAACCTATGAACATAGAGAGAAATTTGAAAAATTTCAAAAAAAAGAAGCAATTATTGTAAAATTTATTATTATAACATTTTTTTTTAACACAATCACCACATCATTATTCTCTATCATCCAGTCATTCCAATACATAAATGTTCTCTATACAATATGAAATAACAAAAGGCTGGATAATCTATTAAACATAAAATGGAGAGAACTTTGGTGGTTGTTCAAACCAATTCAGCTAATTGAATAAAATGTTGTTTAAACTAAAACATATCATCCATTTGTCAAACATATTGTGTATGACAGCTAAAAAATGTAAATGAATATGATTAGATATAAAAGTAAAATGGATAGTAATTTTTCTGATACAATAGATATAGACTTGATCATACTGGTGCAATAGACTTGATCATACTGGTACAATAGACTTTATCACACTGGTACAATAGACTTGATCAATGCAAATACACTCCTCAAATGAAGTCAATAAGCGGGACTGTCACATCTAAACGTATAACCCACTGATAATCTTGAATTTTGACCCTGACAACGCATTCACACCAACAGAGCAATAAAATGAAGACACAGATTGAATTTGATGTGAGTTTAAGACAACAAAAAAAGCAATTATTTCAAATTTTCAACCCTAGGTGTTATTTAACCCACCTAGTTCCACTGGATGCAAGTTTGGACATTTTCCAACGGTCCCTTCATACAGTCATTAAATTCACAATTAATACAAAAAACATGAAATAAACATATTTGTACTGATATAATATATATACATGTATAAATTTAGAACTGGCCAGGGGCCTGTTTCACGAAATTTTAACTTAAGATAAAATCCAAATTTTAGTACATACTTAAATCTGATTGGCTAAGCGCTAAAATCAATCTAATACTATCCAATCGAATTACTAAAATCGGATTTTATCTTAGTTTAAATTTCGTGAAACAGGCCCCAGGTTTTAGTATATAAACAGTGGCGGACTGGCCAGTTTGTCAACTTGCCCAATGACAATTTGGCCCCTGATAAAGTGGGCCTCCTTCTTGTCTACGATATCAACCTAGGTGGAAGTTGATGTTAAACTCCAGAAAACAACAGGGCCTCCTTAGACATTGACAAAATTGGGAAAATTCTAATTAGATCTTTTTGTTTTCGCTTTAAAAAAAATTTGAGAATTTTATTTATTCATTTTAAAAATTAAATGATAGAATTGTATTGGTAGGTGGGCCCCCATTTGTCTCTTGGCAACCAATTTATTCAGACCCAGTCCACCACTGCATACAAAACAACATCTTGATAAAACCTGTTTTAAAGTCGAATTATCTGGCCTGGTTTGAGTAGTATATAATACATATAAATTAAGATCTCTTTTATTAAACCATTCTCCAAAGCAGAGTTATCTGGCCCAGTTTTAGTAATAAGAATTCTGTAACTGCGTAGGAATACGGAGATACATCTGTAATGTGATTAGGCCACCACATAGGGTAAATAAAGTCTTAGCGATCAACAGCATCCAAGATCCGAGGCCAACAGCATGGATTAAGATTCTGAAATAATAAAAGATGTTGGAGAAGTTATATAATGACATTAAAGATACATTATGGGAGATTAGATAAAGAGCCGACAGTTCTAGAAAACTAGATAATGTAAAGGTAATTTGTTCAAAATTTGATCCACTATGAACCGGGATATCAGCTTAGGGAATTTCTGCCTAGAAGGCTCATCATTACTAAAGTTGGTACGTTAAAAAGCATAGTCTCAATTATCCATTGTTTTGATTTTTTTATCAATGAGCATTAAGCAGCATATATAGGAATTCAAACCAGTCGATATCGAAGGCCAGCCTTGACATGGAGAGTTGATTATGGTCTGGATAAGTTAATTAATGTCTAATTAATAATTTAGATAAGATTTCTGCAATAGGCAGATTTAACTCTTGCATAATGTATCTTTAAGATAATAAGAGGAGCTTTGATTGAGGTTTAAATATGATCCGTAAAAATAAAATATTTCGATTTTCTGACCATTTTTTACAAACATCTGACCCAGGAGGGTTTTTTAATTTATTTTAGAGGTTTTTTTTGTCAGTTTATATACATCTTTAAAAATAGAATTAAAATGTAAGATATAAGATGGAACTTACTCTAACACAAGGTACAATTTTATGGATACACAATAACTGAGTTAGATACTAAGCAACGTTTTTATTTTGCTTGCTTGCTTGATAAAGACAAGAGTTTCCTCGTCGAAACGTCGCTTAGTATCAAACTCAGTAATTGTGTATCCATAAAATTGTACATTGTGTTAATATGTTCAATTACTAAATGCCAATCAAAGAGAAAAACTAGGTCATATCAGGACTAACACATGGTTTAATTTTATTTCAATAAATCACTTGTGCGTAGGGGTCTTGAGCAGTGGGAGGAAATCGGAGTACCCGGAGAAAACCCACAAGGCTGGACAGACGACCCTACTCTTTGCCACGTACAACTGGGGATTTGAGCCAATCAAAGAAGAACTTACTGTATAAAAAGATTTATTTACATATAAGATGGTACTTACTCTACTATTAGAGGTCTATAACATCCAAGAACTAAAAGACTAGCAATGACAGGAAACATAGATTTATTTACATCATTCCTGCTGTATAACCAAACTAACATTGCTGTACTAATATGATGCACCTATAAAATAATACAAAACAAATAAACCTCGGAAATTGGTTCAAATACTTTTAAGATACGGTTAACATAAGTTATAATAAACATAACGATAAAAGTTATGCATCTACAAAACAATACAACACAAATAAATAAACCGCAGAAATTTGTTCATATCGACTTCTTAATCCCATTAAATTACGGAAAACATAAAAACAATAGAACACAAATATATAAACGTCTGAAATTGGTTCATATCAAATTTATATTGACCTCTTAATTCCATTAAATTACGGTAAAAATAAGTTAACATAAATTTGAATACTGTACAGGAATTAAATATGAAAAATAATAAGGTGCACATATTTTTTTATTGCGTATGAATTTGAATATCTTATTGACACATGATTTTAAATAGTGGTCTGAAACCGCCTGCTTAAAATAAGGTTAATTCTCAGAGCACGGATTTAGAGTCCGCGGTCGAATGTCGATGGGGGTTCTGGGGCGCCCACCACAGAAAATTTTAAAAATAAGTAGCTTGAAACCGACATATGTGGACTATTCTTGTGCAGTTTACATAGGAATTTATTTTGTCGCGAGCAGCTTTTTTCGCATGAAAACTCGGCACTGGGAAGACAACACACCATATTCGTTACGATAACAGACAGAACTGTAATTCAATTTCTACCATTCTTACATTAAAACTCAAATCCTATCATTAACAAGGGTTTTAACAAGGGTACACAATAAAAATCTGATTATTGTCTTAAAGGAGTGAATGTGGAGCCAGGTCGAGAGTTTATGGAACAAAGGCTGACATAGGCGAAGTATTTCTATCTGGTCCCCTCACTTGACTCATCCGAGGTAGTTGCGAGTGAGGGCCAGGTGATCTGATCAACTGACCACTTCACAAGAACACAAGAAGAAACACCCAATTAGAGGTCGGGAGATATCGCCGACTACACTTTCTTAGAGCACTACACCATTTTTCAGAGCACGGTTTTCTTATTTCCAAAGCACAGATTTTTCATTTCGAGACACGTTCGTGCTCCAAGGCACGTTATTTTAGGCCCTGGGTTTAACGTCCTACTGCTCTGCTCCGTTTGATAAAATGTCTGACAAGAAAAACAGTGCGATAAATTCTTTAAGAAATTATATGCGTCTCTGTTACAAGCAGAGTTTTATATCTCAAGTATGCAGGAGTCACTAGATGATACAGCACAGCCTGGTTTACTCTTGTCAGTGGTGTATATCTCAAGTATGTGGGAGTCACTAGATGTTCCAGCCCGGTTTATTCTTGTCAGTGGTGTATATCTTAAGTATACAGAAGTCACTAGATGTTCCAGCCCACTTTCCTCTTGTCAGTGGTGTAGGTGTGGCATGGAAATGTGTCTAGTGGTCTGTATGGAACAAAAAACTGAGGTGTTAGTTTGGATTTGATAAAGAGTAAGCAGAAAGGCCACTGTATGGACAAAATTCCCCTCATGCCCATCTTCGTCAGTCTGGTGAGTGTAGAACATCCTCTAACCCCTACTTTATTTCATCCCTTTGGCTTATTTCAGCAAAAGAAGGCGAACATCAAAAGACCAGGCTAACATCAAAAGACAGAGAGAGAGAGAGAAATGGGGTTTAAAGTCCACTCAACACATCAAAAGACCAGGCCCCAAGTTTACAAAGCATTCTCAGACTGTTTATGAGAAATATCTTTGATCCAGAAACATACATCTTTGCACATAAGTTTCTTATTGATGTGTTTGCTAAATTAAAGCAACACAAGTTTTATAGAGGGCTATATTTTAGTTAAAATAAAGCGAACAATTTAAAGTAAATTCTCAACTTATGTCTGAGAATGCTTTGTGAACTCTGGGACTGATGTTCAAGTCAGAAGAATATACTTTATTATTATCATGTAAAGAAAAAGACACATTTTTAATAATTCACAGATATTTAAACAGTTGACTTACCAAACTAACATTAGAGTCAAAACTCATCTGAACATATTTCCAATCAAACTCAACACCACGAGCTCCAACCCATAATGGTATAACCCTATTGATATTAAAAACATAATGGTATAACCCTGTTGATATTAAAAACATAATGGTATAACCCTGTTGATATTAAAAACATAATGGTATAACCCTATTAATATTAAAAACATAATGGTATAACCCTATTGATATTAAAAACATAATGGTATAACCCTGTTGATATTAAAAACATAATGGTATAACCTTGTTCATGCTAAAAACATAATGGTATAACCTTGTTCATATTAAAAACATAACACAGCGATATTAACTCATTGAATGATGTGATTTATTTCGCCTTTCCTGTAGCCACAGTGTAGGAGGGAACTGGAGAACCAGGAGTAAACCTATGAGGTTTAGAAGGCACCCCTATCTCCAAGCCACATACGCTCACATCAGGGATCGAAACCACAGCCGCAAGCCCGAGGTGACCGGTCAGCTAGAGGTCGAAGCAGAGCACTCGAGACCACTATGCCATCACCCCAACCAATAAAATTCCAAGGTTTGTGATATTGGGGAAGGTTATTTATATTTAACCAACACAGGCCAGCACCACCTATAAGCAGGATTCTTAATCCATTTTGAACCAAAATGGCCAAAATGAGGTCAAAAGGGATCCTGGTAGGAAATGGAGTAATTACATGTGTTAGCTGCCATTCCCTTTAATATAACCACACTTCAACAAAAATAAATTCTTAGTAAGTTTAGGCTGTAATTTCGGTCGTTCTTTTGATGGACCTCTTTTTGTTCCAAGTCAGAACACCTTCAAATGTTTTGGTTTGATTTCCAAATTAGATGTTAAATAATCAACATTTCAGTGAATCCCTATTCCATTTGTATAACTGTTTTGGTTTGCTTTCCAAATTAGATGTTAAGTAATAAACATTTCAAGGAATCCCTATTCCATTTGTATAACTGACTGAACATCGGATTACAATTTCTAATCAACATAAAGAGATTTTTTCCCAATCAGATGAAAAGATATGCCATTTGTCAACTGATTTGAAATAAAAGTAAAAATTAAAACGATTGACTTTAAATCAGTTTATATACATTCAGATTACATTATCATATGCTTTGCCACTAATGTGTGTCAATTTGTAGGGTAAGTCAGAAATATAAGCTATTTAGCTCCTTTAAAATGTGGGCTTATAAAAATATAAGAAGTCTGTACTTAATTACCTTGTCATTATTAGTTCTGACGTGGCCCAACCCATTCCAGCAACCATAAATTTTAGCTGACTTTTACCTGCAATTCTCGTCATAATCAAATGGAGACCAAGCAGATCAGCAAAATCAACTGTACATTTTAAAAATTCCTAAAAATAGACATAAAATATTGTAATTGTTAACCGAATATAAAGTGATACAGGTGATGTCTACATACATTCAATGCACGGTACTTGTACAACACTGAAAAGACATTAACAGTTTTTGAGTCAACATTTAAAAAGAACAGAAAAAGATGACAAAAACTCCTAAACTATCCCATGTACTATACTTACTCCTGTAATATCCAAACCATTTCCACCAGAATCTGTTGCTGGGAAAAATGTTGCTAAAACCATCATCTTACACAGTTGGGTAAATAAATAGGCACCACCGGCCTTCACACATTTCCAGAATGCGTTGTACTCGGACCTGTTGACAATAAATTATCTTTATATAAATACAGATTTTTTTATCATACATGTATACAGAATATAACAACTAACAGCGTCTTAAAAACTCACTTTATAAAATAATGCAATATTATTACTACAATAATTTATCTTTATTTCAATAAAAATCAGTACAACAATTTATCTTTATTTAAATACAGATATCCACCATAACAAGAGTACATGTAGACAAAATGGGAGATTAGACCAGTTATCCCGATAGAGCTGTGACTATTTTTGTTCGTATTGAACTCTTCAGACTGATTAATCTCACTCAAGATACAGATGTGTCATCATTCTTTGATGTTGGCGTATCAAAGTTATTCAATATTTAAAATAATGATACAGGCAATGTGCCAAGAATTCATTATTTATACAAGTTACAATTTTGGACCTGCGTGGCGTATTTCATTGCGAAACATGTGCGAGTGTCAGTATTTTAAGTTGTTTAAATGTTTTGAGCTTAAAACATTGTGTAATATATTGAAACAACAACTGGTGACTTCACGAGTGTTGTTTCAATATATATTACTTAATGTCTTTTGTTCTCGAAGATTAAAACACACTTAGTGTGGTTCTATATACTATAGCAGACCAATGTAAAATTTTACAAGGAGTTTAGTTATAATCCTATATTATTAGATTTTGTATATCAGTATATATTATCATCGTTTCGAATTTTTAAAAAAAATGCACAGAAAGGAGTTTTAAATATTCTATGGTACAAGTAAATTAGAAATACAATAAAAAATTTGTTTAGATTGAAAATTTACAGTACCGGGGCGGTAATATTAAATTTAAATAAATTAATAAAATAATGTAAATTGTTCAGATATAGTGATTGGGCCAGTTTGCATTGGAGGCCAAACTAATTCTAGTGAAAACAAAAATTAAACGAAATAGTTTATATGATTTAATCATATTGAAAAAAATGTAAACGTTGCAGTAGTCCTCGCCCCCGGCAAGAAGCCAAGAACTGAAACCATCGCCGCATCGTCGGCGACGACGTTCTTCACTCCAGAGTCCAGAATCAGCGGTTTCGTCAAATCCAGTACGTTCTCGACATACGAGTACATTAATTACATTAAATGTTTTCAATTAATTAGATGGTTACTTACAAACCCGAACATTTGTAGACAATAGCATAAGGAATATATGCCAAAGCTACACAGTTTCCGAAATGAAAAAAGGTCATTTTGCTTGCTTCTTCAGAAAAATCGGGACCGGTCTCTTCAAACCGGAAACGCTACAAGTGACTTCCGGCCAGCTCGGCACCAAATAAATATTTTAATTTCAAAACAAATAGTAATATTTTAATTATGCCATTTAACATTTTCCCTATTTTCTAAAATCAGGCTTTTTTATGAAAATACAAATTAGTAATTAATTCATTTACTTTATTTTTGCTTCGGCACAGTAATGACTTCCTTGGAAACCAATCTTATTGTTATAGTAACGTGTGTTATGGTGGCCTGTTCTGTCAGTGATAGAAAATTATTTTTTTTATGTGATAAATCGGAGCTGTCGAGCGTGACAGAATAAATATCCAACATGAGTGTGAATTTTAGTGCGAATCAGGTAAAATATTCTGTCCCAATGATAATGAATAACTTCAACAAGTAGAGAACAAGAACTGAACTAAGCCGTGAAGGCCTAGATCTATTCTACTCTAGGCCTACTGAGCTGACTAGGCGGCTAGGCCCAGGTCTATAGAGTCATTAACCCTGTTTACATAACAAATTTTAAGCGTGCCAGCAACAGTACCTGGCATGGCACCCAATCTGAATCTCGAAACCAGAAAAATTTTGGAGAAATTTCTCTGGTGACTCGAGGGTAGCCATTTTCCAAAAAGTGACGAATCATGTGTCATGTATTTATTTTTTTAGGTGCTTGGATTGCCGAATCGCGTAAAAATATACCCACGCGTAGTAATTTTACGTGCTTGGATGACGGAATCACTTAGAAATATACTGTAAACAAATTTGAAGATCATGGGAACCAGATTGCATGGCACCCTTAATTTTTTTGTAGTGTAAACAGGACAAACATAAGTGCACCATACTTAAGTACGGTGGGCTTAGGCTACCATGCCAATCTAATCTGGCTACTGAAATGAGGTGGTCTCGGCATCGAGCCAGGTGCAGCGCGGATAAATTTTCTTTTTTTAGTGTAAACGCTATCCGATACTTGACGGTTCTGTCATCAGTTCTGTCAAAATAACTGTTCAAACTAAATCAACCATCATAATTGTTTTCACGTGGGTAGGGGTTTCAGGTCAAAGTTTCAAATAAGAGAAAAAAATTTGTTTAAATATTTTGTGAAAATATACATAAAATGCTACCCAATTTTTTTTATTTCATCAAAATATTCTAATTAGATCAAAAGTTATGGAATCCGAGATCGACGTCAAAAATGTAATCAAAATGCTCTATACCAGTCAATGCGTGGCATGTCACCAAAATAAGTACTTTTCAGTCATATTTGCGGTATTTGCCCTTCAGAATCGCTAGTACCAATATATAAACTGAAATCCGATCGTTATTATCAGCTAAGATTTATTAAAATCGTAATAATTTGAATGATTATATGTCAAATATTTATAATCTCGATGAAACCTCAAGAAATTTTTTTCATATTTAGTCGAAATTTAGCAATTTTCAGTCATCAAAACAGATAAATCCCATTTTCTACGGCTCTAATTGTCCGATCTCGAGGTTTCATTGACAATAATAATCACAAAAATGTTATCTATCGTTTGATTGGTTCTATATGAAAATCCCCCGGAAACTAACGATCGGATTTACCAATGAAGTGGGTCGTAGCAATGCCATCAATGGAAAATTACCGGCCGCGCGACGGCAGAGCGGTATTCTCCCGCTAGCGTCTCCTCAGCCTCCTGTAAACAAACGGTAATTTCGGTACGGTACTTTTTAAGCTTGAATCTTTGCAGATATTGAGATTGATATTAAACTATTGCAATACAATTGTTGGGAATGCATTTACATCAATTAGTAATTCAGAATCGTAGATTGAAGCGGGCCATATTTCAGCTGCTGGCTGTCCCAATTTCACGATAAAAGTAACGTGACCTGAAACCCCTAACCTGGGTAATATAGGAACTAAAATTAACTTTTCTGTGAAGAGTTCCACATTTGTAGCGAGCGTGGCACGCTTCTGAGGGCGTTTTTTTTTAGCGTAATGTAAATGGGTCAATTTCTTGGAATTTTTTGCGGCCTGGTACCGTGCCCAGAACGGCACGCTTCTGACTAAGTAGTACTGTAAGTAGTACTAGTAGTAACTTTAAAAGTAACTATTACTAAGGGCTGATACTAGTAACTAGTGAACTAGAGAATAATGATGTTGTCTGTGATGCGCACCGATTGACAGATTGACTCATTTCTAAAGTAAACAACAATAGGCCAAAGTCAAGCCTGGACACAAGCGGCCGCACACGGACGTTGTCCGTCCCGATTTTACGACATGTCAGGCACAAATTTTTTTGTTCCTGTCAGTTTGTCCGTCCCAATATTTTTAAAAGAAATGTAGAATCGTAACTGATGTATAAACTGAGTAGCCACTTCCACGATGTTCTAGATTGTAAACATCCGGAAATCCGAAAGTCTTGATCAACCCAGACAGTTATTCTGTTATTTTTACTCTGTGCTATATGTGCGACAAAACTAGGTCAGCTTATTCGAGACTTAAAAATTTCACGCGAGAGCGAGGTCCCCGGCTTTGAGCAGACGAAAAATCCTGCGCAAGTCACCCGGCCTTTGTATTTACTATATTTACATAAAAACACGTAATTTGGTCCAAATTTGTAGGCTAGCACTATGCAAAAAATAACATCTTTCTTCAAAAAGTTTGAGGATAATACACGCAGTAGGCCTATAACTTCATAGACATGTCAACCGCGAGATATCTCGAGGGTGAAGGTCGTCTCGGCTCGTTAAAGCAAAATGGCATTTCTTGTCCTACTAATTCTAATAAAAGTCACACCTTGAAGACAGCTACGGTGCGCAAATGGCTGCGAGAAGATCTTGCGAAGTATGATGCAGATTTATGTTTTTTCTTCAAGAACACGGGGGTCTTGTAACTTTGTTAAAATGCGAAGTTTGTGTGAAATACTGCGGTAGAATAAAAACATTAAAAATGCGTGACTTCTCTATATGGCCTATGGCATGGATAAACGGTTCACGCAACATTCGATTGTTAAATCCATTTCATGCTGAAACTAAATGCCATTTAATGGCGATTGGACTTTATTTTAAAGATACAAACACTTCTTTTTTGCAACTCCATTCAGAACTAAGCAATGAGTATGGTTTTTTTTTTTCGTATAAACACTAAACAGAGGGGATTCTAGGCCTACAGTTGAGTTTTATTTCGTTTCTTGGAAACACAACAGCGATATGTTTGTCAGTCACAACCTGTGCCATGTCAAGCACCAAGTGAGTTGTGCCTGACATTTTGTCAGGCACAAATTTTTGAGTTGTGTCCAGGCTTGGCCAAAGTGTGAGATGGGATTTCTTGGGCCATTGCTTCAGGAATATGATTGTATACTGACGAGTGGCATACTGTTTTCTCACCTAAATGATAAATGTCAGGTTATTGAATCAAGGAATATAGGCCTACACAACATGAATTACAAATGACCGTTTCACTTGTTTATGATCCGAACCTAGAGAAAATATTAAAATATTATAAAAAAAATTGCCTTTCCATCAAACATAAAGGTTGATTTTTTTTATATCCTGTAAATAACAGAGTTAATTTCAGTACACAACAGGTTTATAACTTTTTGAGTTTATTCTTCATGCTCTGCCTAAGACTAAGAGGTAATTTTAGTGTCAAGTTTTTTGATCTGCACGATGTCGTTGACTCCCTAACCCTTTTTATCAACAAGAATAAATTAAAAACCAAGTACGAACAATCCAAACCGTAAGACGAAATTCGAAGTCCTAAAAAACAAGAATAATAATTAATATACCAGTATTTTTATAATGTATCAGTTTATTTACAAATTCTATGACTGCAATATGATTCAAATTATTGTTTTTTATTTATTTTTCAGTATGAGAAAGCATTTCATCCCAACTCTTTACAGAACTGGGAAGTCCCCAAAGGATTCGGTCGAGTAAGTTTTATATAGCTTGAAATCTTAAAACTGAATTAATTATAAGCTTAAACATACATTATGCAAGAGCTAAATTTGCCTACTTTTGCAGATCTTTCTATGGGCCTGAAATGCTATCTAAATTATTAATTAGAGTAATTAAATAAGACATTATTAACTTATCCAGACCATAATCAACTCTCGATGTCAACCCAGGACTGCGATATTTACTGGATTAGGATCTGATTTTGCTTGAAATGAATAATCAATCTTTTTTTTTTTTCGTTCTGCCTTTTAGTAATGATAATCAAGGCTAGGCCCGAAATACAATTGCTAAAATCTTGATTTAGAGTGGATCAATTTGCCTGAAATTTTTCCCGGGGCCTCCGGTTTCCTCCCACTGCTAAATCGACTTGAAATAAAATTAAAACCATAGTCCGAAAATGACCTAGTTTGTGTCGAGTGGACGTTTTACCCAATTTATCTCTCTCTCTCTCTCTCTCTCTCTCTCTCTCTCTCTCGCTCTCTCTCTCTTCTTGTATCTAATATATTTTAATATTTTAATATTCAATATTTTTCAGCATCCCAATGCTAAAGATGGCTGCACACGCATCATATCTTCAGGAAAAGGTCATTTGTTACCAGGTGTCATGAGGTCAAGGAGTTCACCATGGGGAACATTTGTTGGAACATGGGATATGCCCACAAAAATACCAGGTATGAACAATCATTAAATCCAGGGTTTTTAAAGGGGTGGGGGGGGTGGATGGCTGAATGCTTAGCACCAGCATGCGGTAAGGTCTGTCATTGAATCAAGTGGTGTGGTTTTAAATAAGAAGTTAATACAGAGCTTTGTAAGGAAAAGATTAAAGGGACAATCCCGAGTTAAACAGAGGCTCAAAAAAAAAAGTCTGAGAATGTATGAAAATAAAACGCAAAAATATAGATGAATGGTGTATTTACCTTGTCTCGAAATTTCAACTCAAAATATTGAGTCGTTTGGACATGAACGCCAAAACTGCTTATCGGGACACATAAACCTTTTAAGATTTCGGGTCAATTGTTTCGTTGGATGACCTTTTAACTGATTACCGTTACTTGAGAGGGTCATGCAGCCATGTGCCGTACTTGATAAAGAAAGGCAAATTTCAACTACAAAATATTTTTTTTTCAAAATGTTTGGCTTTATCCAGATACCACAAAATACACCTTGGGGCACCGGCCTCAAATTCCAGATGAAGACTGACGGATTTAAGTCGTTTGAAAACGTATCATAAATACTGTAGTTGCTCGGTCCTTGACTCGAATATTTTAAGGGATTTTAACACAAAATTAAGCAGTTTTATTCCCCCCCAAAATATCGGGATCAGCCCTTTAAATACTTTGACCTGTGTATGATTTAATCATGAAATGGATAATCAAGACGGCTTTTTTTATTGTACCAACTTTAGTAATGAAGAATGAGGGTAGGCTGAAAATTCAATCGCTAAAATCTTGGTACATAGTGGAACAATTTAACTGAAAATTCCCTTTACATTATCTACCTTTCAACTCTTATAGTGAGAACTGACAGCTCTTTATCTAATCTTCCATAATGTATCTTTAGCCTCTAGAGCCTTGTAAAAGATGAGAGACAGGGGTGACGACCACATGGGACAGTTGAACAATGATATACAATATATAAAATGATTATTAAATTTTTCTATATAAAATGATTATTAAATTTTTCTATATAAAATGATTATTAAATTTTTCTATATAAAATGATTATTAAATTTTTCTATATAAAATGATTATTAAATTTTTCTATATATAAAATGATTATTAAATTTTTCTATATAAAATGATTATTAAATTTTTCTATATAAAATGATTATTAAATTTTTCTATATAAAATGATTATTAAATTCTTCTATAAAATGATTATTAAATTTTTCTAGACACATTATCCTTCAAACTTTATTATTTGGCGTTTTCTGTGATTCTGTCCGGATTATCCCCATATTGTTAAAATTCTTGGACATTCTAACACCTGACGTCAAATGGCAGACTATCGCCATTGAAAAACAACCACTGTCGAGATTGGTCGCATTATTTTTATACGTCCACATTTTCATGTGGACGTATTATGTCGTCGCCCCTGTCTGTCCGTCCGTCCACAATTGTTTGTGGACTCTCTACAGGTCACAATTCTTGTCCGATTTTGACGAAACTTGATAGGTTTATCCCCAAAAGATCTCGGCTGCTTTTGATATTGGCATGTATCGGATTAAAACTTCATGGATTATGGCCCCTGATTGTACGAAAAATCACGTTTTTAGCTTGTGGACCCTATAGAGGTCACAATTTTGAACCGATTTTGATGAAACTTTACATGCATGTTTATAACCCAAAGATCTTGGTTCCTTTTGATATTTGCACCTAAATCACCTATTTTAGCTCGTGGTACCTCTGGAGGTCACAATTATTATCCGATTTGAAAAACCGTTCGATTATATCAAAATTACACCATAAGGAAGGTTAAGGTCAAATTTCGGAAAAATCGGACCAAAATTACCATACAAAATGGCCGCTGTTCGTACGCGAATACTGTTAAAAAATGGTATATCAAGGTTGTGGACCCTGTAGAGATCACAATTTTAATTTGATTTTGATTAAACTTGAAATGCATGATTATAACCCAAATTTCTTGGTTCCTGAATTATGGCCCCTGATTATACGCAAAATCGTCTTTGTTTAGCTTGTGGTCTCTCTGGAGGTCACAATTATTATCCGATTTAAAAAATCGTTTGATTATATCACCGTTACACCCTAAGGAAAGGTTGAGTTCGAATTTCTGAAAAAATCGGAACAAAATTGCCTTACAAAATGGCCGCCGTGTGTACGCGAATACTGTTATCAAGGTTGTGGACCCAGTAAAGGTTACAATTTTGATTTAATTTTAATGAAACTTGAAATGCTTGGTTATAACCCAAAGATCTTGGTTCCTTTCATTATTTGCACATAATCATAACTTCCTGAATTATGGCCCCTGATTGTCCGAAAAATCATCTATGGTCCCTCTGGAGGTCACGATTATTATCCGATTTAAAAAAACACTTGACTCTATCACCGTTACACCATACGGAAGGTTGAGTTTGAATTTCAGGAAAATCGGACCATAATTGCCAGACAAATGGCCGCCGTTTGTACGCTAATAGTGTTAAAATATGGTATATCAAGGTTGTGGACCCAGTATAGGTCACAATTTTAATTCGATTTTGATGAAACTTGAAATGCATGTTTATAACCTAAAGATCTTGATTCTTTTCTATATTTGCGCATATCAAATTGTAATTTAATGAATTATTATAGCCTTTGATTGTAGGAAAAATCACTTTCGGTTTTGCTTGTTCTCGAACCATCTCTCGAAAATGTGGGCGTATCCTGCCTGGCAGTGCCAGCTTACTATCTTTTTTTTTGGTTACACTTACGGCTGGCCCCCTTGATCCATTCACTTGATTTGATAATTGTTTATTTTTGCAATGTCTATTTTCTGTCTTGTCCGCAGTTTTATCTTGTATATTTTTGCTTTGTGTGTAATGCGATCCTCCTGCACTTACTAATAGAGTAGAATGGGTAGAAAGTGTCAATCTGATTTATTTTTCTAGGAAATACGATAACTAACCACACAGCTCGTGCCGATCATGCCCTGGAAGGTCTTTACAGTATTAAAGCACATGGAGATTTAATTATGAGTGGAAAGCTGAAAAACAGCAAGGTAAAATATAACATAAAAAATAATTTCTTCCTAATGTAACTTATTACCAACCCATGAGTCAAGCAGACATTGGATTCTCCAACAGAAAGTGAAATGAAATGAGGTTTAACGAACACATTCTGCTGTTCTGCTCCGAACTGGGCTAATGAAGACTGGTTTATGCTATGAGGGAAATTTTATATCCAACTGCCGAGGGATCTTTTACGTGCATATCAATGTGTACACAGAACCTTGGTTTTTCATCACATCCAAACGACCAAACAATGTCCCTTCCGAGGTCCTCGTTACTACAACACTGACCAGGAGGAACCACACCGATCAACCTCCAGGTTAGCGAGCTATGGTCTTACACACTGAGCCAAGTGGCTCCCACCCACAAGAATGTACCAAGCTTGAATTTTGGTGTGTAACGAGTAGAATCTTAAGCCCTAACCCTGGAGGGGGGTTTGGGATCGCCTAGTGGTCTAGAGTGCGGCACTTCGACCTCTAGATGGCCGGCCACCTCTGGCTTGCGATTGTGGATTCGAGCCCTGGCACGAGCGTATGTGGCATGGAGATAAGGGGCGCCATCTCAACCTTGTGGGTTTCCTCTGGGCACTACAGTTTCCTTCACTGCTAAAGACCCCTATTGCAAGCAAATTGTTGAAATAAAAAATTAAAACCACACGTTATTCCCGAAATGGCCTAGTTGTGTTGAGTGAACGTTAAACCCCATTTCTCTCTCTCTCTCTCTCCCTCTCTCTCTCTTAACCCTGGACCTAGCCCTCCTGATTACCATTACCAACCATCATAAATATATTTGATTTTTTAAATTGTGATGATCTTTTTTTGCGATTTGCAATAATTAATAAATTTTGTGTAGTAGCTGGCATCTAATTATTTATTCATTCTTTGTTCCAGATACCAGATCCTCTACCAGTTAAAGCAGACATTAATCCTTCACAACCCATGGCAAGAAGTCCTGAAATTCGCTCCGGTGCCAAAAACCCAATTCCTGTTTCCACATCACCCAAGGCTGGAACCCCTCAGATCGCATCACCAGTTGCTAGTAACCATGGTGATTGTAATTGTAACAATGATAGTTCACGAAGAACCCCCATCGATTCCTCAAGAATCCCCGTGCCACAGAATCTCGACTTGGTATAGGCCAAAGACATGTTTAGGAGTGGAGGTTAGAGGTTGTGTTGGAAAGGTGGAAGGTCATGATGAATAATTAAAACACTATTTTATCACATTTTGAAATATATTTACAAAGAACACGCTATGAATGCAATACATATTTGGTAGGAATATTCCTATTTTTAATGTTGATACTTCTTTCGATATTGCCCATCTGATTCAAACACAGATCCTATTTCGTTTGGTTTTTTTATAGTTTAAAATTTCGTTTTACAAGTCTTTACTACACTAGGACCTGGAAGAGTTGTTATATTGCTGGCATTTTGGATGATGTGATGGATTAGCCAATGAAATGGTCTGTTGCAGCAAGTGCACGGAACTGTGGAAATCTACTTGGTTTCAAATGTCTGACGTCATAGGGTCATCCCTGACATTAATCAAATGTCTGACATTATAGGGTCCAAAGCAGCTGGCATGATCCCTGACATGACCTCCCAAGACAACATGTCAGATTTTCATGTAGTAGAGGTCATCGAATGTATAAAAAAACAAAACGAAATATAGATCTGTATTTTAATCCATTTGTATATTTCCCCGATATCCTTGATATTAAATGTTAATACTTTGGTAGGCAACCAATGGCAAGGTATATTAGACATGCAATATATATTGTATTTATGTTTAAAACGTAGTCCTGCTTTAATTAATTCACAATTTTTCCATAATGTCCCGATTCTCATGGTCAGTTTCCATAATTTTCCATTTCTTTTTTTTTTTAAATAGTGTGATTTCTTTTTATATACCGATTTTAAAAATGAATACTGAGCAACATGTTTCCCTAGTAATGATTCCAAGCACTATCACCTCTAAGGGACCGTACCATAGAATCTTTTTTAAAAGACAATCATGTTTTTAAGAATTTACTGAAAATTGTTCATCTTATTTGAACTAAAATATAGCCCTTAATATAACTTTTGTTGTTTTAATGTATCAAATACATCAATAAGAAACTATGTGCAAAGTTTTGTTTTTCTGGATCAAAGATATTTCTTATAAACACTGATTGAAAGTTGAGTAAATTCTTGACTTAAGTCTGATAATCCTTTATGAACTCGGGGCCAGGACTCCACATTTGTTATTAATTTCTTAAATAATGTTCGACAGAAAATAATTATAGCATTAATCATAGATTTAAAGAGTAGAGAAGCATTATAAAGAAAAACTGTACACAACAGCATTAACGGTTTTGGATGTTATCTATTCAAATAGAAATATTACACAATAGCAGCATTAGATATTATATCTTTTTGGACTGGATGTTAATTCTATTCAGATTATAATATTGCACAGGTCAGCATTAGATGTTATTTCCATTGAGCTTAGTTGTTTTTTCTATAAGACATGTCAGCATTAGATGTTATTCCTATTAGGACTGGATGTTATTTCTATTCTAATTAACGGGACTGGATATTATATCTATTATTGTATTTATCCCTCACTATTCATGTACCGGTACACAATTTGATGGATTTGATAAATAATAACAAAATCTACTTTTACTTTAGCAGTAAACTTTATACATGTATATTAGAAATTGATTATTAATAATAATAAAATCTACTTTTACTTTAGCAGTAAACTTTATACATGTATATTAGAAATTTATGAATCAAAAATCACCTGTTTAGACAAATCTATTGAATTAAAACTATCAAGTTATAAATTATGTTTTTTATCAAATTTAACAGTTATCAGTAAGAAATGAAATTTGTTAAAAGTTGGGGTTTTTTTGTTGTAGAAATGGATAATTATTGGTTGAGCTTATTATTATTAAGTTTGTATATTTTTAGAGATTGTTTAAAGGACCTACGTCCGTAACTCAAAATCCTCGAAAATCTTCGACATGGAAAACACGAATTATCGGTCAATTTAAATCAACATTGATGTTGTGATCTTACCTGGAAACGGTAGGCCTCTGATATCCAATATTTAAAACAAGATAAACAGTTTACCATTGGTACACGAATCGTGTACCACAGAGCGTTTCAGCGTCACTTGTAACAAGTGACAAGAAAGAACGAGGCTAGACATATTCAACAACTCCTGTTAAACTATGGGGCCATATCTTATCTGGTGGGCATGCGCAGTAGACTGGAATAACCAGACACTATAATTTCCTCTTTAGTTAAGACTCCTGTCGTATTTCGCTGGACATAACTGATTTGAAATTAGAGTCAAAACGGAAACAATTTAATGTAAATCAGTTTATATACAATCAGATTATATTATTATATGCGTTGCGGCCCATTAAGGTCAATTTCTAGGTCCGAAATGTTAGCGATTTAGCTCCTTTAAGAAAGATATTTTGAAAAGCCTATTAGGTGTTAAAGATACATTATGTAAGATTTAGGTAAAGAGCTGGCCGTTCTTGCTATAATAGTTCAAAAATGGATAATGAAAAAAAATATATTTAATCTTATTCAGATTACTTTATTATGAGCGAAGATATGACAGTTTATAAATGTATCGCAAATCGTTTATTATCGTAGCAACAGTAATTGACAACCGAGACTTGGCCACGATTGTCCATTTTATCATTAAATTTTTTTAATCTCGTTGAGGATTAATTATAAGCTTTTCAAAACCTTTGAAGCCATTTTGAAGATGTTACAGATTTAGCTCTTACATAGTGCATCTTTAAGATTATACTTTTATAGAAAGATTTTGTGATATTTGTTTTTATATTGGATAGATCTGGTTTCTTTATTGAATGTGTAATTATTGATATTTTTTATTTCACTACTGATAATATTTATAATCTTTAAAAATAAATTTATTCTCACTTAGGCCTACTTTTTATTTATTATTCATTCACAGAATCATTCTCAGCCACGTTTTTATATTAAAAGACAGATTCCTATGGAAGTATTTATCTGGTTATTTTAAGAGTTGGAACATGGCAAAATTTAGTAGCCTACATGTACTATGAAAAATAGAGACGCCCAATAATCTTACTGAAAAAAAAGTACTGGCTTCAGTGAAAAATACCCATGGGATAAGCAAAAGAATAAAATGCGAGGGTATCCCCGAGAGAGAGAGAAATGGGGCTTAATATTCACTTGATTCAAACTAGGTAATTTCAGAACTAAGTTAATAATATAGTTCAATTTTATTTCAGTAATTCACTTGCTTGTGGGGTCTTTATCAGTAGGATGAAACCGGAGAAAACCCACAAGGTTGGGTATCCCTCATAGATCGCCCGTCTCCTCTCATGTTAAACCAGAGAAAACCCACAAGGTTGGGTATCCTTAATAGATCGCCCGTCTTCTCTCGTGTTAAACCGGTGAAAACCCACAAGGTTGAGTATCCTTTATAGATCGCCCGTCTCCTCTCGTGTTAAACCCGTGAAAACCCACAAGGTTGGGTATCCCTCATAGATCGCCCGTCTCCTCTCATGTTAAACCAGAGAAAACCCACAAGGTTGGGTATCCTTAATAGATCGCCCGTCTTCTCTCGTGTTAAACCGGTGAAAACCCACAAGGTTGAGTATCCTTTATAGATCGCCCGTCTCCTCTCGTGTTAAACCCGTGAAAACCCACAAGGTTGGGTATCCTTTATAGATCGCCCGTCTTCTCTCGTGTTAAACCGGTGAAAACCCACAAGGTTGGGTATCCCTCATAGATCGTCCGTCTTCTCTCGTGTTAAACCGGTGAAAACCCACAAGGTTGGGTATCCTTAATAGATCCCCCGTCTCCTCTCGTGTTAAACCGGAGAAAACCCACAAGGTTGGGTATCCTTATAGATCCCCCGTCTCCTCTCGTGTTAAACCGGTGAAAACCCACAAGGTTGGGTATCCCTCATAGATCGCCTGTCTTCTCTCGTGTTAAACCGGAGAAAACCCACAAGGTTGGGTATCCTTAATAGATTGCCAGTCTTCTCTCGTGTTAAACCGGAGAAAACCCACAAGGTTGGGTATCCTTAATAGATCGCCCGTCTTCTCTCGTGTTAAACCGGAGAAAACCCACAAGGTTGGGTATCCCTCATAGATCGCCCGTCTTCTCTCGTGTTAAACCGGTGAAAACCCACAAGGTTGGGTATCCTTAATAGATTGCCCGTCTCCTCTCGTGTTAAACCGGTGAAAACCCACAAGGTTGGGTATCCTTAACCCTCTCATAACCACATGCACTAAGCCCTGTCTGGTCTTAGACTACCAGACAATTACAACATAACTGTCATATTTTGATATGTCTCATAAAAACATGTGTAACTCGAAAACAATTGAATATTTACTATTACAAGTTTGTTTTATTTTTAAGAAAAATAACATACCAATCTTCATACGCAAATTTGGTTGTCTTTCAATTATAAATGGATAATTGAAATGAAAGTTGTATTACAACACACACAAAAAATTAAAAAATCCCTTGGTAAATCCATTTCGTAAGAAATATCCATATCAGATTCCACATTTCGTCATTTGAATTATATTTCTACGCGGTTGATTATTTTCAATGTCTGTCGATGTATAACCTTCAAATTCTTCATCAGAAGTTGTGAAATTATCATTAAAATCCTCAATAGATTCATCGGAAATATAGGCAGCCATTACTCGAAAATATGTGTCGAAGAAAGCCGTCTTTAAAATCAAAATATCTCGATAAACATCAATAGCAAACTCGTCAATGTGACACGCCATTTTTTAGCTTATTTACACAGGAAGTTAGTTGAAGTCTCGTCTCGCCGATACGAGAACGTGATTTCCGATAAAAGCCGGAAATATGAATGTGATATGTATTGGGCGGTTTCGGGCGGTTCATGGGCATAGAGCAGCCAAAATGACGGGGGTTTCGGGCGGTCCGGTTATGAGAGGGTTAATAGATCGCCCGTCTTCTCTCGTGTTAAACCGGAGAAAACCCACAAGGTTGGGTATCCTTAATAGATCGCCTGTCTTCTCTCGTGTTAAACCGGTGAAAACCAACAAGGTTGGGTAACCTTAATAGATCTCCCGTCTCCTATCGTGTTAAACCGGTAAAAAGCCACAAGGTTGGGTATCCCTCATAGATCGCCCGTCTTCTCTCGTGTTAAACCGGAGAAAACCCACAAGGTTGGGTATCCTTAATAGATCGCCCGTCTTCTCTCGTGTTAAACCGGAGAAAACCCACAAGGTTGGGTATCCCTCATAGATCGCCCGTCTTCTCTCGTGTTAAACCGGTGAAAACCCACAAGGTTGGGTATCCCTCATAGATCGCCTGTCTTCTCTCGTGTTAAACCGGAGAAAACCCACAAGGTTGGGTATCCCTCATAGATCGCCAGTCTTCTCTCGTGTTAAACCGGAGAAAACCCACAAGGTTGGGTATCCTTAATAGATCGCCCGTCTTCTCTCGTGTTAAACCGGAGAAAACCCACAAGGTTGGGTATCCTTAATAGATCGCCCGTCTTCTCTCGTGTTAAACCGGTGAAAACCCACAAGGTTGGGTATCCCTCATAGATCGCCCGTCTTCTCTCGTGTTAAACCGGAGAAAACCCACAAGGTTGGGTATCCTTAATAGATCGCCCGTCTTCTCTCGTGTTAAACCGGTGAAAACCCACAAGGTTGGGTATCCTTCATAGATCGCCCGTCTTCTCTCGTGTTAAACCGGTGAAAACCCACAAGGTTGGGTATCCCTCATAGATCGCCTGTCTTCTCTCGTGTTAAACCGGTGAAAACCCACAAGGTTGGGTATCCTTAATAGATTGCCCGTCTCCTCTCGTGTTAAACCGGTGAAAACCCACAAGGTTGGGTATCCTTAACCCTCTCATAACCACATGCACTAAGCCCTGTCTGGTCTTAGACTACCAGACAATTACAACATAACTGTCATATTTTGATATGTCTCATAAAAACATGTGTAACTCGAAAACAATTGAATATTTACTATTACAAGTTTGTTTTATTTTTAAGAAAAATAACATACCAATCTTCATACGCAAATTTGGTTGTCTTTCAATTATAAATGGATAATTGAAATGAAAGTTGTATTACAACACACACAAAAAATTAAAAAATCCCTTGGTAAATCCATTTCGTAAGAAATATCCATATCAGATTCCACATTTCGTCATTTGAATTATATTTCTACGCGGTTGATTATTTTCAATGTCTGTCGATGTATAACCTTCAAATTCTTCATCAGAAGTTGTGAAATTATCATTAAAATCCTCAATAGATTCATCGGAAATATAGGCAGCCATTACTCGAAAATATGTGTCGAAGAAAGCCGTCTTTAAAATCAAAATATCTCGATAAACATCAATAGCAAACTCGTCAATGTGACACGCCATTTTTTAGCTTATTTACACAGGAAGTTAGTTGAAGTCTCGTCTCGCCGATACGAGAACGTGATTTCCGATAAAAGCCGGAAATATGAATGTGATATGTATTGGGCGGTTTCGGGCGGTTCATGGGCATAGAGCAGCCAAAATGACGGGGGTTTCGGGCGGTCCGGTTATGAGAGGGTTAATAGATCGCCCGTCTTCTCTCGTGTTAAACCGGAGAAAACCCACAAGGTTGGGTATCCTTAATAGATCGCCTGTCTCCTCTCGTGTTAAACCGGTGAAAACCCACAAGGTTGGGTATCCTTAATAGATCGCCCGTCTCCTCTCGTGTTAAACCGGAGAAAACCCACAAGGTTGGGTATCCTTAATAGATTGCCCGTCTCCTCTCATGTAATTAAGTAAGGAACACTTGTGTGTTTATTAAAATGGCTAATGGGTGTAAGAACGGTGCACGATTAAACATCTAGTAGACTCTGCGATTAAATAACATAAAACGGTAATGAAATAAAAGGGGTTCAATGTCCTACTATTCTGCTCCGACTGAGCTAATGAAGACACGCATATGCCATACAGTGTGCTATGAGGGAATTTTTGCCCAGGCAGTGGCACTATTACTTACATCGAATTCCAACTGCCAAGGAATATTTTACTTGCACGCCAATGTAAACACGGGACCTCAGTTTTTCATACTGTCCGAAAAACTAGACAGCTGTCCTTGTGACGTCCCTCACTGACAAGGGGGAACCATGTCGGAAATATGGTAAATGGACAACAACTAATTAAAGGACACATACATTACAAGCTAAAAATAAAACCGACCAATGGACCATGTGGTTCAAATTTATTTCAATAATACACTTGCACGTAGGGACCAAGCGAAAACCCACAAGGTTGGACAGAGGACCCTAGCTGTCATTAGCACACCCACCTCTAACAAGAATAACAATTTCACATTTAAAAAAACAGTTTACAGGAATTATTTTTTTTTATTTTCTAATTTTACATACATGTATAACATTATTATGTGTTCAAAACATGTTACACTAAGTTACAGGATTAAATAAAAGGCCGGTACAGGAGCCTTTTGGAGCCATGGATAAAGTGAGAAGTTATTATCAAGGTGTTATTACTGGTTAGTACTACATGTAGTACTCGAAATAGTCTGTTAAACAAGGGTTCAATGTAATTTGTATATATTTGTTAGCTGCTCTCTCAAAACCAGGCTCTTGGTCATTTTTACATTTTTATAAAAAATAGAGCTGGAAGCATTATTTGAATAGTCCACAGCCTGAACTTTCCAAAAATGCAGTTCTTCTTAAATTTGTCGTATCATCTGGAGTTGAGTTCAACTCATTTACAGCTACAAGAAGGCATACAGTTTATGTATTTGTGCCCGCAGTTGTGCGACAATTGTCTGGTTTTGTGGGAGCGGGTCACATTTGAAAAAGATATACTACAGCAAAAACAACTCTGTTATGCAAGGTTCACAATATGAAATCGTGGTTGACCTGTCGGGTCTTATTATGTATTGAGGTCAGTTGTAGTAATCGCGTTCATCGTATCCAAACGTATCTTCACGTACCAGATCATGGACTCAAGAGGGACAGAGGGAAACCTCACATTAAGTATAAAGACGGTCTGTGTGTGATTAATATACATATTTGTATATTTTAAAAAAGAAACACTGTACTGTATACCAGAGGAAGCCAGTACATGTATATAATAATTTCCAAGATTCATAACACTACAATGTCTAAGTCGTAGGTTCTCCACCCCACAGATCAGCAACAAACTATATAACATAATTTCCAAGATTCATAACATATGCCTACAATGTCTTAGTTGTTGGTTCTCGTGCCTCACCCCAAATCAGCAACAAACCATATACATGTATGACAAGATTTCTGTAGCCTACAAGTTCCTCGCACCCCACAGATCAGCAGCAAACTATATAACATACATGTATGACTGTGATTCTGTAGCCTACAAGTTCTGGTTCCCCACCCTCACCCCACAGATCAGCAACAAACTATATAACATACATGTATGACTGTGATTCTGTAGCCTACAAGTTCAGGCTTTTCTCACCCCACAGATCAGCAACAAACAACATAACATACATGTATGACTGTGATTCTGTAGCCTACAAGTTCTGGTTCCCCACCCTCACCCCACAGATCAGCAACAAACAACATAAGGTACATGTATTACCGCGATTCTATTGCCTACAAAGTCAGGCTTTTCTCACCCTCACCCCACAGATCAGCAACAAACAACATAAGGTACATGTATGACTGCGATTCTATTGCCTACAAAGTCGGGCTTTTCTCACCCCACAGATCAGCAACAAACCATAGCACCATTATCACAAGTTGATAATAAAAAACAACAAGTGATCGATAATATGTCTCTACACATAAAAAGTTTTTGTTCAATGAAGACACGACAGCTTTAACAAACGAACTGAATACCACACGATAATAGTCTTGGTTTTCAGACTTCACTAAAGTTACTCACTAACTCACGTCTGTATTATTAATGTTCTCGCTTCTATATTAATCAAACGTCGGTCCTCTACGTCCCTTTATCATACTGGTCTCTATACATTCCCACTTTAAACACAATTCTGAAAAACACAATCCAACAAATAATGCAAATTAATTAATATGCCATGAAATATGACAATTCATGAATTTATTTTTATAACACAAAAATACAGTTTTGTTGTATTATGTGACACTAAGAGGAAGAGAGAGCTAGAGAGGTTTAACATCCACTGGACATAAATTACGTCATTTCAGGGACTAACACATGGTTCAATTTTATTTCAATAATTCACTTGCACGTAGGTGTCTTTAGCAGTGCGAATACCTGGAGCAAACCCAAGAGGTTGGACAGTCCATTCGTCTACACAAAAAGGAACCCTTGACTGTTGGAATTTGACAAAGAAATAAGTTGGCTGGTAACAAAACATACGCCCACACCTGCTAAATCGTCTAGGCAGTTGACAAAAGTTATCACATATTTATGGAAGCATTTACAAGACACTAATATCAATTTCATATGTACTACAAATCGGAACAAGGAACTAAACTCTAGAATTAATAGAGATAGGCAATTATTCTGGCAGTAAATAACGACAATTGCTAAAATTCAAAAGGTGGGAAGGAAGGTTTGGTCGTTCAAGTGTTCACAAGGTGCTAAAAGTAAACAAGGACCATATATAACTCTGGCAGTAATTCATGAAAATACAAATTTTGTTGAAAACCCACAGGTTTGGACAGGTGACACTACTCATTGACACGTTCAAGCTGGGAAATCTAAACAGGGTGCTACAGGGTTAAAGATCAAGCTGTGGAGAAGAGTAAAAGGCAAGAGTTTCTGGTACTAAAAGACTTCCAGGAAAAACTAATGATAGGACCATATACTAGTTGTTACGGACACATGTTCCTGAAGCAATGACTGTGAATTTTACATCTGTACGTTGCTAGATTACCTTACAATTAACAGGTTATGACATATCGACTTCCACCGAAACCTTGAACTTTGCAACTCAATTATCACATTTTCGCTTGATTAGCGTGAGACTTCGTATTCGAGATGATAGAGGAATCTGATAGGCTCCCAAGCCTTCTATCAAAAGATGGGGACACCACAGCTGTGCTAGTTAGTGCAGTGTAGGTGCTAAAAGATCAAGCTGTGGAGAAGAATAGACAGCAGTGTTTCTGGTACTAAAAGACTTCCTGGAAGCAGCATCTAAACTTACCAATAATATTCTTTGTGTTTGGATTTGTCTGATTTTTGTCGAGGTTTCTGTGAACGATTTGATTTTTTCGATTGTCCTTTCTCATTGGGTTTCTTTACATTCAGTAACGGATGAATTTCTAGAAAAAAAGCAAAATAATTACATAATAAGGCACAGGTAATCTCTATACACAAGAAGAACACTTTGTCCCTAACATCACAGTAAGCCTGCAGACGGAATCAATAGGCTTGTTATAAATCAGATTTAAACCAAGTTAGGGCCCTGTTTCACGAAATCTTAACTATAGATAAAATCCAAATTTTAGAACATGTAGATACTTCAATTTTGATTGGATAAGCACTAAAATCAATCTAATATTATCTAATATAATTAATAAAATTTAGATTTTATAATAGTTAAAATTTCGTGAAACAGGGCCCTAACTTGGTTTAAATCCGATTCAAGGCCTATTTATTATGCTTGACTACTTCCAATCTAGAGGAGCCCCGGGTAGATCTATATCTAGAGGAGCCCCAGGTAGATCTATATCTAGAGGAGCCCTGGATAGATCTATATCTAGAGGAGCTCCGGGTAGATCTATATCTAGAGGAGCCCCGGGTAGATCTATATCTAGAGGAGCCCCGGATAGATCTATATCTAGAGGAGCCCCAGGTAGATCTATATCTAGAGGAGCCCCGGGTAGATCTATATCTAGAGGAGCCCCAGGGAGATGTATATCTAGAGGAGCCCCGGGTAGATCTATATCTAGAGGAACCCCAGGGAGATCTATATAGATCTATATCTAGAGGAGCCCCAGGTTGATCTATATCTAGAGGAGCCCCAGGGAGATGTATATCTAGAGGAGCCCCGGGTAGATCTATATCTAGAGGAACCCCAGGGAGATCTATATCTATAGGAGCCCCAGGTAGATCTATATCTAGAGGAGCCCCAGGTAGATCTATATCTAGAGGAGCCCCAGGTAGATCTATATCTAGAGGAGCCCCAGGTAGATCTATATCTAGAGGAGCCCAAGGGAGATGTATATCTAGAGGAGCCCCGGGTAGATCTATATCTAGAGGAGCCCGGGATAGATCTATATCTATAGGAGCCCCGGGTTGATCTATATCTAGAGGAGCCCCAGGTAGATCTATATCTAGAGGAGCCCCGGATAGATCTATATCTAGAGGAGCCCCAGGGAGATCTATATCTAGAGGAACCCCAGGGAGATCTATATCAAGAGGAGCCCCAGGGAGATCTATATCTAGAGGAGCCCCGGATAGATCTATATCTAAAGATTTGGTTTTATTATGGTTGACTACTCACCGTCTAGAGGAGCGCCAGGTAAATCAATATCTAAAGATTTGGTTTTCTTTTTCTTAGGAGATGGTGAAACGTCAGAATTGGAGTGACCTCTCTTCTTTTCATTCATTGGTGTTTCTTCCGGTGGCTGAAAGATTTGTGGAAGAAACAAAAGTTAATGGTTTGCTATATTTAATAACTCTGATTTCTGATGCATAAATGTCCACTAAAAAATCTTTAAGATCCACTCTGGAGCAAAACAGTCCATATAAAGTTTAAAGCTCCACTATATAAAGCTTAAAAGTCCTCTTGAAAAGTTGACTATGAAGCTTAAAGGTCCACTAGATAGCTTAAAGATCGACTATTTAAAGCTTAAAGGTACATTATAAAGCTTAAAGGTCCATTATAAAGCTTAAAGGTCAACTAGAAAGTTTAAAGGTCCATTATAAAGCTTTTAAAGGTCCACTAGAAAGTTTAAAGATCGACTATTTAAAGCTTAAAGGTCCATTATAAAGCTTAAAGGTCCACTAGAAAGTTTAAAGATCGACTATTTAAAGCTTAAAGGTCCATCATAATGCTTAAAGGTCCATTATCACATACAGAGCTTAACGGCCAATACAGAGCTTAACAGCCATTACCACACACAAAGCTTGAAGGTCCATTACCACATACAAAGTTTAAAGGCCCATTACCACATTTCAAAATTCAGTGATATGACATTTTCACAAAAAGTAATTAAGCCATGGATTATTCTAGTTTAGAAAGACAGAGAGTTTACCGTCCATCGACACACTTGGTCATCTCAGGACTAACACATGGTTCAATTTTATTTCAATAATTCGCTGATAAGAGAGGGGGGGGGGTGTAACATCCACTCAACAAAAAACAAGATAATTTTATGGTTTAATTTCATTTCAATAATCCTCATGTCCGCGTACCGTAGGGGTTTATACCAGAGGTACTAGAAAACCCACCATGTTGGATAGGCAGCCATATTCCTTGTCACCCCACTTGACCCAATGACAGACCTTATGATCATAAGCGTACACGTTAAACCAATCGGCCATCCAACCTCACAGATCAAAAGAAGCCGTTTCGATGCAGTTGAATGAAATGTGGTTTAACGTCCTACTGTTATGCACTTAACCTGAGCTAATTGAAGACGGGCATACGCCATACAGTGTGCTATGAGGGAAATTTTGCACGGGCAGCGGCGCTACGGCCTAATTTATATCGAATTCCAACTGCCAGGGGATCTTTTACGTGCACTCCAATTTTTACACGGGACCTCGGTTTTTTGTCCCATCCGAACGACTAGGCAGCTGTCCTTGTCAGGCCCTCCTTCTGCATCACTGACAAGGGGAAATCACGTCGGAAAATCGAGATGAACTTTCTCGGCCAATGCAGGGATCGAACACCCGACCTCCAGGCTAGCGAACCAGTGCCTTATCCACTTAGCCACCGTGATCCCCCCCCGTTTCGATGCAGTTGATTGGTTGATGTAGAGCCTATCAGGACTTGTTATGAATAATTGGGAAGCTGAGTTGTTAGGTCTTTTGTTACCGGATTATCAAATTTATCGTTAAAGGGACAATCCCGTATTATACAGAGGCTCAAAAAAAAAAGTCTGAGAATGTATGAAAATAAAACGCCAAAATATAGGGGAATAGTGTATATACCTTGTCTCAAAATTTCAACTCAAAATATTGAGTCGTTTGGACGTGAACGCCAAAACCGCCTATCCGGACACGTAACCCTTTTAAGATTTCGTGTCATTTTTTTCATTTGGTGACTTGATAATCGATTCCAGTTTCTTGAGAGGTCTATGCAGTGAATGGCCCATGTACTGTACTTGATAACAAAAGGTAATTTTTACCTACATATTAATTTTATAGAAAAAAGTCTGGTATTATCCAGATACTGTATGATACAAAGATCTCCATTTCCAGATGCAGACTGTCAGGTTTAAGTTATTTACAAGCGTATCACAAAAATCAGGTTAGTTGATCGGCCTTAGATAATGGGTTTTACATGATTTTAACACAAAATTAAGTAGTTTTATTCCCCCAAAAGTTATCGGGATTGGCCCTTTAAATGTGCTAATTACTCGGATTATGAACCATATGGACGATTCTCAGTAAGATATGAATTTTATTGTAGCCGACAAGCAAGTTGGTTGACTACCTAATCAACAAGTAATAATTAACCTGTTGTAATTTAAAAACGAAAGTAGATTGATTTATGATACCATAGTGGCTGGTTTATTACCAATCACCGGTTCATCTCTTTACCAATCGACTTGATCGAACTTCAAGCGGCTGAAAGCAGACTATAATCACATTAGCCAATTAAGATACCATAGCAGCCAGCAGTTATCTGATTTAAAAATATGTTATGCAAGAGTTAAATTTGCCAATTTCAGGGCTTTCTTTAGGCCTGAAATGTTATATAAACTATAAATTAAACATTCCCCATAACGCAAGCAGATTCTTTTCCCCAAATTTTTTTTGTTTTTTATTCGCACTGATGGCGCCAAATATCTGTCAACTGGAACTCCTCTTTTAACATGTTTTTTTATTATGACAAAGGAAGAAGATGAGCGGCCCTCTCTTCTCACGACATCGGTTTTATAAGTGTGTTTTAAAATGACATTTTATTTTGTGTGTTAATGAATTTTAAAGAGACTCTAGACATCTGAATTGTATGTTTTTACCAAATTTCAGCCATCCAACCCCCCTGTCTTTTAACTAACGCATCTCAAACACCTGAAGTAGGTAAGCAGGATAAGAATCTAGCAAACTAAGCAGGGTTCATAAAAAATGCTATGGCAGTGAAGGAAGTCATTAAGCTTTTAAAAAAACACATCTGCTTAATAAAAAATTTATTTAGACTTTTGTAAAGCATCAGAGTTTGAAACTTGTTGAATTCAGTGGCTGTCAGTTCTTTGTGAATACACGATTTAGACAGATATCAGTTCTTTGTGAATACACGATTTTAGACAAATATCGGTTCTTTGTAAAGACACAATTTAGACAGATATCGGTTCATCGTAAATACACAATTTAGACGGCCATCAATTCTTTGTGAAGACACAATTTAGACGGCCATCGGTTCTTTGTAAATATTCAATTTAGACAGATATCGGTTCTTTGTAAATATTCAATTTAGACAGATATCGGTTCTTTGTAAATATTCAATTTAGACAAATATCGGTTCTTTATGAATACATGATTTAGATAGATACGGTTCATCGTAAATACACAATTTAGATGGCCATCAATTCTTTGTAAAGACACAATTTAGATAAATATCGGTTCTTTGTAAATATTCAATTTAGACAGATATTGGTTCTTTGTTCATACACGATTTAGACGGCCATCCATTCTTTATGAATACACGATTAAGGTGGATATCAGTTCTTTATTTTGACAGATATCAGTTCTTTGTGAATACATGATTTAGATGAATATCAGATCTTTGTAAATACAAGATTTAGAGAAAAACCACGTACCCAAATAATAATGATTTTCTTAGATTCTAAAAACTCTGATGCACTACACAAATCTAAGTTGAAACTTGAGTTATTGAAGCTAAACGAAGGAACGAATGAAGCAAGCGAGGGGTTTTATAACTGAATATATATACATAGTATTACAATTACCCGTGTTGTCACTGTAGCCGGTTTTCTCTAAAGTAAATATACAGTCACAAAATATTTATACAAAAAAAAAAGAGAAATAAAAATAAAGAATGACAGAAATGTTGATATTAATATTAATACAAATCATTCTCAGACTTAAGTTGAGAATTTACTCAACTTTCAAACACTTTATGAGAAATATCTTTGATCCAGAAACACAAAACTTTGCACATAATTTCTTATTGATGTATTTGATACATTAAAACAACAAAAGTTTTATAAACTGCTATATTTTAGTCAAAATAATGCAGACAATTTTGAGTAAATTCTTAACTTAAGTCTTAGTATGCCTTGTGAACTCGGAGCCAGAGCTTTCATTTCAAACAGCCAGTCGGTCATTTTTTGACATATCTTGTTTGCATTGGAAATACCAGATATTTTTTCCAAAGAGAAAGAGAGAGAGATGGGGTTTAACCTCCACTCGACACAAACTAGGTCATTTCGGGACTAACACATGGTTCAATCTTATTCCAATAATTCTTTTAACTGGGGGAGGAAACCGGACGACCCGAAGAAAACCAACTAGGTTGGGCAGGTGACCATACTTCTTGTCACGTACAACCAGGAAATCGAAACCATGCCAGTTGACTCAATGACAGACCTTATGATAGAGCACACATCATATGCTAACTATTGGCCATCCAACCCCCCTTTCTCTAAAGAATTTGACATTTTTTAAACAGACAGACAGACAGACATACAGAAATGGGGTTTAATGTCCACTCAACACAACTGGGTCATTTTTGGACTAATGTATGGTTTTCAACTTTTATTTCAATAATTAGCTTGAGCGTAGGGGTCTTTAGCAGTGGGAGGAAACTAGAGTGCCCGGAGGAAACTCACTAGGTTGAGAGGGCGCACCTATCTCCATGTCACATACGCTCACACTAGGGCTTGAAACCACTACGTCATCCCACTCCCCATATATTTTTAAGGGTTTTTACACATAAACACTATAACATAACTGTAGGCTTCATATTGGATTTTCAACATTAAATTCCTTGTTTGTGGTACTTCAGATAAACAAGATATTTTTTCAAATGACAATGTTTAACATTATTTTTTATTTGATAAATATATATATATATATTTTAATTGTTTAAAATAAAGATTTAATTGTATTTATCTAAAATATATAACTTTATGTCGTGTGTAGTGATTGACAAGTGAGATCTCCAGTCAGTCAATTTAGCGGTTAGTTAGTCAAGACCGATTAGCAGGAATGAAACAAGAGCCCCTTATGTTAACAAATCTACTAGAAAAACAACAAACAGAGAAACTCTATTAAAACATAAAGAAACACAAAACACGTATTAGACAATCTGATTAAAACATATATACTATTTCCTTTCATTTCTTATAAGTTCATAATTTCTTTTTTCTTGTCTTTACTAAACAAGGATCTAGAAGGGTTGTTTTATAAGCCTTGTTCTGGTTAATGTGAGGGATTAGCCAATGAAACGATCTGTTACGTCAAGTTCTTGGTGCTGTTGCACAAAACTGTGGGTAAACCACTAGAAACCAAGCTCAACCCTGATTGATTAATCAATGTCTAATGTCATAGGGTCAAAAGCCGCTCATTTGACTCCTGATGTGAACCCCCACTATAACTACACGTAGTGTAGGCCATCGAAAGTATAAAAAGACAAAACGAAATATACAGAATGTCATAGGGTCAAAAGCCACTCATTTGACTCCTGACATGAACACCCACTATAACTGGTCAGATCTTTATGTAGTGTGGGCCATCAAAAGCATAAAAAGACAAAACGAAATATAGATCTGTATTTTAGTCAGATTGCGTATTAGAAAGATTAACAGTTATCATGAAATAAACATCACAATATTTACTACAATATATATATATACATATATCATGCACTACAGAGTTTAAAAACTTTCAGGGATGAAAATAAAAATTAGTTAAAGTACAGTGGAATCTTCCTATTAAGGACATAAGGACAGTCATGGATCTGGTCTTAATAGTGAGGTGGAATGCTACGATACAGATTCAATATATTTTTTTAAAATTTGTAACATGGTCCAGTTATTCCTATAGGTTTGGCCGAGGCCGGATTAAGCTGACATGGGGCCCGCGAAGCTGAAAATCAACTATGAAAACAAGGCATATTCTGGTAATTGTCCTACACACACATAAATACAATTTGTAGGTCAGTATGGTATATAGATTTATAGGAGGTAAGCAGTAGGGCTACCTGTCCAACATAGTGTGTTTTTTTCGGAGAAAGAGAGAGAGAGAAATGGGGTTTAACGTCCCCTCAACACAACTAGGTCATTTAGGGACTATCATATGGTTTTAATTTTTTATTTCATTAATTTGCTTGCGCGCAGGGGTCTTTAGCAGTTGGAGGAAACCAGAGTGCCTGGGGGAAACCCACGAGGTTGAGAAGGCGCCCCTATCTCCATGCCACATACGCTCACACAGGTGACCGGCCAGCTAGAGGTCGAAGAGCAGCACTCTAGACCACTAGGCCATCCCAACCCCTGTTAGTAGATAGACTTATTTGGCAGCATGTTGAGCTGGATTTCAGCGGACATGAAAACTCAACCCAGGATTCAAGCGCCTTTACTGTAGTCTATTATAAGTAAGGCCTTGAGTCAGAAAATACTGTTAACAGTGGTGGTGTTCTAATCTAAGTGGTGCTCAACTATATATCTCAATTGGTGACAGAGAATCGTGTTGTCAATGGTTACATCAGGTATAATTAGACACAAACTAGGTCATTTCTGGACTAACACATGGTTCAATTTTATTTCAATAATTTGATGGCATGTATGAGATCTTTTAGCAGTGGGAGGAAACCAGAGAACCCGCAGTAAACCCATGAGGTTGGACAGGGAACCCTACTCCTTGCCTTGTACAACCATGCCACTCAATGATAGACCTTATGGTCTACAGTGCACACACAAGATCATTCGGTTACACCCCCTCCCCCTGAAGTGTGATCAGAATAGTAATATATTCAGTCACCTTAAGCTTTGTTGTCAATAGAGAGAGAGAGAAAGAAATGGGGTTTAACGTCCACTTAACACAACCAGGTCATTTTGTGACTAACATATGGTTTAATTTTATTTCAATAATTTGCTTCCACGTAGGAGTCTTTAGCAGTGGGAGGAAACCGGAGTGTCCTGAGGAAACCCACGAGGTTGAGAAGGCGTGCCTATCTCCATGTCACATACGCTCTAGTTGTCAATAAGTCTGGTGTTTATTCGATGGGATTGAGACGACGAAGACTTGACTATTCCATCAAGTTTTCCAATGATGTGTACTACAAAGGGAGTTAACTCACCAAATCTGTAGGTACTGCCCAGCCTTCTTCTGGTTCCTCTATTTCAGGAGAAACGTGTAAATACATTAACGCAGAGTTATCTTCACTTTCTTCATCACTAGATCAACGAAATAAATTAAACATCTGAGCTTAATATGGAGAGAGAGAGAGAAATGGGGTTTAACGTCCACTTGACACAAACTAGGTCATTTTGGGACTAACATATGGTTTAATTTTATTTCAATAATTCGCTTATGCGTAGGGGTCTCTAGCAGTTGGAGGAAACCAGAGGACCCAGAGAAAACCCATGAGGTTGGCCAGGCGACCCTACTCCATGTCACGACACAACCAGGATTTCGAAAGCCACCAGATGACTCAATGACAGACCGTACGATACATTCGTGATAACACCGCCACCCCCAAGCCACCCACACGTTCCCCTCCCCTGCTAAATATAATGATGGACATGGATATGCTATGAGGAAAATGTTGCCTGGAAAACAGTCAAACAGCCTATTCGTATTTCAAATTTTTTGTCCCATTCAAACGACTCAACGGTGTTCTTTGCCAGACCCTCCGTCCTGGCAAGCGGGAAAGTAAGTCAGAAACCCAGAAGAACTTTCTCAGTCCACACAGGGATCTGGCCAGGGGGACCTCCAGGTTAGCTAGCAAGCCAGTGCCTATTTCACTGAATCATCGTGGCTTCCCCGTTTGGATCAAACAGAATAATGATTTTATACCATCACTAGATCAAATTAAAAAAATTATTTTAAGTATTCTAAATGGTTATATCAATATGGAAAAGTGCCGTGGGGTTTTTCAATATGATACCATCGGTAGAATGACATCACCTGAATCTAACCTGGGGCATACAAAGAATGGTCCGGTGTCATGGATATATGCACTCTCTAGACTGTCAGACGAAAAAACCAATAAAACTGAATATTACCTGCTAACAAATGCTTGAATTGCTTCAACTGTTGTAACATCTACTTCATAATCCTCTTCTTCTTTACCTTAAACATCAACAAAATATTTATACAAAACATTCGATGAACTGGGTGAGAGTTTGTGTATACGCATTAGAGACTTTGTGTCTGTGTGTACGAACTAGTGAGAGACTTTGTGTCTGTGTGTACGAACTAGTGAGAGACTTTGTGTCTGTGAGTACGAACTAGTGAGAGACTTTGTGTCTGTGAGTACGAACTAGTGAGAGACTTTGTGTCTGTGAGTACGAACTAGTGAGAGACTTTGTGTCTGTGTGTACGAACTAGTGAGAGACTTTGTGTCTATGAGTACGAACGGGTGAGAGACTCCGTGTCTATGTGTACAAACTGGTGAGAGACTTACTGTCTATGTGTACAAACTGGTGAGAGACTTTGTGTCTATGAGTACAAACTGTTGAGAGACTTTGTGTCTGTGAGTACAAACTGGTGAGAGTCCTTGTGACTGTGTGTACGAGCTAGTGAGAGACTTTGTGTCTATGGGTACGAACTGGTGGGAGACTTTGTGTCTATGTGTACGACCTGGTGAGAGTCCTTGTGACTGTGTGTACGAGCTAGTGAGAGACTTTGTGTCTGTGTGTACGACCTGGTGAGAGATTTTGTGTCTGTGTGTACAAACTGGTGAGAGATTTTGTGTCTATGAGTACGAAGTGGTGAGAGTCGTTTTGACTGTGTGTACAAACTGGTGAGAGACTTTGTGTCTGTGAGTACGAATTGGGGCCTGTTTCACAAAATTTTAACTAAGATAAAATCCAAATTTGAGTAATTTGATTGGATATTTTAGATTGATTTTAGTGCTTAGCCAATCAAAATGGGGGTATCTACTAAAATTGTGATTTTATCTTTACTTAAAATTTTGTGAAATAGGCCCCTGGTGAGAGACTTTGTTTCTATGTGTACAAACTGGTGAGAGACTTTCTGATTGGTGAGAGCCTTTGAGTACAAACTGGTGAGAGACTTTGTGACTGTGTGTACAAACTGGTGTGAGATTTTGTGTCTGTGGGTACGAACTGGTGAGATTTTGTGTCTGTGAGTACGAACTAGTGAGAGATTTTGTGACTGGTGAGAGACTTTGTGTTTGTGAGTACGAACTGGTGACATTTTTTTTTGTTTGTGTGTACGCTTAGGTAAGACTTGGAAAACGCTGTTTTCTGATTAGGTTTTTTCGTGTGCATGCTTTTGCACATCATGAATTTTAATTATTTGATTAAATCAGATCGTCCATCCAAGTTGTTGTTGTTGGTTGTTTCTCTCTCCCAGACTGCCAATCGCATCAAATATTTTGTTCGTCGCATTACAGACCATGATTGTGACTGGTGAGCTAATAGAATTTTTATCTACCCAGCCTTTGCAACGTAAACAAACATCTTGTAAAACAAATGTTCGTGTTCACTTACAACTAGAGTATCTTAAATCTATTTTTATTTGTATAATTTACCATTTTGATTTTCTTCTTTTTCTTTATCTTCATCTTCCAGATCAAACTCTGATTCATGTTCTTCATATTCAACATTCTCATCTAATTCTTTAAAATCAGGAGCAAACGCCGACCAATTCTCCTGTAAAAGAGAGAGAGAGAAATAGGGTTTAACTTCCACTTGACACAAACTAGGTCATTTCGGGACTAACATATGGTTTTAAATTTTTTTATTTCAATAATTCGCTTGCGCAAGGGGTTGTTAGCAGTGGGAAGAAACTGGAGTGCCCGGAGGAAACCCACGAGGTTGAGAAGGCGACCTTTTTCTCAAAATGGAGCTCGACTAAAATAGACTACAGCAGTCAGGTAAGAATAACTATTCCATAACAGTCACCAACACTTTTAGTGAATCTTTAACAAGCGATATTAACAACAAAATGAAGTTAGGCTAAAATTCAATTTTTCATAAAAATATATCCTCCATTTGTTTTTTTTTGTAACGTACGTCTGTGTCACAGTTTTAAACAAGCAAGTTAAGTCTCATCTTGACTGGAATATAACGATATTTTGACTTTAATATAACGATATTTTGACTTTAATATAACGATATTTTGACTGGAATATAACGATATTTTGACTGGAATATAACGATATTTTGACTTTAATATAACGATATTTTGACTTTAATATAACGATATTTTGACTGGAATATAACGATATTTTGACTTTAAAATAATGATAATTTGTCTGTAATATAACAATATTTTGACTTTAATATAACGATACTTTGACTGTAATATAACAATATTTTGGCTGTTATATAACAATATTTTGACTTTAATATAACGATATTTTGGCTGGAATATAAAAGATATTTTCTTGTCCATACAAACTAAAATTACTATTGATTAAACTTACAACTTGATTTTGAGCCCAGATAGAAACTAGGCCACTTGATATCGATACTATTATAGGTCGTACAGGATGCCACTGAAAAAAAACAAAAAAACAATTTATTGTGAACACAATGGATGAAAAAAGCCTCCCTTGGCATTTAACTCTACACCTCAATGGTTAAAAGAAAATTCAAAAGAGAGAAAGAGAAATGGGGTTTAACGTCCACTCAACACAACTAGGTCATCTCGGGACTAACATTATGGTGTAATTTTATTTCAATAATTTGCTTGCGCGTAGGGGTCTTTAGCAGCAGGAGGAAACCGGAATGCCCGGAGGAAACCCACGGGGTTGAGAAGGCGCCCCTATCTCCATGCCACATACGCTCACACCAGGGCTCGAAACCACAGCCGCAAGCCAGAGGTCGAAGCGCGGCACTCTAAACCATTAGGCGATCCCCCCCCCAAAGCCTCCCTTGATATTTAACTCTGTACCTCGATGGTTAAAAGAAAATTCAAAGTATCACCATATGAAATGAAATGTGGTTTAACATCCTACTGTTCTGCTCGGATTAGGCTAATGATAGATATGTAAAACAGTGTGCTATGAGGGAAATTTTCCCAAAAGGGCGGCGCTACGGCCTACTCGTATATCAAATTCTAATTGCCAAGGATTCTTTTTATGTGAATTTTAACACCTAAAGTGGCATTTATGTCTATTCTAATTTAATATCTGTCAAAGAAAGAGAAATGGGGTTTAATGTCCACTCCGCACAAACTGGATCTTTCCGGGGCTAACACATGGTTCACTTTTATTTCAGTAATATTTGCTTGCGCGTAAGAGTCTTCAGCAGTGGGAGGAAACCGGAGGACCTGGAGTGAACTCATGAGGTTGGACATCTGTCAAAAATTTTTTTACAAGTAAAGACCAAACTTGAAAAAAGCAGTGGTTCTTCATGCCTTTTATATCTGGTTTCATCTCAAGAGTTCATTTTCAAATCTGCTAGACCACCACATCAACTGAAACTGCCGACCGCTAATCTACGACCCCTCAGATGTCCCTACCGCTAGACTACTACATCCGTAAATACCCTGACCAGACCATGCCCCAAACTCAAGACTGCTAGACTAACGCCACCCCAATATCCCTATCTCCAAACTACACCATCTCAACCCAAATCCCGATCGGTAAACTACCAACCCCAATGCCCCGACCAACAGAGAGAAAGAGAGAGGGAAATTAGGTTTAACATCCACTTGATACAAACTAGGTCATTTCGGGACTAACATATGGTTTAATTTTATTTCAATAACTCGCTTGCGTGTATGGGTCTTTAGTAATGTGAGGAATCAGAGGACCCGGAGAAAACCCACAAGGTTGACCCGACCAACAGACTAGCAGAACCTCTACCATCACCCTGTGTAGAGAGAGAGAGAGAGAGAAATGGGGTTTAACGTCCACTCAACACAACTAGGTCATTTCGGGACTAGTCACCCTGTGTAAATGGAACCTACATACCACAACATCTAAGAGAAGTTCTCCTTTGGTTCCATGTAAAATTTTAACCAGATTTCCCACTCCTTTCTCCCAGATATACAGAGAATGTTGCCGTGCCGATCCTGCTACAATGTATTCCCCATCTCCAGAAAAACAACATTTCTTCCATAAAGTTCTAAAATAAAAAAAAGTAAACATGTACAGGGGGTAAGCAGTAGGGCTATCTGTCCAACATAGTGTGTTTTCTTCGGAGAAAGAGAGAGAGAGAAATGAAGTTTAACGTCCACTCAACACAACTAGGTCATTTTGGGACTAACATATGGTTTAATTTTTATTTTAATAATTCGCTTGCACTTAGGGGTCTTTAGCAGTGGGAGGAAAATGGAGTCCCCGGAGGAGACCCACGAGGTTAAGAAGGCGCCCCTGTCTCCATGCCACATACGCTCACACCAGGGTTTGAAACCACAGCTGCAAGCCAGAGATGGCCGGCCAGCTAGAGGTCGAAGCGCGGCACACTAGACCACTAGGCCATCCCAACCCCCCTGTTTTTTCGGGTTATCTAGATACCTCAAACTACATGAACTGAAGACTCATACGCTTAAAAGGAATTTATTAAAAATAATAAATAACCATATTTTTAAAAATAGTGAGGAAGTATGAGGCGGTATTTGTTAGTATTTTTATTAGGTAGTACTGGGTAGTATTGGGTAGTATAGTGTTAGTATTGGGTAGTATAGTGTTAGTATTGGGTAGTATAGTGTTAGTATTGGGTAGTATTGGGTAGTATAGTGTTAGTATTGGGTAGTATTGGGTAGTATAGTGTTAGTATTGGGTAGTATCGGGTAGTATTGGGTAGTATAGTGTTAGTATTGGGTAGTATTGGGTAGTATAGTGTTAGTATTAGGTAGTATAGGGTAGTATTGGGTAGTATTGGGTAGTATAGTGTTAGTATTGGGTAGTATAGTGTTAGTATTGGGTAGTATAGGGTAGTATAGTGTTAGTATTGGGTAGTATTGGGTAGTATTGGGTTAGTATTGGGTAGTATTGGGTTAGTATTGGGTAGTATAGTGTTAGTATTGGGTAGTATTGTGTTATTAGGTAGCATTGGATTTGTATTGGGTTAGTATTGGGTAGTATTGGGTTAGTATTGGGTAGTATTGGGTAGTATTGTGTTAGTATTGGGTAGTATAGTGTTAGTATTGGGTAGTATTGGGTAGTATAGTGTTAGTATTGGGTAGTATAGGGTAGTATAGTGTTAGTATTGGGTAGTATTGGGTAGTATTGGGTTAGTATTGGGTAGTATTGGGTTAGTATTGGGTAGTATAGTGTTAGTATTGGGTAGTATTGTGTTATTAGGTAGCATTGGATTTGTATTGGGTTAGTATTGGGTAGTATTGGGTTAGTATTGGGTAGTATTGGGTTAGTATTGGGTAGTATTGGGTAGTATTGGGTAGTATAGTGTTAGTATTGGGTAGTATAGTGTTAGTACTGGGTAGTATAGTGTTAGTACTGGGTAGTATAGTGTTAGTATTGGGTAGTATAGTGTTAGTATTGGGTAGTATTGGGTAGTATAGGGTAGTATTGGGTAGTATAGTGTTAGTATTGGGTAGTATAGTGTTAGTATTGGGTAGTATAGGGTAGTATAGTGTTAGTATTGGGTAGTATTGGGTGGTACTGACAAGTTAGTATTGGGTAGTATTGGGTAGTATAGTGTTAGTATTGGGTAGTATTGGGTAGTATTGTGTTATTAGGTAGCATTGGATGTGTATTGGGTGGTACTGACGTGTTAGTATTGGGTAGTATTGGGTGGTACTGACGTGTAAGTACGTGTTAGTACTGGGTAGTATTGGGTGGTACTGACAAGTTAGTATTGGGTAGTATTGGGTGGTACTGACGTGTAAGTACGTGTTAGTACTGGGTAGTATTGGGTGGTACTGACGTGGTAGTATTGGGTGGTACTGACGTGTTAGTACTGGGTAGTATTGGGTGGTACTGACGTGGTAGTATTGGGTGGTACTGACGTGTTAGTACTGGGTAGTATTGGGTGGTACTGATGTGTTAGTACGTGTTAGTACTGGGTAGTATTGGGTGGTACTGATGTGTAAGTACGTGTTAGTACTGGGTAGTATTGGGTGGTACTGACGTGTTAGTACTGGGAAGTATTGGGTGGTACTGGGAGGTATTGACATCTTCCTGCTTGTCCTAGTGTATTAATATCAACAGTACCCTGGAGAATAACTTACTTGTTGACTAAATCTTGTAGTTTTTGTATAGGTTCTGGTTCCCCACCACGACCACAAGCTAGAATCTCTCCACTCTCATAAACACGAATAATACGATCGGCAGAATTCACCAAAAAACAACTGAAACAGACCAACAGATGAATTTATGTTATGCTGGATTGTCGTGTAGTCAAATTATAATGTAAATGTTCATGGGAGATCCTAATTGTAAGCCACTTTATACAAATAAGTATTTTGGTAAATATTAACAGGAACCCTAACCCTTTTAAGAGGGGTGAAAGGTAAACTTGACCCAAGTTTAATCTTCTAAAAAGGGTTAGGATTAGTATTCCCCAAAATTCACAATAATATAAAGCGGCCATTTTTTGGACTCCGGAAATTTACGAACCTCCCCAACAGGCCCACAATTAGCATCTCCCATTAGGGACCAGATTTAAACTATTATTGCTAATTAGAGTAAGTTCTCTTGTCTTGAATTTTGATGCTTAAATAAATGTCTTCCTGGTAAAAATGAAATGAAATGGGGTTTAAGGTCCTACAGTTCTGCTCACAGTGGGCTAATAAAGACAGGCATACACAATACAGTGTGCTTTGAGGCCTACTCTTAAATCGAATTCCAACTGCCAGGGGATCTTTTAAGTACATGCCAATGTGAACTGTACAGTTTTATATTTACATCCCCCTCTGTTCAACCCTAACTTAACAACATCTACTTACTTTCCACGTCTGGCAAATTCTATTGATTTAATTGAGGCCTACTCTTATATCGAATTCCAACCTCCAGGGGATCTTTTTAGTACACGCTAGGGCTGCAACGATTCATCGATGAATCGATGAACCGCGATGTTTAAAAAATCCACGATGCACGATATAAACAATGGCCGCATCGCGATTCGTTATCCAAATAATAATTTTACAAAAATAGACTGATATTCTGACAGACTCACGCATCTAAATGTTATGTCAGGCGTGTTCATATTCACGCTCCTTTTGAATCCGAGAGCCATCAAAAAACAATGAAATCATTGAATTGAATCCCGATCATGTGTCGTCATTTATGACTTGTTGATATAAGCAGCCCATACATTCGGAATTCTTCGGTTACCGCTGGCTGAATAACTGGGCCGCTTATATCATTATCAAGTAATATGACCGATCGCCTCTAGCTCGCTGCAGCAACATGGCTGCACAGATGAATTATAATTTTTAATCGGTAAATCACGGACCTTATAAACGGTAAATCTTGTTTCCATGAATGATAATTGTGTCATCTTCTTGGTGAAAATACCTTGACAACTTCATATCTCATCTAAACTCGCCTACAGAGATCTCTTTCGTCGCAGCAAAAATGGCTGCATTTTTATTGTTTTAGACTTGTAATGAATACACCAAATTGAAGTCGCACGATCGACAAAAGCAATATTGAGATGAATGAGATCGAAATCCCCCTTAACATAAGTCACATAAAAAGTATGGAATTTTTAGGATTTCCTGTTAAAGGGACAATAACACTCTTGCTGGCTTTACAGGTCCAGAATTTTTTTTAGCCTTATTCTAACTACAAGATGTTTAATTGTCCTACCTGTTGTGTAAATTATCCATTACCACCTATCTTACTTGTCCAGAGGGTTCGAAAATATGTTTAAATCCAAGTTGAATTTGAAAGTGCTTACGTAAGGCTTTTCAAACCATGTTACGGCATGCAGTTGAGTTTTTCCAATTTTTAAAATTAGGTGTGTTAAGATGAAATTTGTATCATTTTTTAATTGAAATATTGTAAAATAGTACAAATTGTTGACCAGAATAAAGATTGGAACATATTATTCAGTTACAACAAGAGTGGTATTGGGGCTTTAAGAATGACAGCAAATAAATCCGGTCAGTTGACCTAGCTAGAAAACACCACATTTATATAAAGTAAATCATAAACAGGCCTTTGAATTTTCAGAGAGAAAGACTGTCAAAATTTAACAGCAGTTTTTTATATTTATTTTCTATATCGCGATACTAATCGTATCGTAGGCAATGAATCATGATGCGCATCGTATCGTGACCTGGCGTATCGTTGCAGCCCTAGTACACGCCAATGTGAACTGTACAGTTTTATATTTACATCCCTCTCTGTTCAACCCTAACTTAACAACATCTACTTACTTTCCACGTCTGGCAAATTCTATTGATTTAATTGCGGTTGTATTTAATGTTCCCGTGGTTACTTTAAACGATGCAACCAATTCTAATTTCTTTATCGTAAACACCAAAATCTGGAATAAAATTTAAATAAATTTATAAACACGGTAAGAGAGAGAGAGATGGGGTTCAACATCCACTCAACACAACTAGGTCATTTCAGGACTAACATATGGTTTTATCTTTAACAGTGGGAGGAAACTGGAGCGCCCACAGGAAACGCACAAGGTTGAGAAGGCGACCCTATCTCGTTGCCACATACGCTCACACCAGGGCTCGAAACCACAGCCGCAAGCCAGAGGTGGCAACACAGAAAGAACAAATATAACTTCATAACAATATTAAACGGGTATTATGGGCTAATGGAAGATGAGGATTAGATAATGAGATGACAGTTCTCGCTATAATAGTTCATAAATATATAATGAAATCAGAATGTGCTGAACATTTGAGTGAAATTGCTTCACTATGGAAGATAAAACATAACTTCATAACAATAAATCAGGGGACTGTTTCACGAAATTTTAACTTAAGATAAAATCCAAATTTTAGTACATACTTAAATCTGATTGGCTAAGCGCTAAAATCAATCTAATACTATCCAATCGAATTACTAAAATCGGATTTTATCTTAGTTAAAATTTCGTGAAACAGGCCCCAGAATAATTTGATCCATATAATTACCAGGGCCAGATATGTTACAAAGGGGACACTTGATTGTCTGTCCGGAAGTCCAGAATTGACAGAGTTTCAATCGAGTGACGCAGAAATTAAGCCCTGTCGGAGTCAACGGAGGTGGTGTGAGTAGAATTGCAACATAATTGAACGTGTTTCGGCTGCATGGTTGGTAGGGATATTTTATTATTCAGTCGACGCATGCGATGTAACCCGAAACACCCTGCATCACTCGATTATCACTATTTTGGATATTGAGAGAATTCAATTCCAGAAAGTTCAATCGAGTACCCCCTATTAGAACTCTTGTGTATTGGAGATAGTGCTACCTCCACAACCTCGTTCGTTTATTCCAGTAAAGTCCCCTTGACAAGTGGGGAATCTAAATGACAGACCTTATGATGCAACGTAACCATTCAGCCCCCCCCCCCAATCCCCTTTGGACAACAGCTGGGGTTATAACAATGTATGATCACATTGCGAATACAAAAGTTTTAATACACGCTAAATAAGGAAGTGCCAACAAGCAGGTACTTAAAAGCTGACGTCTGTCCCTTTGTATTACTTCAAAACTTAAGTCATTACATTGGAGATCCATCCAGACTTTCACATAGTGTTTTAATAGTAAACATGGAAATCAAAATGCAAATGGCCACACCTTATTCATTTTTTACTTAACAGCAAGGAAAGACAACTCACCCTTCCTTTAGCATTACCAGTGTAAATATATTTTCCTCTTCTATCAAAAGAAGCCACAATATTTAAATCCGACTGGAAAAGAGAGGTAAGCGATTTAAAATAAGAAGCAATGTAGTATGTTAATAAATTGTTTTAATCAAGAGAGAGAGAGATATTAGTTCTACAGTTGGTCAATTTCAACGACAGTCAGAAACGACAGCCCTGCTATTAACAGTCAACAACTCTCCCCTCCCAACTCCCTGCTATAAACAGTAAACATCTCACCCCACCCTACTCCCTCTAATCATTATAAACAATAAACACCTCTCCCCACCCCACTTCATCGCTATAAACAGTTAACCCCTCTCCCAACCCCACTTCATCGCTATAAACAGTTAACCCCTCTCCCCACCCCACTTCATCGCTATAAACAGTTAACCCCTCTCCCCACCCCACTTCATCGCTATAAACAGTTAACCTCTCTCCCCACCCCACTTCATCGCTATAAACAGTTAACCTCTCTCCCCACCCCACTTCATTGCTATAAACAGTTAACCCCTCTCCCCACCCCATCGCTATAAACAGTAAACCCCTCTCCCCACCCCACTTCATCGCTATAAACAGTTAACCGCTCTTCCCACCCCACTTCATCGCTATAAACAGTTAACCCTTCTCCCCACCCCACTTCATTGCTATAAACAGTTAACCGCTCTCCCCACCCCACTTCATTGCTATAAACAGTTAACCCCTCTCCCCACCCCACTTCATCGCTATAAACAGTTAACCCCTCTCCCCACCCCATCGCTATAAACAGTAAACCCCTCTCCCCACCCCACTTCATCGCTATAAACAGTTAACCCCTCTCCCCACCCCATCGCTATAAACAGTAAACCCCTCTCCCCACCCCACTTCATCGCTATAAACAGTTAACCGCTCTTCCCACCCCACTTCATCGCTATAAACAGTTAACCCCTCTCCCCACCCCACTTCATTGCTATAAACAGTTAACCGCTCTCCCCACCCCACTTCATTGCTATAAACAGTTAACCCCTCTCCCCACCCCACTTCATCGCTATAAACAGTTAACCCCTCTCCCCACCCCATCGCTATAAACAGTAAACCCCTCTCCCCACCCCACTTCATCGCTATAAACAGTTAACCCCTCTCCCCACCCCATCGCTATAAACAGTAAACCCCTCTCCCCACCCCACTTCATCGCTATAAACAGTTAACCGCTCTTCCCACCCCACTTCATCGCTATAAACAGTTAACCCCTCTCCCCACCCCACTTCATTGCTATAAACAGTTAACCGCTCTCCCCACCCCACTTCATCGCTATAAACAGTTAACCCCTCTCCCCACCCCATCGCTATAAACAGTAAACCCCTCTCCCCACCCCACTTCATCGCTATAAACAGTTAACCCCTCTCCCCACCCCACTTCATCGCTATAAACAGTTAACCCCTCTCCCCACCCCACTTCATCGCTATAAACAGTTAACCCCTCTCCCTACCCCACTTCATCGCTATAAACAGTTAACCCCTCTCCCCACCCCATCGCTATAAACAGTAAACCCCTCTCCCCACCCCACTTCATCGCTATAAACAGTTAACCCCTCTCCCCACCCCACTTCATCGCTATAAACAGTTAACCCCTCTCCCCACCCCACTTCATCGCTATAAACAGTTAACCCCTCTCCCTACCCCACTTCATTGCTATAAACAGTTAACCGCTCTCCCCACCCCACTTCATCGCTATAAACAGTTAACCCCTCTCCCCACCCCATCGCTATAAACAGTAAACCCCTCTCCCCACCCCACTTCATCGCTATAAACAGTTAACCCCTCTCCCCACCCCACTTCATCGCTATAAACAGTTAACCCCTCTCCCTACCCCACTTCATCGCTATAAACAGTTAACCCCTCTCCCCACCCCATCGCTATAAACAGTAAACCCCTCTCCCCACCCCACTTCATCGCTATAAACAGTTAACCCCTCTCCCCACCCCACTTCATCGCTATAAACAGTTAACCCCTCTCCCCACCCCACTTCATCGCTATAAACAGTTAACCCCTCTCCCTACCCCACTTCATCGCTATAAACAGTTAACCCCTCTCTCAACCCCACTTCATCGCTATAAACAGTTAACCCCTCTCCCCACCCCACTTCATCGCTATAAACAATAAACCCCTTTCCCCATCCCACTAGCTCTAATCATTATAAACAATAAACCCCTCTCCCCACCAACTCCACCTCCCTCCATTGCTATAACTAGTAAACCCCTTTCTCCACCCCTTCCAACTCCCTGCATCGCCATAAACATTAAACACTCCTTTTCCCACCCCACTCCATCTAATCACTAAACGAGTGCCTTGTAATAAACAGTACACATCACTTCCCACCCAACTCCCTCTAATCACTAAACGAGAGCTCTGTATTAATATAAACACATTTCCCCGCCCACCAGCCGCTATAAATAAATAAATAAATAAATAAATAAATAAATAAATAAATAAATAAATAAATAAATAAATAAATAAATAAATAAATAAATAAATAAATAAATAACTTACATCATCATCAAGGGGGATAATCTGGTGTGTTCCGTTAATATTCATTAAAACTGCCGCATGTTTCATTGGACAAACTATAAATCTGGTCCTGTAAATAATAAGGAGAAAATAACTCAACAATAACATAACATCAAAAAAACACAAACTCGTTCCACAAACTCGTTTTATCTTTGAATTACATTTGGTGAAAGTGATATATAATAACAGACAGCTTTATGGATAACATTCAATAGGTGGTTTATTAACTGCCAAGTTTCGATGAGGTCACTCTCACCGTTATCAAGTAAATGGGGTTTAACATCCATTTCGGGACTAGCATATGGTTTAATTTTATTTCAATAATTCGCTTGCACGTAGGGGTCTTTAGCAGTGGGAGGAAACCGGAGAAGAAAACCCACCAGGTTGGACAGACAACCCAACTCCAAGCCACGTACAACCGAGGATTCGAAACAATTACAGTTGACTCATTGACAGGCTTTATGATACAGCAGGCAGCCCCGCACGTGCTAACCATTCGGCCATTCAACCCCCCAATATAACAAACAACAGTGTCTTAGAAACTGTTCTTTCGGTATTTGCCCCCGCTTTATCAATAATTTCCAACAGAGCCTTAGAAACTGTTCTTCTGTATTAATCCCTACTTTATAAATGACGATATATTATATGTTTTACCCGTCTCTAGGATGAAACTGTACTTTTAAAACCGGTGAAGGAAATCTGAATATTTTATCACATTCTCCGGTCATTATTGTCCATAGTGATACAGTATTATCTGTGGCTGCTGTTAATAACTTGTGTCCATCTCGACTCCAACTATAATACATAGATTCAAATAGATAAAACCAGAGAGAGAGAGAAATTAACGTCAATCTCAACTCCAACTATAATACATAGATTCAAATAGATATAAATATAAAGAAGGTTGGGACCCTTCGAGAAAAAATACTTCTATGTTTATGGGTAAATAAATATATAAAAGATCAAGATATGTCCCGATATAAAATCAAACATTATTTCTTCTTCATTCTGATATATATATATATATATAGAGAGAGAGATGGGGTTTAACGTCCACTCCACACAAACTAAGTCACTTTGGGACTAACATGTTTTTTTTTATTTCAATAATTCGCTTTAGCAGTGGGAAGAAACTGGGGGACCCAGAGAAAACCTATGACGCTGGACATGTGACCCTACTCCTTGCCACGTACGACCAGGGATTCAAAACCACACCAGTTGAGTATAATATATAGATTCAAGTATATAAAGTACTTCTATGTTTATGGTAAATAAATACATAAAAGATCAAGATACGTCCAGATATAAAACCAAACATTATTTCTTCTTCATTCTGATATATATATATATATAGAGAGAAATGGGGTTTAACGTCCACTAGACATAAACTAGGTCATTTTGGGACTAACATAAGGTTTAAGTTTATTTCAATAAGTTGTTTACGCGTAGGGGTTATTAGCAGTTGGAGGAAACCGGAGGACCCGGAGAAAACCCAAGATGATGGACAGTCGAACCTAGTCCTTGCCACGTATAACAGGGGAATCAAAACCAGGCCAGTTGACACAATGACAGACTGCTTCCACCTGTACAAGACAAGACAAAGTATCTTATGATTAAAGTTGAATAGTGAACAGTTCTGTGGCTCTGAAACTTTGAACCACTTTATTTTTTCATTAAAAAAACCATTATGATTTCAAGAAAAAGTAAATTTTAATCAAATTTTATTGAATTAGCATTTCTTCAAAATTCTTACCTTAATGAACATACAGGATGTACATGGGCGTTGATAACTTTAGCGATACCTCTTGTCAGGAAATCCCAGATAACAATCCGTCCGTCGTTACAACCAACAGCTAGTAACGTACCATGTCTGTTAAAGGCACATGTTATAGCAATACTGACACAATCTAACGTACCATCAAACTCCTGCAAATATAATAAACACGTTACAATTTATTTAAATAATATGTGACAGCCAAGAATATCATCAGGCTGTCATAAATAAATCAAAATGAAATGAGGTTTAATGTCCTACTGTTCTGCTCCGACTGGGGTATTGGGAGATAAAGATACCTGTACATGTATGGGGAAAATTTTGCCCAGACATTGGCACTCCTACGGTACTCTTATATCGAATCATATCTCCCAAGGGTTCTTTTACAATACATGCACGTAAATGTGTACACAGGACCTTGTTTTTTGTACCACCCAAACTACTACACTTGCAAGGGCCAATGTTCTGCACCATGTCGGAAAATCCTGATGAACTTTCTCGGTCAACACAGCAATCAAAACACAGGACCTGCAGGTTAGCGAGACAATGTCTTACTCGGTAAGCATTTGTTTCCATCCAACGGAGCCTGATGTGATGACCTCACATGTGGATTCTGGGTAAGAATAAGGGTTAGGGTAAGGGTTGTGGTCTGCAGATTTCGTGTAGACATGGCTAGCCCTAACCATGGGCTAAGCCTAACCCTTATTCTAACCCAGAATCCACATATGAAGTCATCATACCAGGCTCCGGTGGATGTAAACAAATGCTTACCGTCTTACTCACTGAACCACTTTGACTCCCCTATAAATTTAAGAACATAGACGACACAAAGATGAAACAAAAGTAAAAGTTAGGTCACCAGGAATAAAATCTTCTGTCATATTTTTCTTTGACTACATGTACCTATTAAACCTTAAACCGACTAACTTTGTCACGTCTCTGTTCGCCAACTTTCTTAAATTTGTGCAAGTGTCTATCACGTTAAGTAGATTGTAATGAAATGGGGTTTAATGTCCTACGCTTAAGCACCTAACCTGGGCTAATTGAAGACGGGCATACACCATACAGTGTGCTATGAGGGAAATTTTGCCCGGGCAGCAACTGAATTCCAACTGCCAAGGGTTCTTTTACGTGACCTAGGTTTTCCGTCCCATCCGAACGACTAGGTAGCTGACCTAGTAAGACCCTCCTTCTGCATCACTGACAAGGGGAATCACGCCGGAAAATCAAAATGAACTTTCTCTGCCAATTCACCTGACCTCCAGGCTTGCGAACTAGCGCCTTATCCACTTAGCCACCGTGATCCCCAGATTGTAATGTGTGAAGGCTATTTGACAAAAGTGCACATGTTTTTACCAGGCTAAGTTACGAGGTAATATTAGCTTATTTTATAACGTATATCTTAATTTCCTTCATGAATGCTTGAAGATTTAGGTTGCGCATCGGAAATGGGAAAACATTGCACAAGATCTCATTGAAATCCGACTTGGGACTTGGAGAGAGAGAGAGAGAAATGGGGTTTGGCGACCATTCGACAAAAAGTAGGTAATTTCGGGATCAACATATATATGATTTGATTTTTTTTCAATAATTCGCTTGTGCATAGGGATCTTTAGCTGTGGCAGGAAACCAGAGGACCCGAAGTTGGACAAATCATTTCTAATGTAGGCCTACATGTGTCTGGATCTGGATATCATAAGTACGTTGAGGACCTTCCGGTATGATCAACGGGAGAGAGAGCACGGTCACACTAATTCCGCTGATTTAGGGCTGTACGGAAACACAGTCTATTGACTTCGCATGCATGACACTATTATTCATTTGCCTGAGCTGGTTCACCCAACCCTCCTGCATATAAAAAAGTTGAAGTAGAATAAAAACTCCACAAACAAACAGATCTGTCAGAAATGATGCATAAATTTCAATCAACCGCCTTTTTGACAAACGAAAATTAACATACCTCCGGGTGATTCTGTCCAAACGACTCTGAAAAAAGAAAGTGATATGAGCTTGAGTACTAATATATAGTTGGAAATTAATCTATAAACGATAATAAATAACAGAATATGTAATATTTACCTAATAATTCTAAATTCATTGTGAATTTATTACCAACAGGAAATAAACATTCCTACTTCCGTTTTCTAGCGCATGGGCATTCCGTAAATTGTGAAAGACTGGACTAAGCAGGACTATGACAATGCTCTGGTAAATCTTGTCATGTTGAGTTATTTAAATGAATGAAATGGGGTTTAACGTCCTACGCTTCTGTTATTTAATTTAAAATTTAAAGGACGACATAATATTTTCGACAATGAAGCAAAAAAATATTATAAGCTATAATATGTTTTCTTTCGGCATCCTTTTAAACAAATAGGCCTAAACATGCCTTCTGATAACGCAAAAAGTTAATTAATGGAAAATCAGAGGAATAAATACTAAGGGAGAGATTAAATGTGGTATAAAGTCCACTCGACACAAATAAGGTCATTTCGGGTCTAGCATATGGTTCAATTTCATTTCAATAATTCGCTTGCGCGTAGGGGTCTTAATTAGCAGTGGGAGGGACCGATCGAAGGACCCGGAGAAAATCCACGAGGTTGGACAGCCGTCCCTAATCCTTATCACGTACAAGACTACAAGCGGGAAATGGAAACCACGCCATTTAATTGACTCATTGGTAGACCTCCCGATCCAACGCACACGCGTTAACCATTCGGGCCCGACACCCTCATTGTGTAGGCCTACCTTTCTTGTCAATACAGGTAAATTGTCGACAGATGATAATTTTGCCCGAGCAGCGGCTCTTCCAACTGTGTTCACGGCTGGACCTCGATGAAAAACGAAATGTTGGCGGAGTTGGAGGGGGGGGGGTAATAGTCTGTCTCAAAATAAATACAATCACTGCTATAATTACAGAGGCGGACAAGCATGTCGGTTCCTCCCAGGATCTCGTCTGCTTGTAGGCTTGTCACAACAACATCAACGGTATTCTGAGTTGGTCGTCGGGGAGACATTCCTCACGGGGTTAATCACTTTGAATTGCACATGACGTTATAATTTTTGGAACAAACCCAACCCTATCCCTATCCCTAACCCTAACCCTTACCCTAGCACGCGGTGCCTGTCAAGGTCGCTAAAAATAAACCATCGTCAAGTTTAAAGTTAAACGCGAGATTCCGTCAATTCACCATGGCCGGTGTTGTAACTATTATGAGGAATGTCTCCCTTGTGCAAAATTTCGGTATTCTACGGTATTCTGACTTCACGTTGGCTCTATTGGATATCATGTAGAAATGGTCAAGCTGACTCCGAGTAGATAGAAACGGTTATACTTCGTCTAGCATGTACGAAGACAGATCAAACCCAACTCTTTGTAACCAAGTCATGCTCCATCAATCTGTCAAACAGAAGCAATAACATAAATTCCACAACTGCAGAATGCACGAAAACATAATAAACAAGCCCTTGTTGTGTGTGTATACTGACCATTCGGTCTCTTGTTCGTCAAACTGAACAAAATAATCTACTAATTGGAGTGACCCTCTCCGTTCACCTGAACATGATAATCTACTCATAACTTAAGGTAGCAGAGAGAGAGGGAGAGAGAGAAAGCGAGCAAGAGAGAGGGAGAGAAATGGGGTTTGACGTCCACTCGACACACACTACGTCATGTCGGGACTAACATAGGCCTATGGTTCGATCTTATTTCAGTAACTAGCTTGCGTTTAGGGATCTTTAGCAGTGACGGGGGAGGGGCTGGAGAAAACCCACGAAGTTGGACAGGCAACCCCAAATATGCATAAAAGTATACAATTAAATAGAAATATATGGCAATAGAATCAGACAAGAATATAAACATATACATGTATCTACATCTTTCCTAACTGCAGCTGGTCTCAAACCTTTGCATCGGCGAATAAATGAATTAATGTCCCCCGCCCTGCCACACTGACAAGGGGGAACCACGCCGGAAAATGTATGGAAATGTCTGGACCAACAACGGAATCGAATCCGGGACTTGGTTTTAATTTCCCAAGACTTAACAGTGCCGGGTTGCTCAGTGAGGAAGGCCCTGGTTCGTTACTCGGGAGGTCCCGAATTCGATCTCGGTGATGTCTGAAAAAGTTCCCTGGGAATTTCCAGCGTGGTTTCCCCTTCAGTGATGCAAGGGGGGGGGGGGGGGGGGCTGGGAAGGATATGCTTTATGGGGCGTAAACTGTGGAAAAGAACAATAACACTGCCAGTTGGGAATCGATATAAAGCGAAGGCTGTTGCAGCGCTGCGCGGGCAAATTACATCTCACAACAACCTGCATGGCGTAGGTCTGTTTTCACACGTTTTCATTATTCGTGCCTGTGCAGAAACGTATACTCTTAGAAGGATTGGGCCGAGTTGACCTAAACAATATTAGTCAAATTCGCACCTAACAGATTGGGAAAGACATGACGGACCCAAATGTTTTTTTCGTCGGTTTGGCCCAATGAAATTGGGTCGTAATGAACTACAGTTATTGGGTCGACATGGCACGGTCGGATCGCCCCAACTGGATTTTTGAGGATGCTCTGCTCAAGATCTAAAATTATTGAGTCGATTTATTAAATGGGTGGCGTTTTATTGGGTCCAAATCAACGTGGATCTTTTGTATCGCCATTCGTTGAATTCAAGAAAGAACCTGTCGTTTCAACAAAAACTAATGCAAACACCTCATTTCATTTAAAGCGTACTAACGTCTGACAGGACTGAGATAGTCATTCCTTCGATATAATTAAACATTCCTTTAATAAGCAATAAATCATGATAGGTTGGCCTCGCATCATACCTGTCAGACTGTATATTTACAACATGTCAGATGTAGTCAGACTTTCAAATAACTTAAAGGATATCAAGTGCACGTGAGATGACGGGGCGCGTGAATGATCAAAACTACGAGATAACAGGAAGCAGATGTTGCCGTTAATTTCAGCACGCGCACAGTGCCGTTCTTTTACCATACGTCGGTAACTGGGCAAACTCTATTACACGGCGACCTTTCAACCCTGATAAGAGGGATTATAAAGTATTTGGATGGAGTCTGGAAATGATATTTTTATCAGATGAAACCATTTCATTATCGGGGGTGGAAATCTAATCAACAATTTCAAACACCACAGAAAGATAGCCACTAAGTAATAATACAAATATGCTGAAGAAGAATTCGGCTTGTCGTTTCCATGGTAACCAGAAAAAGAAACACTTTGTTTTGATTTCTCGGTGTTTATGAAACACGCTGCGTGATATATAGTTCCAAACTTGTTTTAAAAACTTATGAATAATGGGTCTGTCTAGTTGAATTCCGATTCTGCTATTTGATTGCCTGTTACCCCTCTGCAGCGTTAATAGCGAACAGATAATTTATGGCAGGACGTGAAATAGGCCCTATGCGATGTTCATGGGGATGTAAGGGATGAGACGATGCAAATGTTATCATCTACAGAACGGTGACAGACGTGAAACCGCCTCCATTATTATAAAGAGATATCAAGAACAATGGACGCAGTGATTCACCAGCATGGATAAAAAACCAAGCAGTTGAAACTTGTCTAGATAAAATGTGAACGGAATATTGTGACATCATTATCAGACAAGAAGAAAACCGTGTGTTGTAATAGGTGGGAATACGTGACGTAACGGATATAATCACACGGCGGTAAGTATTGAGAGGTATTATGCTATAAATATGTAGGCAAGGCAAGTAAGAATTAAAGTTTGCCTTAATTTAACATGAAGATGGGCATGCGCTATACAGTGTGCTATGAGGAAAATTTTGCCCGGACAGCGGCGCTACGAATTCCAACGGCCAAGGGATCTTTTACGTGCTCGCCAATGTGTTCACGGGACCTCGGGTTTCGTCTCATCCTGCATCACTGACAAGGGAAAAGGGAAACCACGCCTGCAAATCTGGATGAACTTTCTAGGCTAAGCAGGGATCGAACTCCCCACCTCCAGGCTAGCGAGCCAGCGTCTTACCCACTTAGCCACGTGATGCCCACCTTAAAAATGAAATGAAAGGAAATAAGGTTTAACCTCCCACTAGCCTATCCACATCGATTGTGCAACAATAAGGGCATATACGCTATACACTGTGCTTTAAAGAATATTTGCCCAGGCAGCGACACTGTGGTCTACTCTTATATCGAAATCCAACGACCAAGGGTTCTGCTTCGTGCATAACACCGTGTACACAGGACCTCAGTGTTTGTCCCATCCGAACGACTGTAAAAAGACAAAACTTAATTCCAGTGTGCCTGAAAACGAGCATTGATTTAGTGAATCAAAATATTTGCTTTTATTTTAACCAAGATACACCGGGTTATAACAAGTTCAATGGGATTTTTTTTTCAATAGTGCAGAGAGGAGTCTCTAGTCATTCGGATGGGACAAAAACCGAGGCCCCTTGTACATTCCTTCATTCACATACAAACAATTGACAGTTGATACATAAAAATAGGACTTTAATTCCCCTTTAAAATAAGTTTCCCACCGTTTCTAAAACTCTATGCGTGTCATGATTAGACTACATTATATTCAGTGCTAATTTAAGTTAGCTATATTAAAGCCCCAATACCACTCTTGTTGTAACTGAATAAAATGTCCCAATCTTTATTCTGGTCAACAAATTGTGCTATTTTACACTATTCCAATTAATAAATGATACAAATTTCATCTTAACACACCTAATTTTAAAAATTGAAAAAAATCAACTACATGTCGTAACATGGTTTTAAAAGCCTTACGTAAGCACTTTCAAATGCAACTGGGATTAAAACATATTTTCGAGCCCTCTGGACAAGTAAAATAGGTTAGAATGGATAATTTACACAACAGGTAGGACACTTAAACATCTTGTAGTTAGAATAAAGCTATTTTTCTTTTCTGGACCTGTCAAGCCAGCAAGAGTGTTATTGTCCCTTTAAGAACCGAGGCAGAAGAAATCTCTGATCGACATTTGAGATATAGCAAAATACAATATTGTGAAAGTTGAATATTTAGTAGAATATCTGCAGAATTCTAAAGGAACAGGGTCCAATTCCTCGCAGTATTTAATGATGAATTAAAAAATTTGATTAAAAATTATATTATCGACATACTGATTTTCGCTGAAATGTTTTGATGGGCCTCTTTTAAACCGATGCGGTGGCTTAGTTAGTAATACGTCGGCTAGCTAACCTGGGGCCTGTTTCACGAAATTTTAACTAAGATAAAATCCGATTTTAGTAATTCGATTGGGTAGTATTAGATTGATTTTAGCGCTTAGCCAATCAGATTTAAGTATGTACTAAAATTTGGATTTTATCTTAAGTTAAACTTTCGTGAAACAGGTCCCAGGAGGTACGGTGTTGGCCGAGAAAGGAATGGTGTCCCCTTTATCAGTAGTGCAGTTCGGCCGGGATGTCTTCAATAGGGACAAAAAAAAGCACTTAGGTCCCGCATACACATATGATGTGCACGTAGTTCCCTCATCGCTCTCTATATGTTTGTCCTCGCAGAACTGAATGAATGAAATGGGGTTTAACGTCCTACGCTTAAGCACCGTACCTGGGCTAATTGAAGACGGGCATACGCCACAGTGTGCAATGAGGGAAATTTTGCCCGGGCAGCGGCGCTACGGCCTACTCTTATATCGAATTCCAACTGCCAAGGGGTCTTTTACGTGCACTCCAATTTGTACACGGGACCTCGGTTTTTCGTCCCATCCGAACGACTAGGCAGCTGTCCTTGTCAGGCCCTCCTTCTGCATCACTGACAAGGGGAAATCACGCCGGAAAATCGAGATGAACTTTCTCGGCCAATGCAGGGATCGAACACTCAACCTCCAGGCTAGCGAACCAGTGCCTTATCCCCTTAGCCACCGTGATCCCCCTCCTCGCAGAACAGAAGAACGTTAAACCTAATTTCGTTACATTTTATTTTAAAATCGGGTCAAATGTCGCTTGCTTGGCACCTGACGTCAATCATAGAATGTGAACTCTTAGTGTAGTGAGGCCATTCAAGTATAAAAACGAAACGAAATATAGATTTATATTTTGATTAGATTGTTTCTTAAAAAATCAGCGGAGTGGCTGGTGTACAACGAATTTTCTTTTTAAGGGGATTTGGGCCAGAAGGGGGCAAAGGCAGTGAAAAAGGGTCGATGTAGTTAATATCTAATTCACCGAGCAATATTTGTATCTTTTTCTTCAATTCACTGGTCACGTGACATGTCAGATATTCCATCAGTAAGAATATTGTCTTTTTTTAAAGTATAGTTAGGACTTCGAATTTTGTCTTATGTTCGTACTTTGTTTTTTATTTTATTAATTATGTTTATGCCCAGTTCCAAGAAAAAGTATGTTATGTAAAATAATTTTGCATGATTCCTTTTAGGTCACATTAAGTCGACGTAGACCCAGGTTAAGTTTAGCAATTAATGGTGGTTTGTGAATATTTAATGAGTGGTATTTTGAATTACTGTTAGAAAGAACGATATAATTTTAAGTTTTATTCTACAATTACCCGGTTTGTCAAGTGGACGTCTAGACTATCTCTCAGGCTTAAAGTATCGTTATTATAATTACCAGTGTTGTTCTCGTATAATTCAGGGTTGGATCCTGGAATGTTTGCAGTAGGGGGGGGGGGGGCAGGTTTCTGTTAAGGATATTTGATAGGTAACAATACATGATGCCATCATCCAATGCCGAGAGAAATTTCAACGATTCGTTTGGTCTTTAGCCCGCCGATCGTCGAACCTACACCTAGTCAAAGACAAAGGGAATTCCCCACGGTTAGGTCTTAAAGCTAAGGTCCATTGTAGATGTCATAGGTCACGACTCACGAGATGTATATAGGGTAAGAACACGGGTTATGGTTAACTATATTTACATGTCGTGACCTATATGACGAAATCTGCAATGGACTTTAACTTTTAGTCATTACCAATTCCCCATCTCAAATCTGAATTAATGAAGTAGGATCGTTCAATGCCCCACCACATATCTTGGGGGGGGGGGGGTGAAGCACTGTTCAAAGCCCAATCCCAAATTTGGGTGTGTGGAGCCCTGTTCAATTCCCCACCTCAGATTTGACAATGATTCTAGAAGAAACTTTTGCACAAATTATATTATAATACCCATGCTAGGCGACGTCTTAGCGAATCTATGATCACGTGGCCGAGCTTTATTATCAGCTTTTATAACTATATAATTATCTATTTACTGTTTTCTTTCAGGAAATCTACTTTAAAACATATTAGAGATAAAAAAAACCCCACTAAACACAGATGGGAAGAAAATTGGCTACAAATTCTGATAGTTTATTTTTTATTATCGGTGTTTGAACGGCACAGAAACCTTAAACCAACACAAAGATGGACGAGAGATAGCCCACGTGGTAGTAAAGATAATACACGTACATTGAAAATACATTCCGAAAGAAAACAAAGCACATCCTGTCGTTAAAATGGAGTCTACGTTGTTCATAAAATGGTTGATATGTGTTGTGAACCTAATGATTCTTTTAGTTGGTTTAGCGGAATGTCGGAATAGACGATTTCCACACAGGTTTGTAAACAAAGAGAGAGAGAGAGAGAAATGGGGTTTAACGTCCATTCAACACAACTAGGTCATTTCGGGACTAACATATAGTTTTCATTTTATTTCAATAATTCGCTTGCGCGTAGGGGTCATTAGCAGCGCAATGGGAGGAAAACGGAGTGCCCGGAGGAAACACACGAGGTTGAGAAGGCACCCCTATCTCCATGCCACACCAGGGCTCGAAACCACAGCCGCAAGCCATTTATTCCCAAGAAATATGAAAACAGAATTTCATACTGTTTAGCCTTAGCTACATTCCTAGCCAAAAATCATATTATTTATAATTGAATATAGACGTTTCTTATTTTGTATGTATTCGGTATCTTTTAAAAACAAGAACTGTTAAACAGAAATTATCTTTATAAGGTGTAGCCAACCTTCAATTCGTGTCAAATTACACATTTCAGTTAGCCAAATGAAATCCATTAAACATAGGCAAGAATAAATACATTCTCCTGCAAACTTACATCGTGTTTTCTGGCAAACATCGATCATTTTACGAGCATCAGTGTCTTTGTTAATGCAAATAGGAACGAGATAAATTAAAATGGGGTTAAACGTATTACTGTTCTGCCCCGACTGGCCTAACAAAGACGGGCATACGCCATGTAGTGTGTTATGGGGACATTTCGCCCGGACAGCGGATCTGCAACTTTCTCTTTTATTGAATTCTAACTGTCAGTGATTCGTTTACGTGCACGTGCATTCCGGGCACAAGACCTCGCAGATTTGTCCAGACAAAAGTTCCCTGGAGTAGGTCTACTAGAAATCGCAGAGCTGTCCAGGCAAAAGTCCCCTATAGTAGGTCTACATCGCGGAAACGTATTACGTGAAACCATATTTTATCTCGTAAAATGATCTAGGACGGATGGGTTAACAAGGAAAAGCTTAGATTGTTCAGATAGAACAAAATGTCGTGGAAATGAAGAGGAACGGGATAAATAGCCGCTGTCCGGACAAGACCGTCTGCATTAAGTCGTGTTAGTAAGTGCATTGATTGAAATGGGGTTTAACGTCCTACGCTTAAGCACCGTACCTGGGCTAATTGAAGACGGGCATACGCCACAGTGTGCAATGAGGGAAATTTTGCCCGGGCAGCGGCGCTACGGCCTACTCTTATATCGAATTCCAACTGCCAAGGGATCTTTTACGTGCACTCCAATTTGTACACGGGACCTCGGTTTTTCGTCCCATCCGAACGACTTGGCAGCTGTCCTTGTCAGGCCCTCCTTCTGCATCACTGACAAGGGGAAATCACGCCGGAAAATCGAGATGAACTTTCTCGGCCAATGCAGGGATCGAACACTCAACCTCCAGGCTAGCGAACCAGCGCCTTATCCACTTAGCCACCGTGATCCCTGTTAGTAAGTGCAGAAATGATCTAGGACGGATGACCTAGAACGGAAAAGCTTCAGTCTTTCGGATAGAATTTTTTTTTTAAATAGGCCCTGTTTGCACGTCAAGGAACCCTTGCCAGTCGTAAATCTAGAAAGCGCTGTTCGAGCAAAATATCTTCATAACACATCGTATGGAACATGTTGGTGCAGTAAATTAGGAAAGCGAAAGCGAATTATTGAAATAAAATTGAACCATGTGTTAGTACTGATATGACCTAGTTAGTGTCAAGTGGAACTTACACTCCACCCCTCTCTCTCTCTCTCTCTCCCTCTCTCTCTCATTCTCCCTCTCTCGTTCTCTCCCCCATTCTCTCTCCCGCTCCCTCTCACTCCCCCTCTTCCTCTCCCTCTCTCTCCCCCCCCCCCCCCGACAAAATGATCTAGATGAATTGTTTACGAGACGTTTAACCTAGTTGTTAGTGGCTATAATAAAATTATCAGCATGTAGTATAGGATGTTACACATGACATAGTTGATGTAATTATCATGTTAACTTACTGGGGAATGTTCTGTTTATTCACTGGTAAAACGATTAGTTATATTCGTCTTCAGGTTTTTATGAGGAGAAATGTCTTACTTGTTATAGCCTACACTCATTCTGCACGCAGAGAACCATCTACTTCACGAATGGATCTCTGCCCTAAACAGCGGCCATATTAGGGAGAGTGTCTACTTGTTATACATTCATTCAGCAAGGAGAGAACTATCTACTTCACGAATAGATCTCTGTCCTGTACAGCGGCCATATTGGGGGAGAGATGTCTTGTAGCTACTTGTTATACATTCATTCAGCAAGGAGAGAACTATCGACTTCACGAATAGATCTCTGTCCTGTACAGCGGCCATATTGATGGAGAGGTGTCTCGTAGCTACTTGTTATACATTCATTCAGCAAGGAGAGAACTATCTACTTCGAGAATGGATCTCTGCCCTGAACAGTGGCCATATTAGGGAGAGATGTCTTGTAGCTACTTGTTATACATTCATTCAGCACGCAGACAACTATCTACTTCACGAATAGATCTCTGCCCTGAACAGCGGCCATATTAGGGAGAGATGTCTTGTAGCTACTTGTTATACATTCATTCTGCATACAGTGAACTATTTACTTCACGAATGGATCTCTGCCCTGAACAGCGGCCATATTAGGGAGAGGTGTCTCGTAGCTACTTGATATATATTCATTCAGCACGCAGAGAACCATCTACTTCACGAACTGATCTCTGTCCTGAACAGCGGCCATATTGGGGGAGAGGTGTCTCGTAGCTACTTGTTATACATTCATCCTGCACGCAGCAGAGAACTATCTACTTCAAGAATGGATCTCTTCCCTGTACAGAATGAATGATTGAATGAAATGGGGTTTAACGTCCTACGCTTAAGCACCTAACGTGGGCCAATTGAAGACGGGCATACGCCATACAGTGTGCTATGAGGGAAAATTTTGCCCGGGCAGCGGCGCTACGGCCTACTCTTATATCGAATTCCTACTGCCAAGGGATCTTTTACGTGCACTCCAATTTGTACACGGGACCTCGGTTTTTCGTCCCATCCGAACGACTAAGCAGCTGTCCTTGTCAGGCCCTCCTTCTGCATCACTGACAAGGGGAAATCACGCCGGAAAATCGAGATGAACTTTCTCGGCCAATGCAGGGATCGAACACTCAACCTCCAGGCTAGCGAACCAGCGCCTTATCCACTTAGCCACCGTGATCCCCTCTTCCCTGTACAGCGGCCATATTAAAAAATATATGTATGTATATATATATATTTCATATAGAGAAAGACTAAATAAACACTATCGATTCCATTGTAAGAGAGGCGAGAGAGAGAGAGAGAGAGGGAGAGAGAGAGTGAAATGAGGTTTAACGTCCACTCGACACAAACTAGGTAATTTTGGGACTAGCGTATGGTTTTCAATTTTTATTTCAATCATTCGCTTGCGCATAGGGGTATTTAGCTGTGAGAGAAAACCGAAGCGCCTGGAGAAAACCTACGAGGTTTAGAAGTAGTGTTCGGCACGAATATTCGAATATTCGCTCGTCAAAAATAATATTCGAATAGCAATTACTATATTCGAATATTTTCGAATATCTACATGTTTGTTTTCATTTGCCCTCAAATATTATTAAAGGCGTCTTTCCTTGTCACATTTACATTCAAAGGTTAGTTAGACTTCCTAACTACAACTTGTAAGGGTACTACCCCTACATAACTCTAATTTGAATGTCTTCAGAAAACTTATCCGGTAAGTACCTGGATACCTGCTTTATTTAGCCAGTAAGTGCCGAGTTTGAGTTGGCTGTCTTGGCGAATATCGCACAAAGGCCCTAAATTATCTGGACCAAGTATGGTCACCGTACACCTTTAGTTACCATAGTATTATCACGGCGTCAATCCTTTTCATACCGGTTTTACAAATACGCACAATGTCATGTTAAAGGAGCTAAATCCCTAACATGTGGGACCTAGAAATTGACAGAAATGGGTCGCAACGCATATAATACTGTACTATGAATGTATATAAACTGATCTACATTCAATGGTTTAACCGAATTGAAATTTCTAGCGTCTGGTTATTCCAGTCTACATACGCCATTTGATTTGGTGCAATGTATATAGCCTCGTTCCCCGAGTCTATTGCTAGAACTGGGGCCGAACCTCAGTATGGTACACGATTCATGTACCAAAGGTTAAATGTTTATTTTGTCTTAAATATTGGATACCAGAAGCCTATCCTTTCCGATAAGATGTTGATTTGAATTGACAAATAATTCGTGTTTTCAAAGTTGAAGATTTTGGATGATATTGAGTAAGAGGCCTAGCTACTTTAAAGATAATACACTTTATTTTGTTAATGCGTATTTCAATATTACTTTATTATGTGCGTTTAGATCCACTTTCTTCTATTTTAAGTTTCCACAGAATAGGAATTATTGAGATAAAATTTCACCATATGTTAGTCCCGAAATAACCTAGTTGTGTCGAGCGGACGTTTAACCCCATCTCTCTCTCTTTCTCTCTCTCCCTCTTTCTCTCTCTCTCTCCCGTGTCCACTTGTTGCGATGTCGTGGAAGGCCGAGGTCTTGTGTACAAATTGGCAGTTTACGTAAACGATCTACAGGCAATTGCTAACATATGATATTGTGCACTGTTCGCATGTCAACGGACATTTCACGCACTTCACAACTGATTAGAAATTATAATAAATTGAAGATATACCACTTTAAATATATTCATATTAAAAAATTGAAAATATTCGAATACTATTCGAATACGAATTTCAAGGTCCGTCGAATATTCGAATAGTATTTTTATTAGAATATCCGAACACTATTTAGAAGGCGCCCCTATCTCCATGTTACATACGCTCACACTAGGGCTCGAAACCACCACCGCAAACCAGAGGTGACCGGCCGGCTATAGGTCGAAGCGCGGCACTCTAGACCACTAGCCCCCCCCCCGAAACTTAGATTTAACTCAGCAACATACCAAATACATTTACTACGTTTTAGTTTTAGTCATGTAATAATAATAATCAGATGTACACGATCTTGACGGAATATTTTAAGCATGCAAACAAATGGGAAAATATGACCACCAGACGCCAAAATATCAAAAAGAAAATGTTTTCATCACATAAACTATTCGTATATTTTTTCAATACCCAAAATCATGTTGATTCAAATAAAAGGAGGTGTCCGGATACCCTGAAGGCGACAAAAACCTCAAGCGGAAGACGGACGGACAGGTGGCTTATAGTTTTAAATTCACAAATTTAAAAAAAAAAAGTGGAATGACTGACCGAATCCGATTCTAATCCTACCCACGCTACTAGGTAGCCAACTTTTCTTCACACATTTTTAAAATTAATTTATAACAAACATAACACGGCATACCTCCGACCCGGGCCCCTGGACAAGTGTCCCAGCTGTACCCTCTCACGGGCCCTGATCAATTGTCGCTTAAAGATATATTCTTATTTTCGCACTTGTTTTCAAATAAGACCAGGAATTCCGCATATTCATTATCCCCGTCGGTGCAGAAGAGTAGGACGTTAAACTCCAATCATTTCAAAACTAAGAATGTAAAGCCCCAATAAGTCAATCACTAATTAATAATACATGAATGTATTTTCTACTGTTTTATTTTTTCAGGGGACCCCATACTTGTGGACCACCAAGTGATTTAAGATGTTGTCCAGGATGGATTGCCTCCCGTTACACCGGTCTTTGTATTCACAGTAAGCTCATTACCCTTTTTTTCACTTTCGCTATTAAAACGTTGGAGCCACATTGGATCGCTCGCTTGTGTAAGAACGAACGAAGTTAGCGTGTTCGATCCCTCCCTGCATTTGCCGAGAAAGTTCATCGGAATTCTTCCACGTTGTTTACACTTGGGACGCAGGACGGAGGGCATGGAGGGCTGTCTAGTCGTTCGGTTAGGACGAAAACCCGTGGTCCTGCGTATGCACTTAAAAGGTCCCTTGGCAGTTGGAATTCGATGTAAGAGAAGGCCACATTGCCGCATCCCGGGCAAAATTCCCCTTATAGCCCACTGTATGGCGTATACCTGTCTTCATTAGCCCAGTTCGGAGCAGAACAGTAGGACGTTAAACCCCATTTCGTTTCATTTCTATCAAAAGTTGGTGCACACCTTTTTTGTTTGGATAACTTTTAAGTTTCTATCGTAACATATAGCCCTACGGACTGTAGCATATGTATGGTGGGTAAGCAGTTTGGAACGTTGGATTAACGATTGGTCTCACGCGTGCGTTTTTAAGTCCACGTCTTTGTGTACAATAAAGGGCATTGGTGGGAGGTGGTATCGAGTGTTCTAATAGAAAGTTCGAAGTAGGAGACGGAAAACCCCTCACACTCGCTAAGAATAGGAGGGCGGAAGATTCCCTAGAACAGTGCAGGCAAGTTATCATCTCAGTGATGCATCCGGAGATGAGCAGGAGAGAGAGAGAAATGGGGTTTAACGTCCACTCGACATAAACTAGGTCATTTTGGGACTAACATATGGTTTAATTTTATTTCAATAATTCGCTTGCGCGTAGGGGTCTTAAGCAGTGGGGGAAAATCGGAGTGCCCGGAGGAAACCAACGAGGTTGAGAAGGCGCCCCTATCGCCATGCCACATACGCTCACACCAGGGTTCGAAACCACAGCCGCAAGCCAGAGGTGGCCGGCCAGCTAGAGGTCGAAGCGCGGCACTCTAGACCACTATCCCAACACCCCAGCTGAGCAGGAACCAATCCTTGTAAATAAATCCAAATGTAGTATCTCCGGCAACAAACGGAGATTAAGGGCGTTGAGCCCGAGACGCGTACTGCTTTTAAACTTTTGAACTACTTACACAGTGTTGTCTCGTTTGTTGCCGGCGATACTACTTTTGGAAATGTTCTAATGAATGAATGAAATGGGGTTTAACGTCCTACGCTTCTGCACCTAACCTGGGCTAATTGAAGACGGGGGAAGTGTTCTAATAAGTACATTTACATTGTATGGAATGATTGAACAAGTAATTGGGGTTTTTTTGTATCTATTTCCAGGATGCCAACAGTGTGAAACCAGAAATAATGGTAGATCTCCACATCAGAGGTTCCAGTCCGATTCCCCCCACATGATAAAACCAGACGAAACATCTGTACACGCTACCCGGCATCAACACCATTCACCCAACACCCGCATACAACAACAACCATTTCAGACACTTAATCGCCCCCAGGAACAGAAGCCGAGAAGAATGTCTAGGGATAAAACTCTCACTGACAGAAGACGAAAAGAACATTTGAGTAAACCGACATACAGTGTGCCCGCCGCTGAAGGACCACGAAATAGAGGACTACATTTGAGTAAACCGACATACAGTGTGCCCACCGCTAAAGGACCACAAAATAGAGGACTACATTTGAGTAAACCGACATACAGTGTGTCCGCCGCTAGAGGACCACGACATAGAGGACTATATTTGAGTAAACCGACATACAGTGTGTCCGCCGCTAGAGGACCACGACATAGAGGACTATATTTGAGTAAACCGACATACAGTGTGCCTGCCGCTGAAGGACCACGAAAAAGAGGACTACATAACCCAAGGGGCTTCTTCCGACCTCATATTACATCTTCCGCGGGCTTACAGGAACAAGGACGGCACCACATGATGCCCAAGATTGGGTACCGAACTATACCTAATAGACGAAGACATCGGCACATGTCTCATATAAGACATCCAAAGTCAAAATCGGTCTCAAAATGGAGTGAACATTTCAAGTCGCGGTCTAGACCAAATATCCGCAGAGTTTATGATAAAAATGGAAGAGTACATGTTCTTACAAATCTGCAAAACCAAAAAGGGTCTCTAGAAGCAACGACGGAATCCAACAAATTTGAACTGCGGAGATATAAAGGTTCTTTGCCAACTACCAAAAATTTCACTCGGTCTAGAACCGAAGACCAACGAGTCAGTGCGCAAACCAATCAAAGAAATCTTTACGTGCCAGGGGCTAGGAAGATTGTGTCGACGGGGCGGGTTACGCAACGAAATTCTTTTAACGGACTAACAAAAACGACAACATCTACTCCAAATGTTGTGGACAACAATAAAATTGCAATTGAAGCCAGTCTACAAGCTGACGAACCCTTGAGGGACCTGGATGTGTCATCAGACGATGAAGTGGTACTCTCTGATCTAGTTGTAGATCTTCCAACAGCAAATGCATCAAATCAGGTTTCCATCACTGAGACGAACTCCTCAACAACCGTGGAAGAATTGGAAGTCATCTGCCGAGGGGACCTTTGTCTCCAGAAACAAAGATTACTCAAGCACAACTCAACTTCAACAAAAGATTATTTGGATCCTTCTGAGGTTGCCTGTCCTCCTGGATACTTCAAAGCCGTTCGAGAGAACATCATCGTTTGTGAGGCATATAGAAAGAGTGTGAAACGAAAAGGAAGCGATGATCGAACGAAGAAGAAAAATAAAAACAAAAAGAAAAAGAAAAAGAAGAAGAAGAAGAGGAAGAAGACAACTACTTCTACAGAGGAGGCAACCACCACTCTATCCTCCAGAAGTACAACCGATTTTAAAACGGCACCAGAAAGAACTTCGATTAAATCTGACCTAATCTTTAGCGCCAACGATTGTCCACCTGGTCAAATAAAAACCAACAGAGGGGATCTAAGTTTATGCATCGATGATCCTTCTAAACGCACTACAAATCCCGAAAAAGCAGACGGTAAGGGAAAAACATGTGCCTCAGGACAGAAAGCGGTTCTGAAAAATGGCCAAACGTTTTGTGAAACGGACGGAACTGTTGTTGTCACGTCCACATATTTCGAGGAAACTTGTCCACGGGGACAGAAGTCTGTACGGAGGAACAATCGAGTTTTTTGTGAAGTTGAGGGATCAGTGGAAGCAGAAACAACCCTAACGGTAGCCCCAGAGTCTAATGTGGAAGATAGATTCCCATGTCCTCGGGAACAAGTCCCGATACTGACGAGCTCAGGTTTCATTTGTGCTACGCCTCCAGATTCTGATGTCAATACGTCGGTTGAATCGGGCAAGACGAGAGTCGCTTGTCCCGATGGCGCCACACCAGTGACTATAAATGGACATCTAGTGTGTCAGGATAGTGCCGAAACTGAGATTGTGGAGCCGAGAAATGGTATTTGCCCTGACGGATATTTACTACAGGTAGTGGATAAACGCCCATTATGTAAAAGAGACCAAATCAATTTCATGGAACCCACAAATGGGAAATGTCATCCAAACTTTTCTCTTGTTACGATCAACGATCAATTAATTTGTCAACGGATAGGAATTCGGGAAGTTGATAAAGATTTTATAGATCCTGATAACAACAGCTGTCCACAAGGATATACGCTTGTCACCGTGAACGGAAGGTCGAGCTGCAAGAGATCGTATGACATAAGCAAAGAAAACACTGATGTAATAGACACCATGAACGGCGGATGTCCACCGACCTATTCGCTGAGAACCATCAATGGTAAATATGTCTGTAAGAGGAAGGACCTGGAGTTGGTTGATGAAACTGAATTCATTTTACCGGACAATGGAGAGTGTTCAGAAGGATATACTCTAATCACATATCACAGGAAACTAGTGTGTAAAAAGAACGAAGAGAGGGGGATCCAAGCGGGGACGGATATCGTCGATCCAATCAATGGCAGGTGCTCTACGGGTTACTCGATGTCGACGGTGGACAGGAGGTTGGTCTGTGTGAAAGATAAGCAGGTGACACAAGAAGAAGTGACAAGAAGCACCATTGTTAGAGCAGATTTCGTCCAACCCATCAACGACGACTGTCCTTCTGGTTATATACTAACCACCCTAAACGGGGACGAAATATGTAGAAGACTTCAAGTTGGAATAGACTATTTGTTACCAGAAGGTGGAGCTTGTCCTGCAGGCTCAACATTAACTACAGTTGCAGATCGACTGATCTGTAAGAAAGATTCCAAAGATGACCAGGCGAAGACACTCGATTGCCCTAAAGGTCAAAAACGTGTCAAGGAGAATGGACGAACGATTTGCAAGAGCTCCACACACCGCGAGACAGACGTTACCCCCGATTTAGAATGCCCTCCTGGTTACAGAATGTACAAGGGTCTCTGTGAGGACGAAAAGCTAATTCTAATCTTAATGGAGACCGAAAATAATCTTCATTGTCCAGATGGACAGGTGCTAGCAGAGAGAAATAACATGTTTTATTGCGAGAATGAAACCGTAGCCACGCAACCTCCACTCACCCCAACGAGGTGTCCCCCGGGTCAGTATGTTATCAATAAGAATGGACAGACTTTTTGCGGAATAGAAAGGGCGCATACGACTACTGAACCCATTAGCAAATGCTTGCCGGGTGAGAAATCCGTAACACGAAACGGAAAAGAACTCTGCGAAGTGTCTCGCGGAGACATTGATATAACGAGTGAAATTTCTGGAATATTGACAGCTGTAGCTCCCACAACGACACCGGTGTGTTCCGTAGAACAGATTCAAGTAATAAGAAATGGTCACATAGTCTGTGAGCAAATTGAAGCAACCACCTTACCTCCGAGTACTACCCTCCGACCATGTCCTGCAGGTCAACGAACTGTAAGAAGAAACGGAAAGAGTTTCTGTGAATTAACTGGAGGTGTTTTAATTGAAGTTTTTCCAGATGTTCCACCTCTCTGTCGCGATGGCAGAACCCCCATCGAAGGAAATGGCGAGCGAGTTTGTCGAGATGGTCACACCCCAGAATGCCCCAGAGGAACACAGCCATTTTCAAGAAATGGACGACAGCTTTGTCGGAAGAGTGATAGATCTGTACCAAGAAAACCCCGGCTCGGACCACCAAGCACAAAACAACCCATAACCACCGAATGCCCACTGGGCCAAACGAAAATTATTAGGAATAACGAAGTCGTCTGTAACACGATTCCAAGGACAATAACTCCTACCGACCTAGGTCCTAGTACAACATTTGAAAAAACAACGACCCCCATGAGAGAAAACCTAGATTGTCCAGAAGGTCATGTGAAGGTTTCCCTAAGAAACGGGAAATATGAATGTGAACTGGACATCAGTACAGAAGCAACACGCGAAGAAAGATGTCCCGACGGCTACACGAAAATTGTTTTGCGAAATGGTAATTTTGATTGCGAACTTGAGGAGGAAGATTGTCCAGAAGGATATAAAAAGGTTATCTTAAGTGACGGTGATTTCGATTGTGAGATAGACGAATCCGAGGACTGTCCTGTGGGATATCGGAAGGTGTATTTACAGGGTGGGGCGTTCGATTGTGAAATTGATGGATCCGAAATATGTCCTCCTGGATACCGACGTGTGACCCGTAGGGATGGCAGCTTTGATTGTGAAGTGATAGCGACAGACTGTCCAGAAGGATTTACAAGGAAATGGAGACTGAATCGTTATCTTTGTGAACCAGATTATTCTCGAACAAGAGACAATAATGGAGGAACTGGTTCGGATTGGGTTGATCCGTCTTTAGTCGACTGTCCTCCGGGATATCACCGAGCACTAAGAGACAACATACTGGTTTGCGAGGCCCTGCGAGGAAGTATTTTAGCCGAGACGGACATCCTCTGTGCTTCAAATGAACTGTTAGCGTTTACAGATGATGGTCCACAGTGTGTCATTTTCAGATGCAATGAAAGCGAGGAGTTGATTGTAGTTGATGGTGTAAGGATCTGTAAAACGATAGTAACAACTACCCAGGTTCCAATCTGTCCACCGGAGATGGAAGTTGTCCGAACCGAGTCGGGATACATTTGCGTTTATAAAGAAATAACAACGACCACCATAAGAACCACGACCATATCGTGCCCAGAAGGTGGAATCCGGGTTCATACTGACCAGGGAATCCGGTGTATTCGTCTACAAATCGAGAAACCAACAAGTACAGAAGCACCATGTGCCGAAGGACTCACGCCAATAAGAACGGCCGTCGGCAACATTTGCGTCTTCAGACAATCCACAACAACGACCCCATCAGCACCAACCTCTTGTCCGGAAGGTCAGGTATGGATCGAAACGGTAGATGGAGGAGGCGTATGTGGTTTTGAATCGTTCGGGGAAGTAACTTGTGCAAGAGGACAGGTAGAAATTTACACATTAGATGGTCAAATCGTTTGTAAAAATATTCAAGATTTATCAGCAGAGGAGAACCCTTGTCCACTAGGATTGGAAATAGTCGCCACAGAACGTGGAGCTGAGTGTAAATACCCACAAACAAACGTTCATAACAAGCATGACATTCCTTCCTGCACATCTCCACAAATTTTAACATTAACAAAATATGGATTTTTCTGTGAAGACTTGGTTGTGGATGAACGGTTGCCCATTTGTGTCGACGACGAGGTTGTCGTGCAGATAGACCAGACCTTACAATGTGTCCAGAAACCATTTGTTAGCCTTGTTTGTGAGACGGGTCTTCATATAGTTAAGACAGGATCGGGATATTTCTGTCAGGTATCTGAGTTCGATGTGAAGGAAGAATGCGAGGAAGGCGAAATCTTGCTAATTATAGGTTCGGAAAGGATTTGCAAGAAACTTGAGAAGAATTTAGATTTATGTGGTGACGGGTATAAAGCTATCCGGACGAAGGATGGCTTCGTGTGTAGCAGTCTACACCTGCCCCTGGAATGTCCAGTGGGATACCACATTCTGATCAATTCTGATGGCAAGCCAGAATGTTATCCTCTAGATGACGACACGCCATGTTCCGGTGTAGATGGCGTACCCTGTGACAAGGGGGTTAAGCTGGTTCCATGTCGTCCCGGATATGACGTCATAAAAGGTTTGAAAGGACCCGAATGTGAACTAGGTGATTTTGTTGAGGTTGTCTGTAACGAAGAAAGCCACTGTGTTGCCGAATCGTGTAAAACTGGATACGGAACACGCACGTGTCAAGATCTGCTTCAGTTGGTCCTGGACGGATGTATCCCACAATGCTCTAACGGCGGAACCTGCATCAATAAAACCTGTTATTGTCCGGCAGGTGTCGCTGGTGGCTCGTGTGAAGAAGGTGAGTACATCCATGTCTCAAGAAACCACTTTCTTTATAATATCACACTTTCACAATTCCACGAACTATCCCCAAACTTAATCATTTGTAAGTAGAGCAAGCTTTCAAGAATAGTTCTACTTAAACTTAGAAAGGGGATGTGGGATGACCTAGTGGTCTAGAGCGCCGCGCTTCGCCCTCTAGCTGGCCGGTCTTCTCTGGCTTGCGGCTGTGGATAAAATTAAACCATATTTTAGTCCCGAAATGCTCTAGTTGTGTTGGGAGGACGTTAAACCCCATCTATCTATCTATCTCTCTCTCTCTCTTAAACTTAGGGGGATCTAAATATAGATATAGAAGCCAATGAATATTGGCGACCCGGGTAAAACAATGCCCATAATCCTTCAACTCATTCAAATTTGGAGACCCAGTATTAAAATCAATAAAATAACAGCTATTCCAGATTTAGTATTCATTATAACGCAAAACCGAAAGTCTCATGCACTGCTATGATCTTTAATTCTATCCCACTAATTGAATATGGTTCGCTTTTATGTAGATTTGACAGTTGACAATGCATGAATATGATGCCACCATCGTCTCCAAATTACGTAGGAATACATACACACTGAGCTTCCTAATGAGGGAAATCTAACACCCCATTTGACTTCAAATTTCATAATGAATTAATACGATCACATTGTGATTCAATTTCATCTAATGATAAAGAGAGAGAGAGAGAGATGGGGTTTAACGTCCACTCGACACTCGACACAAGCTAGGCGGCACTGTAGACCACTAGCCCCCCCCCCCCTAATGATATAGGATAAAGTACACGACCGTTACACTTTTCTCATAAAAGTGTTGTTTTACCAATTTCTTTATGTAGCTGAGCATTGCATGGGTGGGGGACCTCTGGATCCGCCTTTAAGTGGATAATCTTCAAACCATTCATTTGTTTCATACCACGTCTCACTGATATTGTATCACAGGGGGGTTGGGGTGGCCTAGTGGTCTAGATTGCCGCGCTTCGACCTCTAGCTGGCCGGTCACATCTGGCTTGCGGCTGTGGTTCCGAGCCTTAGTGCGAGCGTATGTGACATGGAGATAGGGGCGCCTTCTCAACCTCGTGGGTTTTCTACCACTGATAAAAAAAACACGCGCAAGCAAATTATTGAAATAAAAATTGCAAACTACATGTATATGTTAGTCCCAAAATGACCTAGTTTGTGTCGAGTGGACGTTAAGCTCTATTTCTATCTCTCCCTCTCTCTCTCTCACACCACGTCTCACTGATATTGTTTCATGTCATTTATTACAGATATTGACGAATGTCAGGAACTTCCCGGAGAATACTGTCAACATGGTTGCCAGAACTCGTTTGGTAGTTTTGAATGCAGGTGTCCCGAGGGTTCCACTCTCAATGAAGATGGCAGAACATGCAGCGGTAGGTTAACAACTTCCCCTTTCTGGTTCGCTTAGTTAGCCAGGGCCCTGTTTCTCGAAATCATAACTAAAGATAAAATCCCAATTTTAGTAGATACACTAATTTTGATTGACTAAGCACTAAAATCAAGCTAATATTATCCAATCAAATTACTAAACAAATTATAATCACGTATCCAGTCAAGGGTCCTTCGACTAAGGCTTTTCATATTTTAGACGCTGTCAAAAGCTTTTTTTTCACGTATTGTAGTCTTAAGTATTCGTCATTATCCTTGAACGCACTTTCTTCATGCTCTGGTTGTGAGGTTGGGAGATTGTGAGGATTCTCATCTTGCTCTGGTTGTGAAGGTGGGGGATTGGAGGGCGTCTCATCATGCTCTAGTTGTGAGGGTGGGGGATTTAGTGGGGTCTCATCATGCTCTAGTTGTGCGGGCGGGGGATTGGGAGGAGTCTCATCTTTCTCTAGTTGTGCGGGTGGAAGATTGGGAGGAGAATCATCTTTCTCTACTCGTGAGATTGGGATATTCGCGGGCGTCTTACCTTGCTCAAGTTGTGCAGGTGGGGGATTGGAGGGCGTCTCATCATGCTCTAGTTGTGAGGGTGGGTGGAAACCAAATATCAATTTGATAAGCAGAAGGTTATGAGGGTGGGGGATTGGGCGGAGTCTCATCTTTGTCTAGTTGAAGAGGTGGAGATTGGGAGGAGTCTCATCTTGCTCTAGTTATGAGTGTGGGGGATTGAGAGAAATCTCGTTATCTTCTTAGTCAGGGGGATAGGAGATTTGGAGGAATACGATCTTGGGGTTGAGGTTGGGGGGGGGGTCTCATCTTGCTCTAGTTCTGAAGGTGGGTATTAGGATATTATTATAAGCGGTATCACATCGCAGTTTGCTACACAAAAACAACGTAAGTGCAAACCAAATATCAATTTGATAATCAGGAAGTTATAAAAATTAAGAGAATCTGTGAATCAAGTTTCTTGTCCAAAATTAAGCATGAAAACATGTTTCACAAGCATACGGACATTTTAATCCCCTTGAGTTGATGTCGGTCGACGAGATTAAAAGTAGTCAAAGAATTGTTTCTTATCATATGCTCTGGATTAACTGGATTAAGGATTACACATTATTCGTTCATCATATTGTTTTGTATCTTGTTTTATATTTATATCATATTTATTTAGACTTCTTTTAGGCCTATGCTTACCTTTAGTTGAATGGGTTTTATTTTAAATTTATGTTTGATATACAGTTACTTTTAAACATTATATTTATTTATTTATAAAAGCGCCCTTAAACATTTTATGAAAAGGGCGCTATATAAATCTACGGTAATAAGTAATATTAATAATAATAGTATTCCGTCTTTCTGTTTATGAACTCCAGAAATTGGATGTATACCAGACTGTATGAATGATGGAATATGTGTGGGCGGTGTTTGTACCTGTCCGCGTGGTTTTACAGGCTCCGTGTGTGAGAATGGTAAGTTATATTTATTTTTGTTTATTTTGGTCATCTCATCTTGAAGGCGGGAGAGGCAATGGCTCAGTGGGTAAGACGTTGGTTCATTAACCCAAGCGCCCCGTGTTCGATTCCTGTGTCAACCAAGAAAGTTCCGGCGGGGTTCGCTCTTGTCAATGGCGCATTGCGGCGGGCGTAGATGGGACAAAAAACCGCGGCCCGCTGTCCGGGGAACATTTCCCCCATGGCACACTGTACGGCCTGTGCCCCTTTTCTTTAGTCCAGTTTGTGCATAAAAGTAGGACTTTAAACCTATTTCATTTTATCTGGAAGCTTATTTACTCCATAATCACCCGCTTAGTAAATAATTCTATAGCACAGCTGTCGTTCTCAGACTAGGACCAACAACTCCTTTATCCAAAATACGAACTCCAATAAATTTATAAAGATCAAATTCGGATATTTACTGAATACAAAAAGTCCACAAGCCGTCATTGGGGTGTGCATCAAATGGGACATGCTTGCGCGTTTTAAAATATCATGTAACGCTTTTCATTTCATAATCATAGGCTAGGCTTACACCCCTAGACTGCGCGGCTGGGGGGGGGGGGGCTGTATTCTATATTTTGATATTTGACCTATGTCACTATAAAAAGCAGCAGATATGATAGGTTGAATCAAAACGTTCTAGGCTGACTATATAAGTATTCTTCCTGCATAAAGTTTTAACAACATGCATCCATAAATTGACAACATAAATTGACTACAATAATTGACAACATAAATTAACAACTAGCGCAGCTGGTTTTCATATTCCCTGCTAATTCACAGAGGGAATAAACTCTAATTTACAGAACTAAGGGGCTCGTAAAACAAACCACGGGGGCTTTAGATGTACGGTATAGTATATACTTCTCCGGTGTGATTTCCCCTTGTCAGTGATGCAGAAGGAGGGCCTGACAAGGACAGCTGCCTAGTCGTTCGGATGGGACGAAAGACCGAGGTGCCGTGTACACATTTGAGTGCACGTAAAAGCTCCCTTGGCAGTTGGAATTCGAAGCGCCGCTGCCCAAGCAAATTTTCCCTCATAGCACACTGTATGGCGTATGTCCGTCTTCCATTAGCTCGGGTTAGGTGCATAATAGTAGGACGTAAAAGCCCCTATCCAATACCACTCTTGTTGTAACTGAATAATATGTCCTGATCTTTATTCTGGTCAAAAATTTGTACTATTTTACAATATTTCAATTAAAAAATGATACAAATTTCATTTTAACACATCTAATTTTAAAAACTTGAAAAATTCAACTACATGCCGTAACATGGTTTGAAAAGCCTTACGTACGTAAGCACTTTCAAACGCAACTTGAATTTAAACATATTTTCGAACCCTCTGGACAAGTAAGATAGGTTGTAGAATGGATAATTTACACAACAGGTAGGACACTTAAACATCTTGTAGTTAGAATAAGGCTAATTTTTTTTTTCCTGTCAAGCCAGCAAGAGTGTTATTGTCCCTTTAACCCTTTGACGGCTGACAGTACAAATATGTTCCACGTCTCATTAAGACTCATATGTTAGATATTTGCCATATTCCTGAAGCAACGGCCCGAGAAATCCCTCTCTGGCCATTGCTGGATTCGCTTCGGATTCTTGACATTTAAGTGAATGTGTCTATTCTTCTCGTTCAATCAAATCTACTACTTACGTACAGTAACATGACATTCCGTCGTTTAATCTTGGGTCTTCCTTAATATTTTGGACAAAGATTTAAGTTATTAAAAACGTTGAAAGTCTGTTCGTTGCCATACCGTAGTGTTTACTTTACGTCAATACCGATAGTCTCGTTTGTCACGCAATTAGTTTTGCTGCAATATCCTGCTATGCGCTGGTTAATCTAGCATAAAAAACCATGCAGCCATGACGTAAACACAGTTGTCCTAATTAAACGTCTTGTTTTAAAGGTAATACCTTTGTAACGAATTCAGTGATTGGTCAGTAATAGGACCACTGGCCAGTCAGAATTAGTGACAATAATACCCACTCAGTCCAGCAGGGAGTAGTCAGATTAGCTCTAATCAAACGGAACACTGCGAGGAGGATGGATATTTGCCTGAAGGTACATTTATGTTCAGCAAGATATAGCGGACACATTATTACGTAATAACTTATGGGGAATTCCTCAAGGTCACGTGACACACATGCTTCTTGATGGTGTTTCCCAGTAGTATCCTTAAAAAAATTCAGGCGGCAATGGGTTAAATCCCATTTTATTCATTACAGTATATACATGTAATTTTCTCTCCTACAGATATAAACGAGTGTCGGGAACAGAATGGATTATGTGAGTTCTATTGTAGGAATACATTCGGTAGTTTTTCCTGTATTTGTCCTCCAGGTTCCAGGCTACGAGATGATCACAGATCCTGTATGAGTAAGTCAATTGATTTAATTATTATACAAACAGCATCATAGGTTAGTTCCTGGCAGGTGTGGATTTACTAGTCCAGCTTGGAACTGACAAGGAAAAACCAAATGTGGGGAGAAAGAAATGAAATGAAATGGAGTATAATGTCCTACGGTTCTGCTCAGAACGGGACTTATAAGCACATGAATACACCATACAGCTTGCTACGAGGGAATATTTTACGGACAGCGCACTACGGCCTACTCTTATACCGAATTTCAACCGTCGGAGTATATTTTACGTGCACGCCAATGTGTACCCGAGACCTCAAGTTCTCGTCCCATCCGAACGACTAGACAGCTGCCCTTATCAGAACCTCCGTCCTGCATCACTGACTAAGGAAAACCACGCCGGAAAATTAGGATGAACTTTCTCGGCCAATGCAGGGATCAAACACCCGACCTCCAGGCTAGCGAGCCAGCGTCTTACCTACTTAGCGACCGTGACCAGACATCTGTCTTTGCGCAGACTGACAGTTCACGTTGTATGAGAAAAGGCTGCGTATAAGTCCAACGCCAATGGATTGATCCCGGATGCATTATCAAACAAATAAAAAAAATCTATGACATAGCTTTCGTATATACTGACTAAATTTTCACTACCCTTGTTTTTTCTCTCTCAGATACTACCTGTATACCAGAATGTCGAAATGGTGGAAAATGTGAGAATCATAAATGTATATGCCCGGCTGGTTACTATGGTGTTATTTGTCAACTAGGTTAGTCAGTTTTCTAAAATTGAACTTATATTATGTAAAATTTAACTCATTTTATATAAGTAAGTAAAATTTAACTCATTTTATATAAGTAAGTAAAATTTAACTCATGCTAGGTTAGTTTTCTGTAAATAACATTGAAATTATAGGTAAAATTTAACTCATGTTCTATACGGAAGTAAAATTTAACTCATTTTCTTTAAGTAATTAAAATTTAACTCATGCTAGGTTAGTTTTCTATTAAAAATAGAACTTATAAAAAGCAGAATTTAACTCATTTTATATACGGAAGTTAAATTTAACTCATTTTCTATAAGTAAGTAAAATTTGACTCATGAATAAAATTGAACTTATAAAAAGTAAAATTTAACTCATGTTCTATAAGTAAGTACAATTTATATAAGTAAGTAAAATTTAACTCATACTAGGTTAGTTTTCTGTAAGTAAAATTTAACTCATGTTCTATACGGAAGTAAAATTTTACGCATTTTCTATGAGTAAGTAAAATTTAACTCATGCTAGGTTAGTTTTCTGTAAATAAAATTGATCTTATAAAAAGTAAAATTTAACTTGTGTTCTATACCGAAGTAGGATTGAACTCACTTTCTACAAGTAAAATTTAACTCAATTTCTATCCATTGAATTTAACTCAATTTCTATCCATTGAATTTAACTCAATTTCTATCCATTAAATTTAACTCAATTTATATCCATTAAATTTAACTCAATATCTATCCATTAAATTCAACTCACTAAGTAAAATTTAACTCATTTTATATAAGTAAAATTTAACTCATTTTATGTAAGTAAAATTTAACTCATTTTATATAAGTAAAATTTAACTCATTTTATGTAAGGAAAATTTAGCTCATTTTATATAAGTAAAATTTAACTCATTTTATATAAGTAAAAATTAACTCATCTTATATAAGTAAAATTTAACTCATTTTATATAAGTAAAATTTAACTCATTTTTTAGAAGTATAATTAAACTCATTTCCCACAAGTGAAATTTAACTCAATTTCTAACAATGAAATTTAACTCAATTTCTAACAATGGAATTTAACAATTTCTAACAGTGACATTTAACTCAATTTCTAACAGTTAATAACTCATTTCCCACAAGTAAAGTTTCACTAACTATAAGTTAAATTTAACTCAATTTCTATCAGTAAAATTTAACTCACCATAAGCCAACTACACGTTAAAAACGTTTAATAAAGCCATTCATATTATTATATGTATTACAGATGTAAATGAATGTTACAGTGGCAAACCTTGCAGCCATGAATGCGTCAACACAAGAGGAAGTTATCGCTGTGTTTGCCCGGATGGACGGAGATTACAATCAGATGGATCGACCTGTCAGTTTTAGAAATTTTAATATAGAGTGACACCAGATGTTCAATAAAAAAATAACCACACCCTGATATCAGGATTTCTAGAAAGGGTGAGCATACGTCTGCGTTTACTGTGCCGCGACGTAGTAAGGATAACTACTAACTGACATCACATTAGTAAACGTGAACTGAACGTTTAAGAAACGTGTGTAGGCGTGCACTAAAGATGTGTAGTATACCTGTGTAGTAAACGTCAAGTAAACCTGTGTAGTAAACGTCAAGTAAACCTGTGTAGTAAACGTGTGTAGTAAACTTCAAGTAAACCTGTGTAGTAAACGTCAAGTAAATCTGTGTAGTAAACGTGCAGTTACGTGTAAAATAAAGTGTTTTGTGAATAGATGTAGATGTATAGTAGTAGACGTGTCAAGTAGACGCATCGTGTAAACGTGTGTAGTAGACGCGTCGTCCAAACGTGTGTAGTAGACGCGTTGGGTAAACGTGTGTAGTACACGCGTCATGTAAACGTGGGTAGTAGACGCCTCGGGTAAACGTGTTAAGTAAATGTGTGTATTAAATGACTTGTAAATGTGTGTATTAATCGAATAGTAAAAGTTAACGTGTCTAGTGAACTTGTAGTTAACGTGTACATTGAACTTGTAGTTAACGTGTCTAGTGAACTTGTAGTTAACGTGTACATTGAACTTGTAGTTAACGTGTCTAGTGAACTTGTAGTTAACGTGTCTAGTGAACTTGTAGTTAACGTGTATAGTGAATGTGAAGTTAACGTCGGTACTCGCTCAATCAAGTCAATGCTCTTGGTTTTGTAAATAGATGAGCTGGATGAGATAAATTAATAGTTTGTGGGGAACGAAAATCAACTGTACCAACTACAAACTATATGTTAACCGTTTTTGGAGAACTCGTGACTCAAACCCAAGTGGAATGAAAACCCATCAATTGTTTTCAGTTAATTAATGAAAAACGTGGAATACGATATTTCTGAACATGTTAAATTGTCTAGTGTGGAACAATGATACGATCTAAACGTGTAATTATTATGGATATTGACGAACAATGGTACAACAAAAAACGAATGTCTTAATAGCAGTTCATATTTAATAGGCAATGGTCACGATTGTAGAATTCGCAAGTTTCAGCTCATAAACCGCGTCCGCCACACGCACCCAAATATCATTATCCTTTGTGTTTATTTCGCAGTAACTTTATTACTTGAACTTTATTACAGGCGAAGCAAAATGTTTGCTGTAGCCTAAACATATAATATACAAATATAACTGTACCGTCCTTTATACAATGCCCGATTTATATGAAGAGAGGCCCAATGTTATTCTACTAAGCTTACATATGAAACACCCACTCGGCAAATCTCGATAAATTCCGGTACTCTACATCTAGACTCGGATGTATGACGAATCCCGCCATTTTGGAACTATTTTAAAGGACCCGGATAAAAAATGGCTGCCCCAATGGAGATTATATCAACAAACTAAAAAATGGCTGCCTTGGGACATTTTTGTAAAAGCGACACGTTTTCCTGTTAAAGTAAATCGGTAGTCGACTAGCTGCATCGCAAATGTATGGTCGTAGGTACATATCACTTACTGTCATATATCCGAATCTAGATGTAGGGTTACGGAGGGTAACGGAATTGTCGAGGTTTGCGGAATGATGAAACACCATGGCCATTCTGTCGATCTTGGCATGTGCAGACCTTAAGCTTTTATATTTAAAATGTCATGTGTTTTTATGGTGGCTGGATTGATAGACAGACTTCTTGATCAGTCACTGTGATGTCTTATGAAAAATACTCATTAAAGAAATGTTCAAACCATATTAAAACTTATAAAATTTACAAAATAAATGCTAATTGTCTTACTTTATTATCAGAGGGATAATTGTGCTTCAGATTGGACAATGGCCATCCCTATGCTATCAGCTTCAGATAAAGGGGTTTGGGTGTGTTCATTATGTATCTCCTTTTATTTGACTCATCAATCATGTTGGTGAATCCTGTGTGGGCCCGGTGGAGTTCCCCTCCCCCTTCAATAATTGGGCAGGCTGAGTTAAGCCCCCCCCCCCCACACACACACACTCACGCCAATTTGAGAGGTTCGTGATTAGTTAACTGAACAACCGACCTTTATTCTAAGTCCACCTGTCAAAATTTCTTAACATGAGCCTGGCAAACCCTCCTCCTGCAAAAATTCCTGGATCCGCCCCTGGTATGGCATCTGATAATATAATATTTAACCAATTACAGGATATGTTTTAGTCAAAAACAGTATTCCTGAAAGTATGACTGTTAGGAAGTGGAAGTGGCCGCAAGATAAGCAGAATATTATTAATAGTAGTAATATTACCTAGAACAACTAATAAAGGACATATGAGTGAGCTGGGCTGTCAGGCAGGGACTATTGTGAGATTCGTATCTTACAGAGACATAGCTGCGGTTAACATACAGAGGCGTCACTAGGACCCAATTACATCCGGGGCACAGGCCCAACTCGTACATATTTTCCAGTATTCGTTTTAATAACGACATGACGTTGCCGTGGGTATTCTATTGATGTTTCAAACCGCGGATTATTTTTGTCGATATAATAATATAGTTATTAAAACGAATACTGGAAAATTTGTACGAGTTCTTGTGAAGTTGTGAGCTAAATTATTACGAACTAAAATTTAATGTGATATTGTTTAATGTCCCGCTAAAAATACACGGCGGGTAAACTAGGTCATGCACGATCGTTTCTACACTATTTTCAGTCAAATATTTACTAGTTATATAATACTGTATTAAACTGTGCACGTGCAGGCAATTAAGGAAATCTGCGGTGGGCCAGAAAGGACAACCCAGAAAAGCTTCGCACTGGGAAGCTTCTCTTCCGTAGGCTACTCGGGACATTCGAAATAATGATAGGGAAAAGTAGTGAAATTATTGCAAATTATCGATTTTGTCTGCTCAAAATAGATCCGGGGCACGTGCCCCCTGTGCCACCCCCTAGTGACGCCACTGTTAACATAAAAAGAGAAGGTCGAAAGATTTCAACATCAGAAATAAATCCAAGATCTATGTGAACAAGGCTAACATGAGGAGGAGCAAACCTTGACTTGAGGCAGACACGACAATCATTCAGAGAAACGTGGATTACAAATTGCTGGACTTCCGATGGACGCATCTATGCACACTGATTAACAGTGAATATTGGCTACACCACTACAATCACTGGTAAGGATAACATCTATGCGACTTAATACACCAAAAAATATTTACTTTTTTCATCAGACAAATTAAATTCTAAAACAATTTATTATTCATTAGAAAAATAAAGACGTTTGAAGTATTTCCCTTATACTATATACCGGAAAACAACCGGAAAACACCATGTTATACTGAATACCAGAAAAACACCGAATACCGGAAACCACCATGTTGAACTGAATACCGGAAAACACACTAAACGGGTAACGCAGAGTCTGGTCCTTTGTGTGTCAATAGTCCGATTAACAACCAATATTACCTAATCACTTAAAACAGAGCCCCATATATTATGTTTTAATACATAACGTTACGTCATGGCGCAATAAATTTATTACTCCCAATTAACCAGTACATTGGAGACAAACATTACTTTTATCGTTTTTTTAAATACATGTACCTTAATTCGCTGTCAAATGTAACAAAGACCCCAGATTAAACGAAGGGCTGTCACGTGGCTGTATTTTGGATACATTTGATTGAGCAGGAAGAACAGATACACCCCCTTTAAAAGTATCAAAAACCAATCCAGCAACGGCTGGAAAGGGATTTCTTGGGCCATTGGCATTGCTTCAGAAATATATGGTTTTGGTGTCCCACTTGTATGTGACAAGGAGTAGTGCTGCATATCCTTATATGTTTTCTCCAGGTCCTCAGGTATCCTTCCACTGTTAAGGACCCCTACCGCAATCGAATTACTGAAATTAAATTGAACCATATGTTAGTCCCAAAATGACCTACAGTAGTTAGACCGTGTTTCTATTTTTCTCTCTTTATTATCACAGACTACTCTGTCAAAAGTAGAGAGAGAGAGAGAAATGGGGAATTAACATCAACTTGACACAAACTAGGTCATTTCGGGACTAACATATGGTTTAATTTTATTTCAATAATTCACTTGCACGTAGGGGTCTTTAGCATTGGGAGGAAATTGGAGGACCCGGAGAAAACCCATGAGGTTGGACAGGCGAACAACCAAATTAAACATATTGATTGATGTCAGGCTACATGAACATCGAATACACTTAACTTATTTTTGAAAATATGACATACATGATGTAATTATTAATAAATATCCTAACACAAAATATACATGTACATGTAATACAATAACAATTCTAATTTAATTACTACAATGTATTTCTACAATATATTGTTAAAGGGCCAATCCTGATAACATTTTTGAGAATAAGACTTAGGACTGAGCAACTAACTCAACATCTTTGATACATTTTCAAACAACTTAAACCTGTCATGTCTTCATCTGGAAATGGAAACCGGTTTCCCAAGCTGCATAATCTGGAAATGGGAACCGGTTTCCCAAGCTGCATAATACGGTGTCTGGATAAATTTAGGTGAAATTTACCGGTAATTATCAAGTACAGCACAAGGGTCATTCGTTGTATAGACCTCTTAAGGAACGGAAACTGATTATTAGGTCACCCAACAACAAAAACTGACCTGAAATCTTAAAAGGGTTACGTGTCAGAATAAGCAGTTTGACGTTCTTTCTAAACGACTTAATATTTTGATAATTGTGCATTTGTCTTGATTTGATAATTGTGCATTTGTCTTGATTTGATCATATTGAAATTGTCTTGAATTGAAAACTGTGCATTTGTCTTGATTTGATAATTGTGCATTTGTCTTGATTTGATAATTGTGCATTTGTCTTGATTAGATAATTGTGCATTTGTCTTGATTTCAAAATGGTGTATTTGTCTTTATTCTAAAATTGTGCATTTGTCTTGATTGTATAAATTGTACATTTGTCTTGATTGAATAATTGTACATTTGTCTTGATTTGATAATTGTGCATTTGTCTTGATTTGATAATTGTGCATTTGTCTTGATTTGAAAATTGTGCATTTGTCTTGATTGAATAATTGTACATTTGTCTTGATTTGATAATTGTGCATTTGTCTTGATTTGATAATTGTGCATTTGTCTTGATTTGAAAATTGTGCATTTGAATTGATTTGATAATTGTGCATCTTTCTTGATTTGATAATTGTGCATTTGTCTTGATTCAATTGAAAAATGTGTCTTATTTCACAATTGTGTATTTGTGTGAGTCATTCGAAAGTAATCAGTAACAGGTCCTCTTTCAATTTTACCCCCACATATACTTTTATGTTGTCTCAATGAAACATTATGTGCAAATTTCTTCCCGCAAATTTCGCAAGAGAAAGGTTTGTGTCCGTTGTGTGTTCTCATGTGAACAGTTATATTATACGCTTGTCGAGAACGCTTTCCACAAACTTCACACGCGTACTGCATTTCCTCCTTATGTGTTTTCAGGTGACGTGCTAAGTGACAGCTGTGAGTGAAACGTTTAGGACATTTATCACAAGTATACGAGCGAATGCCCGCGTGTGATCGCAGATGGTTTTTAAGTGCTGTTGGTCGCGGGAAACGTTTTCCGCACTCCTCACACTGGTATTTTTTCTCCGTCGAGTGCCTGACCATATGACGATCTAAATGTTTCTTCGTGTAGCCTTTATAATCACACAGTTCGCACGGGAAGGCCTTCACCCCGCTGTGCTGTTTCATATGAATTCGAAGGTCACCTGTTCTAGAATAACGATTTCCACATTGATCGCACTGAAATTTTTTCTCTGGAGAATGACTGACCATGTGACGTATTAATCGTCCTTTGGTTATTCCCTTAAAATCGCACAATGTACATTCAAAAGGTTTATTAGTTCCGTGGGTCAACACGTGATTTTTTAGGCTAAGTTTAGTTTTGAGAGTTTTGCCACATATTTCACAAACAATATCTTTAGTATCGTGGATTTTTATGTGTTCTTTTAGATCCGATTTACTCTTAAACTCTTGACAGCAATAAGGACATGTACAATTCACGCCGCCATGTGAATGTTTGTGTTTCTGCAGCTGCTTTTTGGTTTTAAACATCTTTGAACAAATTGAGCAAATATGACTCGATTCTTTAGAGTCTTCAGAGTCTTCTTCCCATTCTGGGTCATCCGGGTCATTTTGCTCGTCATCAAGCTCATCAGTGTTGCTTAGGTTACTATGATCCTCAAGGTCATCGTTGTTGCTTAGGTTACCATGGTCCTCAAGGTCATCAGTGTTGTTTGGGTTACCATAATCCTCAAGGTCATCAATGCTGCTTTGGTTATTGTGATCCCTAAGTTCATCAGTTTTGTTTAGGTCACCATGGTTACTATGATCATCAAGGTTATCAGGATTGTTATGGTTACCATGGCCATCAGGATCTACTTTTATTTGGATTGAATCATATTGTAAACTAGATTTCTCTTTCCTTCTACATTCACTTTCATTATTTTTAGACACACAATTACTTTTTTTCTTTGTTTTTGCAATCGCCTTGATTAGTCCTCTGTTTTCATTAAAGTTTGGTTCCTCAGAATTTCCTGTAGTCTGAATGGTCGATTTATTTATAGCTGTAGCATCTTGATGTGCTGATTTTGCTGTAGTTAAATCTATTTGTTTGAACGACTTGCACAGACTGATTATTGTGTGGCTACTGTTTAAAGTCTCAGCAAAAATTTGATTACAGAAAGCAACAATCTGATTACAGTAAAATTCATAACCCGTTATTTTCGAACAAACAGAGACAATTTCTTGAACCGATTTGGTTTGACCGATTATATGATTTTCACAAATTTCGACAATATTCATAAGGCCTACTGGCATCGGGTACTCCTGTGATAGGCCTATATCTGTTGTAGGCCTATTAGCCGATTCTCTAATTTCCTCATTGATAGATGGAAAATGTGAGACGATATTCTCCATTTTATAATAATAACAACAATAATAATACCAAAATTTATATTGTGCATCAATTCATCTCACTTTGGAATGCTCTAGATGCATGAAAGTGTTCATGTAAAATATTGATAGTGACGAAACAGCCAGGTTTTCACACTTGTTTTGAAGATAGACAACGTTTCACATTTTCAAATGGAAGGTGGCATTACGGTACCCAAATATTTTCTGTACTGTAACTAAAAAAGAAAAACAAATTATTTTGATTACAAAAAAGACCATCTTCAATAGAAGGCTTGATCTCGCCTTAACTACGTACGTATGCTAATTAGTCACATCTTCAATAGAAGGCTTGATCTTGCCTTTACTATTTAGGCCTACAATGTCTACATGCTAATTAGTCAGGTGTAAACACAACGAGCGCAAAAGTTTGGGAATTGCCCAATAATTGAAGCAACAGTTAGATGTTGTAAAACTTGCGATCATAGCTTCAGGAATTTAACATGAAGAAAGACTAGATGCTCAATTACTGATTATACATGTATATATTTCATTTGAGTCTCTTTTCCTATTTTGATCGACCTAATAATGTCAATGACAAATGGGAGAGAGAGAGAAATGGGGTTTAATGTCCACTCAACACAACTAGGTCATTCCGGGACTAACATATATTCGCTTGTGCGTAGGGGTCTTTAGCAGTGGGAGGAAACCAGAGTGCCCGGAGGACACCCACAAGGTTGAGAAGGCGCCCCTATCTCCATGCCACATACGCTCACACCAGGGCTCGAAACCACAGCCACAAACCAGAGGTGGCCGGCCAGCTATTCGACGCACGGCACTCTAGACCACTATGCCATCACACCCCCCCCCACCCCCAATGACAAATGGTAAATTTTACCTGCATGTTAGGTAATGCTGTTATGATGTTGTTTGTTTGGGAGTTATTATATAATAAACTGAAATAACCTTTGTGTTCATTTCATTGCTACATGTAAACGTTTACAAATGACTGACACTGATGAGCATGAAATGGGGTTTAACGTAGAGACTGTTCTGCTCCGACTGGGTGGGATAATGTCAATGAAGACCGATCTTCGTTCAATCAGACATTGACATTCAAGCTTTTAGTTGATTGTAAATCTATAAATAAATAATGATTTAACCAACAAGAAGCAGGAATTTACCTTCTATATGATGTTCATTTCTGTCTTGTTCTTATGTTTGTCTTGTATTAAGTCACGGACCTTATCTTGTTGGGTTAATATAAACAGATTTATTTCTTCAGATTCCGATAATAAAAAAATGAAATCACTTCAGGGGACGTAACTCAGTTTAATTTTTGCATAGTTTCGTATTCACCTGCATATTATAATTAATATAATAATTTGTCCGCATGTTTGACGTTGTCTCTATTATAAATAGCCATATTTGCCTTTGGTAATATTTATATATAGAAGTATTCTATCCCATCCAAAAGTTCACTCAGCAAAAAAAAACCCGTTGACACTTACCGGACCGGAGACAACTGCTTGAAATGACGTAGCATTGACCCAGTGACCGACTTTATCTGGGTATTCCCCTTAGGTCAAAAACCAAAACAGATGGGCATGTTTTTTCCCTTGTCCTTTGTTAGGAAGACCGTTTATAATATATCTAATCCTGTCACACCCTTCTAGCAACAAAAACGTATACTTTAGGAGGCGAATCTTGTATTTCTAACAATTTTCCTCAAACCTATTTTCATCTGACATCTATAGATAAGCAAAAACAGTTATTCTGACAAGTAAAATTTAACTTGCCCTGTTATACCTGTCCAATACTAGGTGGCTCGATTACTTGGGCGACCTTCGGATGCAGGCTATGGTCGCGACTATAGTCTGAACCAGCAACCGAACGCAAATGGCCCTAGCCTTTAACTATTCAATATGGTGGTGACAATGTCAGTTGCTCCGCCTGCTATATTTACTCATGTTTTTTTTTAAAAACTGGTTAATTTTTCATCCTGCGATGTGAAAGCAAGATTAAAAAGGGTTACAAATAGGATTAGTCAATATCAGAATAATTTTCATTTGATTTATGTCACCTAACCAAGATCATTTCACACGTACAGTTTTTTTTGTCGTGGGCCTATATATATTCGAATAAGAAGATGCTAATATTCCTAATCTGTCAAATTCATCAAAAAAAAAAGACGAACAAAATATCAAACTTAGCATCTATACTCATGCCCATTCACTAAATTTCTGGTGTTAACATGGACCCTATTATACCGACCAAGCTGTAAATAACGCAACGGCAATCGGAAATTTTATTATATTTTTAAGGAAATCTTCTCAAATGTCAGTTTTGTCAGCCATCTTTGAACTATCCCGACCGTGCTCTATCGCATGGTACGTCTGGTCACGACCACTGGTTGAACTAAATGCCATTCGGATGCAGATGGTTCGACTATAGTACGAAAATCACTGCAACCGAAGGTCGCCCAGGAGGTCCATACATTGGCCGAGAAAGTTTATCCAGATTATCCAACATGGTTTCCGTTTCCTCTCATCAGTAGTGAAGGACGGAGGGCCTGACAAGCACAGTTGTCTAGTTGTGCTGGTGGGACAAAAAACTGAGGTCCTGTCCGTGTACCGAGGTCCCTTGACAGTTGAAATTTGATACAGGGGTAGGACGAAGGGCCAAATTTCCTCAAAGGACACCTATGGCCGTCTTCACAGCCCAGTTCAGAGCAGACTAGAGGACGTTAAACCCCATTTCATTTCCTATTCTAGGTATTTGACTACTTGGTGTGTTTGAATTATTTTATTTACAGAAAGCAAACAATGATACTCACTGTTTTCATGACCATATACCATCCTTAAAGGCTTAGTCACACTAGAGGATTTATCCTGAGGTTTTATATCCATAACTTAAATCCTTTCATGTGAACGGGAAAATTTGTCCTATAGGCTATAGATTTTCTGACCTACGGACAAATCCTTAGGTTTAGAACAAGTCCTATTTTCGTAGGATTTGTACTGTGAATTGACCAATCAAAATGGCAGACGCCTAACTCAACCGGGCCGAGACAGAGAATTTTTTTTTTTTTCAATCGCCAAAGCGTGCTGTGGTCTATTCAGTCCGAAGATTACCATAAACGAGAGAAAAGATAATCTTTGTAGTTTCCTTCATATTTACATTTCTGGTATTACTGATCACATGACCAAATACGTATAGGATTTTACTTATTGTATGATCATAAAAACCAAGAGGATTTATCCTTTAAGACGTTCGCTAGGATTTGTCTTAAAGGAAAAATCCACTAGTGTGACTCAGCCTTTAGAGGAGCAGATCCAGGAATTTTTGCAGGAGGGGGTTTGCCAGGTTCCTGTTAAGGAAATATGTCAGCATCGTCCCTAAATTATACAGGCATGCTGGCATACATACAAATTGAGCTTTCTTATTTTTAAAGAGAGAAATCATTAAGTAATGATATAGGATCACATTGTGATTTAATTCCATTGGTGCAAGGCATTCAATTTTTTTTTTGTAGCATGGTGAATGCTTTTGTGAAAAAGTATGTTTTGAGTCTAGATCTAAATACTTCTAGAGAAGGTGAGTTCTTAACATCCATTGGTAATTCATTCCATTCTTTTGGAGCAACATGTGAGAAACACATATAGGCTTTTTAAAGAGATAAATCATATTTGTAATGATGAAGGAGCACATTGTGATTTAATGTCATTGATACAAGGCATTCAATTTTTTTTTTGTAGCTGAGCAGAGTGGGGTTCGGACCCCCCCCCCCCTCTGAATCTGCCCCAGCATTAATCCTGACAAATTGGGCTTTTTTATTTTTAAAGAGAGAAATCATTAAGTAATGATGTAGGACCACATTGTGATTTAATTTAATTGATGCAAGGCATTCAATTTTTTTATGTAGCTGAGCAGGGTGGGGTTTGGACCCCCCCCCCCCTCTGAATCTGCCCAAGCATTATTCCTGACAAATTGGCAGCCATGTTGGCTCAGTGAATAAGGTGCTTGCACGCTATTGTTGATGTTTAGGTGTTTATCTAGAAAATTCATCTGGATTTTCTGGGTGTCTTCCTCCCTTATTATCAGCAGTGCAAGAAAGAGGCCTGGCAAGCACACCCTCTAGTTACTCAGATGGGAGTAAAAATGGGGTCCAGTGTTGGACACTGTATGGCATATTTCAACGTCCTACTCTTGCTTCGAATTCCAACTATCTATGGTGTTCGATCCCTGCATTGGCCGAGAAAGTACAACTAGATTTTCCGGCGTGGTTTCCCCTTGTCAGATATGCAGAACAGAGGACCTGACAAGAGCAGCCGTCTAGTCGTTCGGATGTACGTAAAAGACCCCTTGGTAGTTTAAATTCGATATAAGAGTAGGCCGTAGCGCCGCTGCACGGGCTAAATTCCCCTCATAACACACTTTATGGCATATTTCCACCATAATTAAAGATTAGGGTTTTCTATTTTTATTAAATCACACATTGATTTGAGCAGCTATATATATATATGAAAAGTTAAAGATAACTACTCTTAGGTATTAAATACACAAAAATATAAAAGTTTTCGAAAAAAGAACTACATTATTTGTCGATTATTAGCACTTTCGCATATTTTATTAAGCTCTTCAGATAATCTACATTTTGGTAATACAACAATGACTATGACGTCATAGCGTCATAGTTACACAGTAGTACAAAAAAGGGACATAAATAAAATATCAAATCAGACAATATTTTATTTTTGTACTACTGTGTAACTATGGCGCTATGACGTCATAGTCATTGTTGTATTACCAAAATGTAGATTATCTGAAGAACTTAATAAAATAAGCGAAAGTGCTAATAATTGACAAATAATGTAGTTCTTTTTTCGAAAACTTTTATATTTTTGTGTATATATATATATATATAATAATATTAATACCAATAACGGCTATAACAAAATTTTAACGAAACATATTTCTAACAAAGTCACACATAGCCAATACTTGGTACCTATAAATATCTATAAAATTTAATTAAAAAGTTATATAAATTAAATATCTAAACATTAACATGTAATACATATATAACTAAATATATAGATGAGAAAGTTTGTCTGTAAGTTCCCTATTGGAAAAGGGGCCACTTTGGCTCAGTGAGTACGAATATGATGTTTGCTTGCTAATCTTGAGGTCCCGTGATTGATCCCTGGGTGGCCGACAAGGTTCATTGGGATTATCCAGCTTGGTTTACCCCTTATCATGAGCCGGAGCGCAGGACAAAGGGACTGGCAAGGGACAATGTATAGTCATTTGGATGAAACGAATAAAAAATAAGAGGTCCTGTGTATAAGAGAATCCTTGACAGTTGGAATTCGATATAAGAATAGACTGTAGTGCTGGCACTCTAGACCACTAGGCCATCCCAACCCCCCTTGACAGTTGGAATTTGATATAAGAATAGACTGTAGCACTGGCACTCTAGACCACTAGGCCATCCCAACCCCCCTTGACAGTTGGAATTCGATATAAGAATAGACTGTAGCGCTGGCACTGTAGACCACTAGGCCATCCCAACCCCCCTTGACAGTTGGAATTTGATATAAGAATAGACTGTAGCGCTGCTGTCTGGGCAAAATTTCCCTTTTAACAACTATTCATTTTATTTCATGTAGTGAGTAATTGAGAAATTCAGCACATGTATAATAAACATTGTATAATAATATAAAAGGATTTTAATGCAGCCTACCCTTATATTGAATTGCAACTGCCGAGGGATACTTTACATACACACCAATCTGTACAAGGGACCTCATTTTTTCATCACAACCAAACAATTAGATAGCTGTCCTTGTCAGGCCCTCTGTTCTACATCGCTGACAAGGGGGAACCAATGCAGGAATCGAACACCAGACCTCCAGGCTAGCGAGCCAGCATCTCCTTACTTAGCCACCGTGGGCCCACTCACTAACATATACATTGCACTACACGTATGTAAAATATTAGATATAAATAATATATTATGTGTAAAGGAATATTTAATAATATCAACATATTTAATTTAATAACTGCCAACAAAATATTAAATAATACAAATTAAAACTATAAAGAGTGTATTTACAATTAAATTCCATATAAATATCATTTTAACAAACCATAAACGTATACAAATAATGAATGAATGAAATGGGGGTTTAACTTCCTACATTTCTGCACCTAACCTGGGCTAATTAAATTTCATATAAATATCATTTTAACAAACCATAAAAGTAGTATACAAATAATGAATGAATGAAATGGGGGTTTAACGTCCTACACTTCTGCACCCAACCTGGGCTAATTGAAGCTGGGCATACGCCATACAGTGTGCTATGAGTGAAATTTTGCCCAGACAGCAACTGCCAAGGGATCTTTTACGTGCATGCCAATGTCTACACAGGACCTCAGTTTTTTGTCCCATCTGAACGACTACTAGACTAGGTAGCTGTCCTTGTCAGGCTCTTCATCTGCATCACTGACAAGAGGAAACCACGCTGGAAAATCGAGATGAACTTTCTCGGCCAATGCAGGGATCGAACACCCGACCTCCAGGCTAGCGAGCCAGTATCTTACCCACTTAGCCATGTGATCCCCCCGTATACAAATAATAACTTAAAAACACTTATATTGATATACCACTTCTGAATTTATTAACATGCTACGTTTCGATACACAAGCAAATAATGATGTTTAACAAAAATGTGGTGCAATTTATAGATAACAATTATGAAAACCATAATTATCAAAACGTACCATGTTAATAAATTCAGAAGTAGTATATATCCATAAAAATGTTTTTTATTTGTGAAATCTATTTCTATATGTCTTATCAGGATTAAATAATAACTTCTTTAACTGCCATTTAATAATTGAACAGTAACACACTAACGCTATTTATGGAATAACAATCACTGGTTTATTAACATGCAACGTTAAGCAAAAAAAGACAAGAGTATCATTGTCGAAACGTTGCATGTTAGTAAACCAGCAATTGTTATTCCATAAATAGTGTTCGTGTTTACAAACTATAGATGAAATACATTATATTATCAAGATAAATTTTATTTTTATTATTCAATAAACATCTTTTTACAGATGCAGTAGAACATTCAACAAGAAACTAAATGTAAAGGTCCTATAAAAAAGGGGGGTTTGGATGGCCTAGTGGTCTAGAGTGCTGCGCTTCGACCTCTAGCTGGCTAGCCACCTCCGACTTACGGCTGTGGTTATGAGCCCTGGTGTGAGCGTACGTGGCATGGAGATAGGGGCGCCTTCTCAAACGTATAATACAGCTTGGGACACTGGTCTAAGTTGTTCGAAAATGTATCACGTACAATGAACATTGATTTAATTGCCTGACCCTAAGATTTAGGGATTTTAACACAAAATTAAGCAGCTTTATTCTCCAACATATAATAACGATTGGCCCATTAACTTGAATGTGCTGGTTTTGTAAGATGATGGGGGGGGGGTGTAAGAGTTTACATTATATACTGTTCACTCACTTTTAGTGTAAATCTTAAACTACGGTACACATATTCTATAATTTATAATTTCAATAAAATTAGCTGCATTTTCTAGCGCTGCACCAGCAAAATGCTAAATTCACAATGCAATGCATGTATGTACATGTGACCCTCCAGGTCAAATTGAAGAAATGGAGATAATGGTATTAAATGAAAGAGTATAAAAACTTAAAACTCCCATATCTCTGCCAATTTTTGTCCGATTCTTAGAATTCAGGTACATGTTCCAAAAAAAAGAGGTTTTTATACTCTTTCATTTGACACCATTATCTCCATTTCTTCAATTTGACCCAAGTGTACTTTTTTTTACTGGAGGGTCACACATGTACATGTATAAGGTACATGTACTGACCTCATGATAGGATACATATCACAGTACATGTATCTTTTCTTTCTAAGTTTACTTATAAAATAAAAACATGTACATGATCTTTAATGACAACATTCCACTTTGCATGTATTAGCCGTGAATGTTTCCTTGCCGGAGCCCCGGAAGCCATTCTTCCTCCTTGTCACACAAACAGACATAACTCTGTATGACAGTTTAGTTTCAGAGAAAAGGGACAGTTAAAAAAAAATCTGTACTGTGTTTACCAAAACAGGGTGCAGAATTTAAACTACCGTGATTCGAATCATGGCATGATATATACATGTACATGTACTACAGAACCGTCTCACATCTCACGGTATATATTTGCAGCCCTAGCATTTACTCTGGCCCCGGGTTCACAAAGCATTCTCAGACTTAAGTTATGAATTGACTCAACTTTCAATCAGTGTTTATGAGAAATATCTTTGATCCAGAAACACAAATCTTAGCAACTAGTTTCTTATTGATGTATTTGATACATTAAAACAACAAAAGTTTTATAAAGGGCTATATTTTAGTTAAAATAAGGGGGGACAATTCTCAACTTAAGTCTGAGAGTGTTTTGTGAACTCGAGGCCTGAGCTCAGTCTATGTGCTATATATTTTTGGTTTACAGTGAGCAATGACATTTCCAAATGAAGATTTATGTCCCTTAATCATTATACCAACACGTGTAGAATTGGTTTCTTTTTTCTACAAATGGAGCCTACATCCCAGTACTTTAACACTAATGGAGCCTACATCCCAGTACTTTAACACTAATGGAGCCTACATCCCAGTACTTTAACACTAATGGAGCCTACATCCCAGTACTTTAACACTAATGGAGCCTACATCCCAGTACTTTAACACTAATGGAGCCTACATCCCAGTACTTTAACACTAATGGAGCCTACATCCCAGTACTTTAACACTAATGGAGCCTACATCCCAGTACTTTAACACTAATGGAGCCTACATCCCAGTACTTTAACACTAATGGAGCCTACATCCCAGTACTTTAACACTAATGGAGCCTACATCCCAGTACTTTAACACTAATGGAGCCTACATCCCAGTACTTTAACACTAATGGAGCCTACATCCCAGTACTTTAACACTAATGGAGCCTACATCCCAGTACTTTAACACTAATGGAGCCTACATCCCAGTACTTTAACACTAATGGAGCCTACATCCCAGTACTTTAACACTAATGGAGCCTACATCCCAGTACTTTAACACTAATGGAGCCTACATCCCAGTACTTTAACACTAATGGAGCCTACATCCCAGTACTTTAACACTAATGGAGCCTACATCCCAGTACTTTAACACTAATGGAGCCTACATCCCAGTACTTTAACACTAATGGAGCCTACATCCCAGTACTTTCTTTAACACTAGTGTCATTGTTTGTTGCTGTACGTAATATCATAAATGGAGCCTACATCTGAGTACTTTCTTTAACACTAAGTTCTCATTGTTTGTTGCTGTACGTATGGGTTAATAATACTTGGCATAAATGCATCATATATTTAATTTTTAATAAGTCATGTTTAAAAAATCACTAACAGCTCTTGAAGTATTTTCAATCTTATTCGCACACAAATTCCTGTGCTGCCTTAAAGAAACATTATGTGCAAACTTTTTGCCGCAAATTTCACAAGAGAATGGTTTGTGTCCGTTGTGTGTTCTCATATGAACAGTTATATTATACGCTTGTCTAGAACGCTTCCCACAAATTTCACACGCGTAAGGCATATCCTCTTTATGAACTTTTCTATGACGCGCTAAATGACGACTAAGCGTAAAAGTTTTCGGACACTGGTCGCAATGATACGATTTAATACCAGCGTGGGATCGCAGATGGTTTCTCAATGATGCAGGACGAGGGAAACGTTTACCGCATTCATCACACTGGTAGTTCTTCTCATCTGAGTGACGCACCATGTGTTTATCCAAATGTTTCTGACTCAGACCTCGATACTCACATAATTCACACGGAAAAGCCTTCACTGTCACATGTTGCAGCATGTGACTTCTTAGATCACTTTTACGGGCGAACTGATTACCACATTTATCACACTGGAACTTCTTCTCATTAGAATGGATGACCATGTGAAGCGACAGCCGCGCTTTATTAATACCTTTAAAATCACACTGCGGACACGCAAACGGTTTGTTATCTCCATGAGTTAACACGTGATTCTTTAAGCTGTAACTATTTTTTAACGTCTTTCCACAAATTTCGCAAATTAGGTTCTTGGAGTCATGAGTTGCCAGATGTTCTTTAAGAGTTTTACAATCATCAAACTGTTCACTACAATAATGACATATTTTGTTTTTCTTGTCATGGGACTGTTTGTGTTTTTCAAGTTTTTTATCTGTTTTAAACGTCTTCGAACATGTTCGACACTTGAAGATTGATAATTTTACAAGTGGTGGCTGCTTCACAGTTACAGGTTCCTCTTCAAAATCCGGATCATTAAGGTCATCCTCCGGGAACTCTAGATCACTCTCCAGATCCACGGGATCAGGATTATAAACGGGACTATCTTCGTCCTTTACATGTACCTCTGTCGAAACTACATGTACCTCTGTGGAAACAGTTTTACTCTCCTCTAAAACCTGACTCTTCTTTTTAATGTTTGTTTTACCAGTTTTTAAATCTATGTTTCCTATGAATATCTCCTTGTCTTCCTCTGTAGTTCGAATTTGACCGCTTGTGCTGGCTTCGTCGTAGAGGTTTTGACTATTGTTAAAGGTAACAGCACTGTGACCACTGTTGACACTAGAATATACAGGATCAGTCAACGTTGATGCCGAAGAAGAATCTATTTGTGAAACGGACTTACACAGACTAATTATGGTGTGGCTACTGTTTAGCGTCTCAGAAAATATCTGATTACAAAAAGCCACGATCTGATTACAGTAAAATTCGTAGCCAGAAATCTTCGAACAGAGCGTGACAATTTCTTGAACAGAATTTGTTTGACCTATGACATGATTTTCACAGATTTCTATGATGTTATTAAGTCCCATGTGTGATATTTTGTAGTGGGCTGAACTCTGTGTTTGGGATGATTTAATATGATGTAATTTAGAGAAATCAGGATATTTCTTATAATTGTAAGAATCATAACACATCATTTGGTTGTTGCCATCAGGAACAATCATACTACTCTCTTGAAGATGCATGTTCTCCATCTTGCTAGAATATAAAAACACAGAGTAACTTAAAAAGAGGAAATGTGGTAAAAAGTCCACTTGAAACAAACTAGGTTCTTTCAAAACTTACATATGGTACAATTTTAGTCCAATAATTCCCTTGGGCATAAGACTCGTTATAAGTGGGAATCAAAACTACACCACTTGACAGACCATGACCTTGCGATCTTTAGTGCACTGTTAGACCATTTGCTAATATGGAGAAAGAGAGAGAGAGAGAAAGAGAGATGGGGTTTAACATCCACTTAACACAAACCAGGTCATTTCAGGACTAATTAATACATGGTTCAATTATATTTCAATAATTCGCTTGCCGCGCATAGGGGTCTTTAGCAGTGGGAGGAAACTGGATTGCTATGAAGGAAGTCTTGCCTGGTGAACCTTTCTACAGCTTGCTAATACTTTGAATTCCAACTGTCAAGAAGTTCTTTTACCTGCAGGACAATGTGTACCCAGGGCCTTAAAATATAACGTCCTAATTAATTATTTATACATTAATAACTAATTGGGTTGTTAAAATGTTACAATGTTACAATGACCATGAAAATAAACACTTGTAAATTGAACAATTTTTTAAAATACATAATTATTTTAAGTCTAAATAAAAGTTTTAGGTCCAGATGTCTGAGGTCTAAAGTCGCCAATTCGCCAAAAAAAGGCGACATAAAAAAAATTAGATGGTGATCGTCCTCGCCCGCCCAGAAAATTCTACCCGTCCAGAATTTACCCTATTACAAGGTTTAAAACCAATGGTAAAAGTTCCAAAATGTAGCCAGGCTACGAGAAGTGTTAATAAAACTAGCGGATATAATAATTGACACATGTTCCAATACTCTTAAAATGCATGGGACTGAATGACACTAAAATTTAACAAATTGCGACCTGTTAACGGCAGCAACAGCTGCCATTTTCGTTCGCATGCATACAATGCCAAATACAATATTTTAAATACAATACAACCTGGAATTATAATGTTTAGTTAGATGGAAATAAAACTGAATAGTCTTGCTGATTCTGAATAACATGGAACAGTCTCTCGAATAAATGTAACATTAACAACAGATTTTGCACGGCATGGGAGTCATGAATGACTAAATCAACCAATTTTTAGTGATCGTTAACGTTAGTGTTTTTTTTGTGTCTTTTACGGATTCTTTTGTACGTCTTACTATTCTCAAACTATAAATAATATTTTTATGAAAGTTGATGTCTAAAAAAAATATCTTTCCAAAGACATGATATGAATTGAAAATTTTGTAACATTGATATCCTGCAACATTAATTAAACCAGTCGGCACTACCTATAGGCCTAAGTGTTCACTGTTCAGTTATAAATCTCTTAATTATATTATCTGATTGAATCCCAGCCAGAATAGTTTAAACAATTAATCTGAACAATGCAAATTTATGCCTATGGCGATCCTTTATTATTTATATGCAGATGAGTTGTGTTTTGACATGAAATAAAAGGTTAATATTCATGACGTTATATATATTCATTAAAAAATAATTAAAAATAAAAACCTCCCTCCCTCCCACATTTTTTGAAAAAAAAAGGACGATCACCAACTAGTTTTTTGTATGTGGCCTAAAAAGTGACAGGCAAAATGCAAATGCCAAATGGCATCAACATCAACAAGGCCGCATAATTGACTCAGCTGGCAGCGCCCGTTCGCAGTGCAAACCTTTGATTTCTTCAATAATCTGGTTTCAGATTATTACGTTCATCTGTATAAAACAATATGTTTCCACCCTTTAAATCAAATATGTGCAATAATGATCTTGATCCACGGTTTGCTCAAAATAAATTTCATCAAAATTTACAACCCATTCAAGGGAAGTAACTCCGACCAATCGACTAGAGCTAGCCTTCTTCCATCTACTACCGCGGTTTCGTATTTATTTATACAGGGACAAAACAAATAATTACATGTATCACCATACGAAATATACTTTTAAACATGACAGTCTCCACAAATAGCTGATTTATATATTGTTGTTTATTAAAGATTTTACATCCAAGGACCAGTTGTTCAATCCCAGCTCAGGGCAAGAACTTTATCTTTGTAAGTGAGAGGGATATTCGGTCTCCCGTCCGATCAGGCAGGTTTCCCCCGAGTTCTTCGGTTTCTTCCTGTAGTAATGATCGAAATCATTCGCACGATCTGTGCCAAGGGCCAAATCGAAAACAGACTTCAGGCCTAATTTGCTACCCTTGTAAAATGACGAGATTATTATTATTATTATTATTATATGTTCAAAGCTGTTAACTTTTTTTAACGATCCGTGATTGCTCAAGCCATAGAACTAGAATACTAACGGGAATGCCAACCGTGTGACGTATTAACGTTGATGACATAATTATGTTGTGCATCGCATGCGCGAAGCGATTAGGGCACAAGTAACTTCCGGCCGTCTGTCAACATGGCTGAGGCGTACGGCGTCTTGGAATTTCAAGAACTTGACAGTGTAATAGATGTAAGTTATTTCATAATTTTAATACATTTTATTTAAATTAGGTATATAATATACCATTGGGATTATAAACCATTTATTTTTGGACGTTAAATTATCCTCACACGCGTGTGTTTGCATCATTTTATCTCGGCTTATCACATGACATTCACTAAGTCTAAGGCCTATCGTTATCGTTACATCGTATCTATATTTATTGACTATTGTTTTTATTTATTATTTTGTATTGTTTCCAGCCTTTGGCATACCCGTGCCAGTTTTGACTTTATACTTAGAGCTGTGGTTTCCCCCCGTGCTCTTATTTTATTTATAAAACCACATATATATTTATTCTTTACAGCTTGTTTTTGCTGACGATTTCTTCGAAGAATTTCAACCTATTGACGTTGTTCCAGTAGCACCCGTAAGTTTATTCCTTTTTTTTTTAGATCTAATCTCTTGTCGAGTATAGTGTTCGTAACAAATGGATCTTTAAGTTCTCAAACATGAAATTGCATCCAAACAGTTTCTTTTATTTTATTATAATGTTTGCTTTAACTTTAAAGAACTGTATCAAATTGGTATCAAGCTCCCAATTAGAAGAAATTGTTAGGAAAATTAAAAACCCCAATCCTGTCTTTGGTTGTGTACAGATTTACAATGGTAATTTTGATTCATAGTTCATAGCTATTGGTTTTGTTTGGATTTTATTTTCAAGTTTTTTCCTTTGTTATTTATTTTCTTTTTAAGGTTTAAACTAATCCAGTTAAAATTAAAGGGAAAGTTCAAGTACCAGTATATGAAAAACGATCTCAAGGATTTGCCATATATCTCAATCCAGTTTTACCCCAACATGGAATATTATACATCAAAACTAAGTGTATCATCATTTACTCTTCAAGATAACTAATTATTTAAAAAAAAACAAAAACAACAATATGTGGTTGCAAAGTGCAATGATCCAGGACTCTGTTCAAAGATATTTTATTAACATGACAGTGGTTCTCATTAAAGAGAACTTGTGAATTTAACAGACAATGACCATTAATAAACACTAAAGGACTGAAGGCAAATAGAAATCCACAAAAAATCCATAAGCTTATGATAATAATAATTTGATACATTTATAAAGCTCACACATTACAAGTAGTGCACCTGTATTAAATTTGGTTATCATTGTTATTATTTTGTAGCTTACTGAGATGCAATAAAAATACACCACTTTGAAAAATGCATGAATGAAAATTTTGTTTGAAATGAATCCAGATTTAATGTCCTTCTTGGTAGCTCAATTTTGTTTTCAAGATTTGCTTTAATCTTGCTATTCTGAATGTAACAACATCAGATTACAATGATAACATGTGAAAATGTTTTCAAGATTGTGTATAAACGCACCCCCATACAATTCTCAAACAAAAAAAATTAATCAGAATGTTGATTTTTCTGGTACACATGTGGGGTATATAATGCGGCTTTTAACTAAGTTTTGTTTAACTGTGGAAGGTGCAAAGTTATGTCATGTCATATCAGAGATGCTATTTCATTGCGTCTTGTTATATTTTGTTTACAATTATAAACTTGGCCCCAAGTTCACAAAGCATTCACTTAAGAATTTACTCAACTTTCAATTACTGTCTAAGAGAAATATCTTTGAACCAGAAACGCAAAAATTTGCATATAGTTTTCTATTGATGTATTATTAAAAAGTTTTATAAAGGGCTATATTTTAGTAAAACGTTAACTGAAGACTGAGAATGCTTTGTGAACTCGGGCCTTGATTTTTTTTCATTACTTATTAACTACAGTAATAAAAAGAAAAAAAAAATGTTTAGTTTAATTATACACTTTTTATTTGTTGCATGAAATTATCTGTATAATCAGAAATTTTTGTTTCCTTATTTGTGTGAAAGACTTGCATAATAGGGCCTAAAACGATTTTCACCAAAATAAGTTTTAAAAAAAAGATTCATATAAGCTTACTATGGTCCACCCAATTCAATGAAAATCAAATGATCTAACTGTATTATTATTAATACTAATAGAAAAATAACTTACGGGTGGTTTTCTTGGATCGATTTTCTTTGATGTTACACTTTTCTGTGGGAGATTTAATGTTGGTAGGCTCCCTTCTTTTAATCTTCTATATGTCGAACCAGATTTTTTGTAAACATCTGAAAAAAATTCAAAAAATAAAAATAAAAAGGCTAAAAAAAAAACCCAAAACAAAAGGTTCAGGCATAATTGACTGTAGATTAATAATAATATGGGGAAAAGGATTATTTTGAATGTAAACAAAGTAAAAGGATTTGGGGGAATACCCCTCCCGGGATTTGACAGGTCAAGGTCAGTCTTCAAACAATTGTATGGGGTAGCCCTGGTTAAACTTTGACCACACATCCTCCTTATTAGTATAAAATTAAAATAAAAGAAGATAGGGCTAGTATTACACAAGACTATTGGGGGTCTATAGACCGTTTAGCCGTACTTTGGGTCGTTTGGGAATCCCTCTTCTGGTAAATTGTAATTGATATAGGCCTAACTGAAATTTCATAACAAATTGAAAGTAGCCTATAAACGGAACTTTTGTAAACAAATAAACCACCTGCCTGCAACTTTGACTTTGAAAAGATACAAATTAACGGGAAGACATGCGAATACAGACTCTCGGCTAATATGTAATTATTATAATTTAAGTGTGGGGTAGTTAGTAGTTGTAAGGTTAGATCTAATTTCTTTTTTGAGTTTTTCACTTACTTTCAACGAAACAATCAGGCTCGAAGTGTCTTGAACATATTGTTAATTTCTGTTCGTTAATCGGGTCTGCTCTGGTAGATCTTATTATGCTTAAAAGCTTCTCCTTCCACTCCGTGTTGTTGTTTGGTAAACGATGAAAAGATAAGCCGCGATTTCTTTTATTACAGGCGGAACATCCGTACAAAACACAATTAGCGCCAGGCATTTTGTTGGTGTCTGCAGAAACCGGAAGTACGTTGTGCCCTATGTCAGCGCCAGAGGTCCGCCGTCACATAAGGTAGTGACGTCACACGGTTGGCATTCCCGTTAGTATTCTAGTTCTATGCTCAAGCCAAGCCCGATCGAAAGTCCCGTTAACTAACTTGCCGTTATGGACTGGTCAACGGAGGTGTCGGACTCCGTTATCTGTTTAACGGTGGCATTAGTGGGCTGTAGCTTAAAATCATATAAAATAGATTTCCAGTGTAATTTTCTATATAGGGCCTAACATTTTAGACGGTTGGGCAATTGGGGGGGGGGGGGACTATTCCATTTTCTATAATAGGATGAAATTCTATAGAGTATTCTGCAGAATTTTGGGAGTCTGTAGCAAATATTGACCCCCAATATTCTATAGTGCAAATCACATATTTTTTTCCTACATATTTATGCTAAAATGTCTAAAGGAAAAATAAAATATTCTATAGTGTTTTCTGTAGTAAATTATCTTTCTGCAGTCTTTACATTTAGTTGCCCCAGTGCTTCAGTTTCTTGTTAATAAGGTCCATGTTAATACTAACTTCTTAGAAGGTGTTATACATATGTAACTTTCATCCAATTTTTATACATTTTTCGTCCATTTTTTAATGTATTTTTTGATCCACTCTATAATGTATTTAGAATGTTGACTGTAATGTAATGTATATTTTACATGATGCAAGAAAAGCGTGTATTATGTAATAAAAATCTAATCTAATCTAATCTGTACATCAAATTTAAAATTCAGCCAATGAACCAATTATCTTCTCTCGGATAAACTTTAATCAATCCGTTAGCTAACGGATAATAAAATTGACTTTCCAGCAACAGAAATTCAATGGACCGTTAACAAACGACACGTTACCAAGATAACGATGCATCAGAGTTTAACGGATCGTTAAAATAAGTAACTTAGTTTTGTGCAACCGGTACCGACTCATTTAATAATATATTATGAACAGGTTGATTTTATTAAACTAAATTTGCCCATCGATCGTTCTTTCATTCGTTTCTGGAGTTTTAACGTTCACTTCCACCCATAGGGTCATTTCTGTTCCTCATTAGTTTGTCTGTTTGGTCTTGTTAATTAATTAATGGGATTTCAAGTTTTATTTTCCATAGTTGAAATATTAGAAAATCTTTTAATGGGTTGTGGCGTAAATACGTTTCTATTGTAGTTATAGCCTACTTTTAAAGTTTTGGTCTTGGTCTTTAGTGGGAATTGGGAATTTATTCTGTGTGTCCTTAGTTTGAAATACCGATGAGTTACGTTTGTTCTAGAAGGTTTTGTTGTTGTACATTTCAATTTGAGAGAGATGAATTGTTGTATTTTGATTGGCGTATTTGAGTGGCGCATTTTATTAAAAAGATATGAATTAGTATTTTCTCTCACTCTTCATTCTCTGCTTAGATGACTGTAGACTGGCCCAGTCTCTTCTGTTTATTTTACATTTCGATTTATATAAAAGTATTAATTTTTTAGTAACCCAACACTTTCGTTTCCATTTGTATAAACACAAAGTCCAAATTCGTGATAAAACAAGCATAAATTGTACCCTTAGCCCCTTAGCAATGCCTGCACATGCCATTTGTTTGTGAACCGCAGCCTCTACGATAAGTTTGTGTAAAGCATGGTGGTCACGAGAGAGAAAGGGAGAGAGAGAGAGAAAGGGAGAGAGAGAGAAAGAGAGAGGGAGAGATGGGTTTAACGTCCACTAACAGACATGGTTTAATTATTATTTCAATAATTCGCTTGCGCATAGGGGTCTTTAGCAGTGGGAGGAAACCGGAGGACCCGGAGGAAATCCACGACGTTGCGTGGTCATGAGAAGACAGACCCTATCGATATTCAGATTGTTTTACGACTTTCCGTACCGGAGTTATTGTTGAAAGCCTGACGTAGAATCTACGGTAGAATCTAAAAATCTGTCTATTTTGGACCACACATTACACCAACACTATTTTCACCATCTTTAATATGTTTAACCAACTGTCTGAAATTTTAACATTGGTTGTTTCAAAAAATTGAATAGAATCCAACGACGTCTTTTAATGGTGGAAGAGGGCATTATATTTGATTTAACAATAAAGATGATACAGTGTCAAAGGGATATCTCGGGTCACTGCTCCAGGAATGTGAGTCTACTGCGACTTTCTGTTTTGGAGTTATCACCCTTTACCAAATACCTTGTGAATACATTATTGATCTAGGCTGTAATCTTTAACGGACGTCTTTCAAATTTCGTGGGAAGCATGGGAGCCATCGCGAGAGGACCAGAGACGGATCCCGGAAATCAAGTTAGGGGGGCTGAAATTTTTTTTGAAAAAGTCGGGGTGTCAGTGGTGATTTGTGGCGCATATCTATTTTTTTATACTGTTATTTAGGGGGGGGGGTGAGCACCTAGGGCCCCCCTGGATCCGACACTGGAGAGGACGATTCCTGTCAATATTCAGCGTTGCTCCTTTTTTCCGAAAATTCTTTTTTTTTATTGATCTTTTTATTTCCCAGTTTAATATCACATTGTACACTCACTGACTACCACATTGTACAAAGGAGAGAGAAGTGCGGTCAAGCATCCACTTGATTACTTCCGGACAAACAAATGACTCAATTCGAGAGAATCCGGAGCAGGGGCGCCGGAACGGCGAGAGGGACCGGGGTACCAAAAGATGGGGAGGGGCGAGAGAAGGGGGGTCTAGAAAATATTGAAATTTGGCAATTCCGAGAATGCTGTTTAGAGCACCTTTTGCATTCCAAATTCCAACATAGAACCCTTTAAAATTCATGATAATGAAAGAGACAAAAGCCTGATTATTCACAATTTTCGTATCATGTGCAATTCATCTTCTAAAAAAAATGAATAGACTAGTAAAAAGGTTGAAACTTTCATCATTACGGCATGGGTATACATGTATACCCCAGAAAAGGGCAGGGTACCATTTGTATACTTTGGTACCCACGTTCCGGCGCCCCTGATCCGGAGAAAACACACCACGGGTTGGACATGTGACTCTACTATCACGTACAAGCAATGTGAGGAATTGAAAGCATGCCACTTATATACTCAATGACAGAACTGAAGATATGACGCGCACAAGTTAAAACATTCAACCATTCGGCCACCGACCCCATCCACCATTACTGTACAAACACTGATAGGCTAAAGATTTAAAAATTTAAACAATAATAATCATATAATTGTATGAACTCAAAGACATTATTCATTACATGACTATATTTGCTCGCCTGATTCATAATGTACAATGTCTCACCACCATATCACGTGTTGTACAGTGTCTCACCACCATCACATGTTGTACAATGTTTCACCACCATCACACATTGTACAATGTCTCACCACCATCACACATTGTACAATGTCTCACCACCATCACATGTTGTACAATGTCTCACCACCATCACATGTTGTACAATGTCTCACCACCATCACATGTTGTACAATGTCTCACCACCATCACATGTTGTACAATGTTTAACCCAGGGCCTGATTAACCAAGGGGCACAGGCCCATGGCCTCCCACACTAGAGCCCCCCCCCCAGGCCCGAGGCTAGTGGGGGGCTGGGGGGGGGAGCCGCCCCCCCATGACCGTTCCTGTCGGAATATTTCTGTCTGCGTCGGTAAAAAATCGCTGGTTAGCTATCTCGCATTTTCGCCGGGAGAGAGTTTTAGTACGACATATCCTCTCAAATTCGGCCGAGAGATAGTTAATGTCGGCTGGAAACTCTTAATTTTCCGACACATTCGCCACTTGCATGTAATAGAGGCCTAAATTCACTCTCTCAGCTTCTAATTTTCGTGCTCTCCCCTCCTCCTGTTTACGGCAGTCGGCGATGACCTTCGTTCATTGATTTTTTGTCGTCGGAAATTTATCTTCCTCGCCCCCCTATATCGGCTAAATTTTGGTTTCTGGCTTCGGGCCTGCCCCCCCCCCCCCACACACACAAATCTCAGTTGCGTCCAGCGCCCACCTCTAGAAATGCCATTATTTGATACCGAGCGGAAGCTCTCGCCCGGATTCCAGCACCCTGATTCGAGATCAAGTTAGCAAACATATTCTCGCACCCATATTCAAGCACCCGGATTCGAGATCAAGTCAGCAGACATATTCCTAGCGCCAAGAAAACTCTAGATATAATTTTCACGAAAATAATTGTTACCTTTGTATTTATTAGAAAATAAAATTTTAAAACATATTAATGCAAAATATAAAGGAAATAGATCCCCCACCCCACCCCACACCCCAAAATATAATATTACCGTAAACATACTATATATCGCACACTAGGCTAACTGATCGAGCATATAAAAAAGGGGTACGTCAATTTTGTATCAAAATCACCCAAACCAGCTTTGGTGGGAAAATGTTTTTTTATTTCACGGACCTTTTAATTTCTAACGAGAGAGCTCCTATCCACCTGTCGTCATATGCATTGTTTACTATTTAGACTCGCATAACAAGACACTAAGACGGACTGCGACACACTGCGCTAGCTGCCTAAAGACTGCATGATAAAATAAAATAATAATTTTTCGTATATTTTAAATTTTGCGCTAAAGCGGCGGACACACTAGCCGAATGATTCGGCCGAATCGTTCGGCCGAATCAATCGGCGTCGAAATTCGCCTAGTGTGTCCACTGTCATTCGGCCGAATTTCTAATCGGCCGAATGATTCGCCCGAATCAAACATGTTTGATATATTCGGCCGAATATTTATTCGCCCGAATTATATTCGCCTGGTGTGTCCACTTCGCCGAAGCATTCGGCCGAATGTAGAATTCATTAGCCAATCAGCACTCCTATCGAGAAATCACGTGATTGTTTGTAGACATAGACGCCGCCGTTTTTAATCATGTGACGTGAAAAGTGATGCAATCGACTGGTGATTCGGCCGAAACATTCGGCTGGTGTGTCCACCCATTCGGCCGAATAAAATTCGGCGGCGATTGATTCGCCCGAACGATTCGGCCGAATCATTCGGCTAGTGTGTCCACCGCTTAAGCCACCAATTTCTATAAAATATTATTTTGTGTTGACCAGATGGATTGGCCGTTACGTGTAAATAGTGACGTGACCTTGAAGCTGACCTTGAGTCCAAACTTCACATCGATCTCGGGTCATTTGCGTTTTTGCTTGGTGTAGCCTTATCTCTTGTCGTATTATCAAAGCTAAGGTTCATCGTGAAAGCAGAGACGACGTCCTTCAAAAAAGGTAACTGGGTCAAGGTCGTAGGTCAAGTTCATGTTACAGAAAACTGAACTCAAACTTTTCAAAGTAATTTTTGGGACATATGACCTTGACTTTGACCTCATAACCTTTTTAAAAGCTCATTATCTTGGCTTGAACCACCGACGTTTAACTTTGCCCTGTCGCATACTGCTCGGTCACAAAACGGTCAAACGCAAGGGGCCCGTGTCCGAAAGGAAGTCAATGGGCGTGGTCAATGTGAAAGGTCGTGATGACCTTCACTTGTCAAAGCCAACCAACCGTGTAATCCAAACTTCCCATCGATTTCGGGTCATTTTTGTTTATGCTTGCCGTGGCCTTATTTCTTGCCATATTATCAAAGTTAAGGTTCGACGTGAAAGTAGAGACGACGTTTTTCAGAAAAGATAGCTGGGTCAAAGTCTAAATGGCTCTACATAAGTGCCTGAAATGCCAGGAAATCAGCTTTTCGGCCTGCAATTTCTGAAAATTTTAAATTTCGTTTCGTGACTATTTCGCCGATGGTAAATTTGTATTTACCGTCTGACAAGACTTTAGGAAAGAAACGCCGCACATCGGTACTGCATGTACTTCAAATTTACTGGAATACTCCTTGACTGAAATAGACCAATGCTTTACTTAATGTGTGTTAATACAATTCAGAAGTAGTATATCCATACAAGTGTGTTTATTTTTAATAACAGTATTTGTAAAAATGTGCATAGAGTATGATGTGAAAGCTGCATCATAAACTTAAAGGGACAATAACACTCTTGCTGGCTTGACAGATCCAGAAAAAAAAATTAGCCTTATTCTTACTACAAGATGTTTAAGTGTCCTACCTGTTGTGTAAATTATCCATTACAACCTATCTTACTTGTCGAGAGGGTTCGAAAATATGTTTAAATCCAAGTTGCATTTGAAAGTGCTTACGTAAGGCTTTTCAAACCATGTTACGGCATGTAGTTGAATTTTTCCAATTTTTAAAATTAGGTGTGTTAAGATGAAATTTGAACAATTTTTAAATTGAAATATTGTAAAATAGTACAAATTGTTGACCAGAATAAAGATTGGAACATATTATTCAGTTACAACAAGAGTGGTATTGGGGCTTTAAAGACGAGCCTGCAGTCAGGCAGTAAAACTAAAAGGACAATTTCAGATGGAACCTTGTTGCAGTTGGGTACCAACAATTTAGATAAATTTTCAGGCTTTAAAGAAGACCTGCAATTGGCAGATTTAGCTCTTGCATGTTAAACCCAAACTTTTGTTTTTCAGTATAAGCTGCTATGGAAGACTGTGCTATGGGGCCATCCATAACTTGCCATAAGTGCGTAAGCTTGAAGGGCGGGCGGGGGGTCACGCCAAAAACGTACAGGTGCGTAAATTTATTGGCAAAACGTACAAACAGGAGCGTACAGGGGGGGGGGGTCTGAATTTTACCCATTTTGAGCGTACATACTTTATGGATGGCCCCTGGCCCTATGCATGAAGCGGTACACACCCTTCTATTAATATCCCAAGACAAACACATGACAGTCTTGTCATAAATCAAATGAATGAAATGGGGTTTAACGTCCTACTATTATGCACCTAACCTGGGCTAATGGAAGATGTGCATACACCATACAGTGTGCCATGAGGGAAATTTTGCCAGGGCAGCGGCGCTACGGCCTACTCTTATATATCGAATTCCAACTACCGAGGGATCTTTTACGTGTAGCCTACACCAATGTGTACAGGGGACCACGGTTTTTCATCCAATCCAAACGACTATGCAGCTGTCCTTTTCCGCCCCCTTCTTCTGCATCACTGACAAGGAGAAATCATGCCGGAAAATCGAGATGAACTTTCTCGGCCAATGCAGGCTAGCGAACCAGCACCTTATCCACTTAGCCATAAATCAAAGAATAATTTAAATCTTTTTCTTCAGGTTAACTGATCACAGAAGAAGAAATATCCAGTCAAAGAATAATTTGTGGATCGTGTTTCCTCGATGAATCAAGATGACTTCAACATGTGTGATGAATCAAGTGGAACAAACTCATCTATTAATATCCAAGATAGACGTAAACAGAATTATACAAACGTGTGACAGCCTCGTCATAAATCACAATACAACTGTCGTTCAAATTATCTCCCTTTTCTCTAAAATATCTGGTTATGATTCTTACTGTCATCAGATTGTGTCATTATGTAACCAGATCTTGTCTGACACGGTAACCAGTAGCAACGATGTAGTAAATTTGTGTAAATCATTAAAATCTCAAGAATTACCTCTAGATAAACCAGATACTTATTTGGCAGTCGATCATGGTGAAGGTACTGGAAGTTTAACATTTATCAAACAGGAGATCCCTGTCGAAACGATTTCGAAGGCATGTGAAGCCACCAGTTTGGGCCAAAACAATGTCTTACCTTCTATTTCAAAACCACCTGTAACAATAAGAAAACCTATACATGTATTACCCATTGCAACAATTAAATCTGAATCATCCATAGTAACAAATAATCTACAATTACACCCACCAAGCAGTCAAGGTGAATTACCATTAGCAATCAGTGCATTAAAATGTGAATTGCCAATAGCAGCAGATGAGTATGAATTGCCTGTAGCAACAAAAAAATCAGAAATACCGAAAGTAACAAGTAGAAGTAAATTTGCTTTTATCAAATCAACCAATCCCAAAAGCAACACAGTAACCATCTATCCTAAATTTGTAGCAGCAAGTGAGCCTGAATTGCCCATAGTAACGAACAAGCCTGAATTGCCCATAGTAACGAACAAGCCTGAGTTATCCATAGCAACAGTTTCAAACCAAAATAACATGAAATCCTCAACAATTTTTCCACAAATTCTAAAAAATGCAACTGCTAGTGAAACAATTGACACCATCAATAATATACTCCAAAACAATGCCAATTTACTGCAATCTAATTCAGTACCAAAGAGCAAGCGTTTAGTACCAAAAAGCAAGCATTTAGTACCGAAAAGCAAGCATAAAGTAGTCAGAAGGAGACGTCGAAAGCCAAAGCCACGCCAGAAGGTTGTTTGTGAAATTTGTGGGAAAGTCTTGGATAGATTTAGTTTGAAATCACATAGACTTATTCATCAAGGTCACAAACCCGTCGCCTGTCCGCACTGTGAATATAGGTGTATTGATAAGTGTTATTTGAACGCTCATCTGGCGACACACAACAAAGATGTAAAACACCAGTGTGTTAAATGTGGTAAATGTTATGGTCGAAGGGATACTCTGAACAAGCATGAATTGACTCACATTGTCACCCACTAAACTTTTTCTGAAATTGTACAACATGTGATGGTGGTGAGACATTGTACATCATGTGATGTTGGTGAGACATTGCACAACATGTGATGGTGGTGTGACATTGTACAACATGTGATGGTGGTGAGACATTGTACAGCATGTGATAGTCGTGAGACATTGTACAACATGTGATGGTGGTGAGACATTGTACAGCATGTGATGGTGGTGAGACACTGTGATTGTACAACAAGTGATGGTGGTGAGACATTGTACAACATGTGATGCTGGTGAGACATTGTACAACATGTGATGGTGGTGAGACATTGTACAACATGTGATGGTGGTGAGACATTGTACATGTGATTGTGGTGTGACATTGTACAACATGTAATGTCGTAGTGTTGAGACATTGATGTAATGGTGACAAGACATTGTACAATTTATGATGGTGGTGACTGAGTTATTGTACAACATTCTGAGACATTTTACAACATGTGACAGTTGTAAGACATAGTAAAATATGTGAGATAAAGTATGACGAATCAGACGAACATGAATTTGAATACATAATGTTGTTGAGTCTCATGATTGTATAACTTAATTAAAATTCTTGAATTCTGTCAGTGTTTTTACAATATATGGTATTCAATTGTTGTAAGATGTGGTCGTCATTGTTTGTTGAATATGATAATATGTGAATATGCGATGGAATGGCTTAACACATGTGCTTAAGATCATGTATTCTGTCATTGAGTCTAGCCCTTTCATTAGTTGAGAGCTATAATCCTAGTACATATTTTAGCTCTCTACCAATGAAAAGTCTGCATTCTTAATATATTTCAGTTGAAGTTTCCAAGTATAAATCCACAGGTCTTTCGATTAAAGACTATTGAATGAATGAATGAAATGGGGTTTAACGTCCTACGCTTAAGCACCTAACCTGGGCTAATTGAAGACGGGCATACGCCATACAGTGTGCTATGAGGGAAATTTTTTGCCCGGGCAGCGGCGCTACGGCCTACTCTTATATCGAATTCCAACTGCCAAGGTGTCTTTTACGTGCACTCCAATGTGTACACGGGACCTCGGTTTTTCGTCCCATCCGAACGACTAGGCAGCTGTCCTTGTCAGGCCCTCCTTCTGCATCACTGACAAGGGGAAATCACGCCGGAAAATCGAGATGGACTTTCTCGGCATATGCAGGGATCGAACACTCGACCTCCAGGCTAGCGAACCAGCGCCTTATCCACTTAGCCACCGTGATCCCCAAAGACTATTGAAATAAAATTGAACCATTTGTTCGTCTAGAAATGGCCTAGGTAGACCCCATTCTCTATCTGTATGGTAGTTGGTGTTTGTTCTACAATGTGATATCAAACAGGGAAATAATCTGGAATTCACTTTCTCTTGAAACGGAAAATTAATTTCTCTTACTTTCTTTCAGAAAATCAGCAATTCAGGGCCCTGTTTCATGAAATTTAAACTAAAGATAAAATCCAAATTTTAGTAGATAAGCACTAAAATAAATCTAATATTATCCAATCAAATAACTAAAATTTGAATTTTATCTTAGTTAAAATTTCGTGAATCAGACCCCTGGCCTGGCCCCACGCTCAGAACTATTATAAACCATATTTTGTACTTATCTAAACTAATTCGCCCCCCCCCTACCGAAAGGTAATGCCCCCCCCCCCTGCTTAATGGTGTCTAGATAGGGGCCTGCCCCTGGCCCGTATTTGTTTCAGTTAAAAACAATTAAATTAAATATATAGACTAATGACCTTAGATAGGGTGGTTATCGAGAACTGGTTAGGATAATTTGGCACATAAAAGCATCTATTCGTAAAGCAATGGAGAAAGAGAGAAATGGTTCAATTTCATTTCAATAATTCAATTAGTTTAAACAATATTTTATTTCATTAGTGAGTCAGATATATACAGCATACAATATATGGATACATGTACAATAACAAGCATTGCTGCTTATGTAAAATCGCTTCCATAAATGATCATCATTGAAAAGTTAATTCAATTGCATGTAGGATTCTTTAGCAGTGGGGGGGGGGGCAGAAGACCCAGTGGAAACCCACAAGGTTGGTCATGTACATGCATCATTCTTCAGGCGACGAATCAAATACAACTTGACTCAATGGCAGTAATAATATGAATACTCAATAGAAGTAATGGATACTCAATGGCAGTGATGGATCATGGCAAGGACAAAGATACCAGGGCCTGTCAATTTGGTGACAGAAAAAGACTTTTTCGATGAGTTTTGAAATTATTAGGTAGGGGACCCCAATGTTAGGGGTATGGGTTCCGAAACAAAAACTTGAATCAATTCCTGAAGAAACAAATTCTACACTATTTAGAAATATAATCTGCATCAGCTTTATTCTGATTACTAAGCTAGACCATCATTTCAGGTTGAAATTTTCATAACATAACTGATTAGAAATTACAGTAAATCAGAAACGATTCAATATACATGTAAATCAGTTTATATCAGGCCTGTAGCGCCCCCCCCCCCCAAAAAAAAAAAAAAAAAAAAATTATATTCCCCCCCCCCCCCCCCCCCCCCCAAAAGATAATATGTCAACCATAACTCTAAACCTACTGTTGACTGTGCCGTGTGTGCCCCCCCCCCTCCCCCCAAAAAAACTTCACTGTCCCTCCAACATTATCTTATGCATTGCGACTCATTTGTGTCCATTTCAAGATGCAAAAAAACAGTAATTTTTAGCTCCTTCAAAGCTCCTGAGACGTACATGTAGCCCTGAACGCCATAAATTAATTTTTAAATAGACTTTTAATATTTACTATTTCGTTTCGTGTGTATATCGCCGAAGTTCCAAATTTGTAATTACCGTGTGACACAGATCGTGAAGAAACTAAATACATGCCGTACAAAACTACAAGACTACAACGGTAAAACTTCAAATCTACTGGCACTGAGTACTGGACCAATGCTATGCAAAGGTTTGTGTTTACAACTTCGACACACATTATTATATTGTTACCCAATGGCTTAACCACATTATAATGAAAAAACTGAAACCGTTGGCCCAAAAGCCTACTCATTTAACTCATGCAAAACAAAAATTGAGTTACTTTCAGAAAACTTTTATTCAAAATTGTTGCCCTGTATAGTGTATAATAATAATAATAATAATAATAATAATCACGTCATTTTACAAGGGTAGCAAATTAGGCCTGAGGCCTTTTTCAAATTTGGCCCTTGGCACAGATCGTATAGACTACAGTAACAGGGTACCCCGACCAAAGACCACTCGGACCCCAAAAAAGACCACTCGGACCAACCTAAAAGACCACTTGCCACGATCGGACCAACCCAAAAGACCACTCGGACCATTTGTGTTGGAAGACCACTCGTTGCATCTCGGACCATTCAATTTATGTTGGAAGACCACATGACCAATATTTAATTACGAAATTAAATACAAATTTTAAGTTAAATAAATATTATTTATTAATACTAATACCAAACTAAAACAAAGAAGCAAATAATTTACAGATGATGAATCTAGACAAAATTTACATAATAAGAGCAAATATTCATATTTTATTACATCAACAATTGAAAAAATATGGTGAATGTGGTGGGTCACCGAATGCTAACAATTAATAATCCATACTATGGCACGGCTGGACAATAGGCTACACTACGGTACAGCTGGACAATAATCCATACCAAAATTCAATCCCTTTCTGATAATAACGGTATAGATTACTAGGGCCTACTGTATAACAACTATAGATCTATTACTACTATACCGTACCGAATAAAGGATAGAATTAGAAAAAGTATGTTCACATTCCAGGCAAAGCTTTCAGATCTTTTTAAATGGTGATACCATGAAAATACCAGCGTAGTTGCTCTGATTGTCCTTTAGTTAGTTAGTATGACAATCCATTAATCTGATGTCCTGACTCATTTGTTCGTTTGTTTTCTCAGGGTCCTCTGGTTTCCTCCCACTGATAAAGACCCCTACGCGCAAGCAAATTATTGAAATAAACCATAGGTTACTCCCAAAATGACCTAGTTTGCATCAAGTGGACGTTTATCCGCATTTCTCTCTCTCTCTGTCAATAATTCACTTGTGCGTAGATTTTTTTAAGCAGTGGGGAAAAACCCACAAGTTGGACAGACGACCCTACTAGTATGTCACGTACAACCGGGGAATCACAAAGCTGACTCAATGATAAACCTTATAATAGAGCACACATGGGCTGACCAATCAGGCCATCCAACCATGGGGGCTTGGGATGGTCTAGTAGTCTAGAGTGCTGCGCTTCGACCTCTAGCTGGCCGGCCACCTCTAGTTGTGTGTTGAGTGGACGTTAAACCCCATTTCTCTCTCTCTCTCCCCATCCAACCATCCTCCTCCTCACTGTAAATTTTATTTCTACATTTTATTTCTTCAGGACAAGCTACACAGAAGAAGAAATATCCAGTCAAAGAATAATTTGTGGATCGTGTTTCCTCGATGAAGCAAGATGACTTCAACATGTGTGATGAATCAAGTGGAACAAACTCATCTATTAATATCCAAGATAGACATAAACAGAATTATACAAACATGTGACAGTCTCGTCATAAATCACAAAACAACCGTCAATCAACTTATCTCCCTTTTCTCTAAAATATCTGGTTGTGATTCTTACTGTCAACAGATTGTGTCGTTATGTAACCAGATCTTGTCTGATACGGTAACCAGTAGCAACGATATAGTAAATGTATGTAAATCATTTAACCCTATAGAATTATCTCTAGATAAACCAGATACTTATTTGGCAATCGATCATGGCGAAGGTACTGGAAGTTTAACATCTGTTGAACCTAGCAACCAGATCGCTAAGGAAACGTTTTTGTGCCAAAAAAATGTTTCACCTTCTATCTTATTAAAACCGCCTGTAGCAAGAAGTAAACAAAAAACATCCATATTAAAAAGAAGTAAACCCCAAATAACCATAAAAACCAGTCAACAAGAATTACCCATAGACACAAGTCATTCTGAGATACTCATAGATACAGGTCAACCTGAAATACCCATAACCATAGCAACAGCTCAACCTGAATTACCCATAGATACAAATCATCCTGAGATAATCATAGAAATAGGTCAACCTGAATTACTCATAGCAACAGCTCAACCTGAATTACCCATAGAAACAAGTCATCCTGAGATACCCATAACCATAGCAACAGCTCAACCTGAATTACCCACAGATACAAGGCATCCTGAGATACTCATAGAAACAGGTCAACCTGAAATACCCATAACCATAGAAACAGCTGACTCTGAATTACCCATAGATACAAGTCATCCTGATATAATCTTAGAATTAGGTCAACCTGAAATACTCATAGAAACGGGTCAACCAGAAATACTCATGGAAACCGGTCATCCTGAGATACTCCTACAAACAAGTCAACCTGAAAAACCCATAACCATAGCAACAGCTCAACCTGAAATATCCATAGACACAAGTCATCCTGAGATAATCATAGAAATAGGTCAACCTGAATTACGCATAGCAACAAGTCAACCCAAACCAAGTAAACCCAACATGATCATAGAAACGGGTCAACCTGAATTACCCAAAACAACAAGCCAATCCAGATCAAGCATTTTAACAAGAAGTAAATCAAATATAAACATAGCAACAAGTCAACCTGAAATACCCACATCAACAAGTAATCCTGAATTTCCTGATTCACTGAAAATAATAAATTATCTACAATTACACCCAGATACCAGTCATGGTAAATTACCATTAGCAACTAGTCTATTAAAATCACCTATAGCAACTAAGGGATTCCCCATAGTAACGAATACTTCCAAGTTACCCATAACTACATCATCAAATCGAAACAACAGCAAATCATCAACAATTGTTCAAACACTAAAAAATTCAACTGCTAGTGAAACAATTGAAGCCATTGAGAATTTAATCCAAAATAATGCCAATTTACTTCAGTCTAATTTAGTATCAAAAAGAAAGCGTCGTTCGGCACCAAAAAGCTCACATCAAAAAGTATTTATCACTGAGCGTCGCCCAAAGCCATGCGAGAGATTTATTTGTAATATTTGTGAAAAAATCTTTACGCGCGGCAGTTTGAAAAAACATAAACTTACTCACCTGGATCACAAACCTGTTGCGTGTCCGCACTGTGATTACCGGTGCGTTAGTACGAATTATCTGACTGCTCACCTACGAAGACACGACCAAGAGAAAAACTACCAGTGTGAGAAATGTGGTAAATTTTTTAAACGAACGGCCAATCTGAGACGTCATGAATTGTTGGCTCATGATGTCACTGAAAAAGAAATACCGCTGTGATTCAGATTGTCATCCTTTTGAGACAAGGGTACGTTATATTGTCATAAATCGTATACACACGATCAGACTATTCAATGGCTGTGTTTTGTAAAAGACTTTGTACAGCATGGTGAGAGATAGTACAATATGTGAAGGTGATGAGACATTGTACAATATGTGAAGGTGATGAGACATTGTACAATATGTGATCTGGTGAGACATTGATGTGATGGTGGAGAGACACTGGAGATGAAATTTCCATGACGATTTAGGCAAACATTTTATAGTCACGTAATCAGGCTATTCAATGGCTGTGTTTTGTAAAAGACTTTGTACAGCATGGTGAGAGATAGTACAATATGTGAAGGTGATGAGACATTGTACAATATGTGATCTGGTGAGACATTGATGTGATGGTGGAGAGACACTGGAGATGAAATTTCCATGACGATTTAGGCAAACATTTTATAGTCACGTAATCAGGCTATTCAATGGCTGTGTTTTGTAAAAGACATTGTGCAGCACGTGATAGTGGTGAGACATTGTAAAACATGTGTTGGTGGTGAGACATTGTACAATATATGATCTGGTGAGACATTGATGTGATGGTGGAGAGACACTGGAGATGAAAATTTCATGACGATTTAGGCAAACATTTTATAGTCATGTAATAAATAAAGTCACGATCCTATTGCTTTAATTTTATAAATTGTTGTACAAGTAAATATGCGATGGAAAGGCTTACACATGTAATTTGCATTCTGTCATTGTACCAGGGCAAAAAATGTTTTTTTCCATGAGTTTTGAAATTTATTAGGTAGGGGACCCCCAAGGGGCATAGGTCTGAAACAAAAACTTGAATCAATTCCAGAAGAAACAATTTCTACATCTGCATCAACTTCACTCAGATGAACACTAACTGCTTAAGGATATGGCTTCTCATTACTAGGGCAAATGCCTAGGGTCTGTTGGATTTGGTGACAAAAAAAAAAAAGTTTTCTTTTTTTTTAAATATATAAAAAATGAAGACATATTCCGCCCAAATCGTGTGATACACCCAGTTCTCAGGGACTGTAGAAAAAAAAAAGAACCCCCACAAATAAAACCAAAATATGATAAATTGTACCAATCTGTCAATGTACAACAACTATCTTGAAGATTAGATAGGGTTTTGTTCAAGTCCAAAAAATATTGAAACAACATTGAACCATACATATGTCATACATGTGATAACTCCCGCAATTGGCGGGAGACTCCCGCTTTTACCCCTTATCTCCCGACCTCCCGATCGGGAGACAAATACTCCCGCTTTTTCATTTCTTGTAATTTTATTTTTTTTGGAGTCAAAATTCTAATCAAACGAGACAGAATTTTTTACGACAACCGTTCGGCAGTTGTGACTATAATTAGTAACACGTGTTTTCATATTTGGAATAGGCTAATACCATTTAAATAACACGATAATTATTGTTTTTATACGAAATTAATAAAGTTTAGCAATAAGTTGATTTTAATTAAGTTTTTATTGCTCATTTCGAATTATTTATAAGAATGAGAGGTCGCGTATAGCGTGGGTGACCTGATACATTTCCGATGTTTTCGTATTTAATTTGGAACAATACTATTTTATTATAACGAGATAAAGTAGCCTATTTTCCGATTTCATTTCCATTCGTGTGCACATTAAATACTTTATATTGGGCATGAATACAAGAGAATTTATTAATTCAGAACATAGCACCACGTGTGCAAGTAACGCAATTTTGGTGTTAAGCGTCCAGATGTGCGTGGGCTGGGAGGAAACTTCCCCTCATCATTTTTTTAAGCGCGCGAATATGAGTCACGTGATGTAAATATATCGTGGGCTCTCGAGTCCCGAGGCGTAAAAATAATGGAATTATGTCTTTCCAGGCAAGTCCTTTATTCATGTAACATAATGCTTACTTCATAAATGAACACTGAGTTGCATTTCGACGTAATTAACCGCGAATATGGGTCTGAGGAACTTGTAATTTTATTTTTGCTTCTCGTGTTGAAATGCCGTAATCACGATCACATCCCAAACTACGTTAATAATTTTCTAGAAAATTATCCATTGTATACCATTTTCAAGTGCTCGGCAGGCACACTTACCATGCTCCGATTTTGTTGATTTTAATAGCATCGAAACGACAATAAAACGAACTTTTGATCGGTCGGGAGTACAATATTGACAAATCGCCTCAAAAAAAGATTTCGTGAATTGAATTGTTCAACTTACAAAAAATGCCGGATATATCGAAATGCCAACAAAGCATGAAAAAATAATATTAATAATAAAAATTTTCAGCGTAACGTCAAAACACGGGAAATTTACGTTTATGAAATTGATAAAATGAACACACACACGCACATTATATCAAACCAATAAAAAGGATATCTGCTTCCAAAATATTTAAAAATTATTACACAAAATTAAATAGCCAGTGTATGACGTTACCGTTAATTTTAAAAGGGGTAACCAAAAATATATGAATATAAATATAAAGACATGAGTATGACAAATATATAAAAAATGTAAAATAATTTGTCTTTTATTCATGGTGGGTGGGTAATTTTAACGCGCGATAAAGTCTCCCTCTTTTGACCTTAATCTCCTGACATTTTTACAAAAATCTCCTGACATTTTACCTGTGGCCAATCACATGTATGACATATGTTAGTTCTGAAATGACCAAGTTTGTGTCAAGTGAACATAACACTCAATTTGTCTCTCTCCCGTTCACTTGCACAAATCAATGAATAAGTGTAACAATTGTTGCCTTGAATAAGACAATTATAACAGCTCACAAATATTGCAGCTACATTATCATACCTATTGTGTTCATTTCTAGGTGTCAAAGAATAGGAATTTAGCTCCATTAAGGGCGTGAAAGTCATCAATTAATTCTTTAATAATCTTGATATTTTACTATTTCGTTTCGTGTCTTTGTCGCCGAAGTTCAAAATTTGTAATTATCGTATGGCGAAGATACGGCAAATGTAAATTGCAACCGACCGTGTGAAGAAACTCGTCCTAAAGAAACGCCGTACAACGGCAAAACTTCATATCTGCTGGACCAAGTGTTTGTTTTTACAACTTCCAACACACATTATTATTTTGTTAACAATCCAATGGCTTACCACATTATCGTGAAAAACTTATAGTGATAGGGCCTAGGCTAGATAGAATGCAGAACGAAATTGTGTTACTAAAAATTACAAAGCAGAAAACTTCCAAAAAATGCTGGGGCTATTTGCAACATGTGGTAAGACAACCCGGAGACTATTTGCCACATGTGACAAGTCTCCGTACCGCAATTATCAACCGATTTCAATGAAACTTACAGATTACGATAACTTTAATACTATCTCAGAGTAGGCAAAATTTCGGCCACTTCCGGTTAGCGGTTTAGGGGATATCAGGTTACCACACATTTCATGTGGCACGGCTACAGACCACAATTATCGCCCGAATTCAATGAAACCTACAGATTATAATAACATTAATCTACCGTGCGTTCGATTACTGGCGCCGCGCTTCCTCGAGCCTCCACGAGTGCGTTCGGGTTACCGATGACGTCATTTAAACGGCTTACTCGCGCCAGGCCGAAGTAACCTGCCCACGGAGCCGGTTACTTCGGGAAGTATCCCATAATCCAATTATTCAGTATGGCAGCAAATAAATTTTTTGATCGAAGTTATTATTTGCAGTTTAAGTTTAGTCGACGGAAGAATTATTGTTGACACTTTTCTCTGATTAAAGATATCGTGTTTCAATTTCACAGTATTTTTGTTTTTATTTTAGTGATTCTACATCTTTGGTGCAACGATTCTAGGAGTTAGAAACGGACTACTCAGCGTCCTTTCAATTGCCCAAATGCAAGTTTTATCGTAGAACTGATATTAACTATTTTTTTTATTACTGGTCAATTTCCCAAATCATTGTGTGGATTCATAACTTGTGTGAAATGCCATTACTTCTTCGGACAAGTTAAGGGTATCTAATTTTAACAAATTCACATACTGGTAACTTCAGTAAGAAATATATCAAACAGTCGTCATAATTTCAAAAATCCCAAACGAATCCACCGAGGATTGTTCACCGACACCGCGTCCGCCATTTGGAATATATACAATCCATAAAAGAGCATCCGATTCGTATGGAAAACTTAATTAAATCTTTTGTCTCTTAATTAGTTTATTACTACTCTTACCGCATATACTTATCAACACTAATCCGAGATTGATCAAGAGACAAAAGATAGGTCTATTGATACCTAATTGATTGTTAATTGACTCCCTGTCATTCAACCGAGCGAAATGGACCGTAACGCGTCTATACGGTGTGGAAATCAACGCTTTGTCATTATAACTATAAAAAATTATTGCCAAAGGTAAAAAAGAATCGCCATGTAGGAATGAATGAATGAAATGGGGTTTAACGTCCTACGCTTAAGCACCTAACCTGGGCTAATTGAAGACAGGCATACGCCAAGCTAGTGTGCTATGAGGGAAATTTTGCCCGGGCAGCAACTGAATTCCAACTGCCAAGGGTTCTTTTACGTGCACGCCAATGTGTACACGGGACCTCGGTTTTTTGTCCCATCCGAACTACTAGGCAGCTGTCCTTGTCAGACCCTCCTTCTGCATCACTGACAAGGGGAAATCACGCCGGAAAATCGAGATAAACTTTCTCGGCCAATGCAGGGATCGAACACTCGACCTCCAGGCTAGCGAACAAGCGCCTTGTCCACTTAGCCACCGTAATCGCCATGTAGGAAAAAGTTATCGCCAAAAAATCCGCCAGATTGAATATTTTATCGCCAAGATAATATTTTTATCGCAATTGGCGGAAATGGCGATCGACAGCGTGAGCCATGGCTAAAGAGAACATACTGGGCTCCCAACAAGTAGGACTTCCCCCTCTTGAAATTTGGTATCTAGTTGAAGGAAAATACAAGAATTCTTCAAAACACAGCGCCATGTATAAACCCAGACCAGCGTAAATCGAATTCGATGATCACATACTACAGCCTGGAGTATGACCCAGTGAATTTTTGCGGTCGGTGTATGATATCTAGGCCATAATTAAAAGATTGTTTGTTTGCCCAAACGCTACCTACCCCTTAAAAAGCTGCCTACTCAAATTCTTTTATTGCCGTTTTTGAAGGATTTCTTTTTAAACAGCATTATTTTTACGCTTGACAATGACACCCAAACGCGAAATAATCGGTCGGGAGATTGAACAGCCACTGTCATGTCTATACATAGTAACACCAAACACGAAACTGGTTTCGTAAAATCTCGTTTTTTATCGTCAAAGTCTGCCCCCCCCCCAAAAAAAGGATTTGCCTACCTACCTACTCATATCTAATCATCACGAGTCAGGTTTGTGCAAACTGAAATATTTTTAACCCTGGCCTGATTGTCCTTTATCTTGGGCGCCTTAACTGGACAGCCCCGATTGTTACGGGAAATTTACAATATTCAACAAAATTTAAAGTCTTCTATTATGCATAAAATTCTATCCTTGGGGCTTTATTTCGCTTATCCGGATTTAATAGTTCCAATAACATGTCAATGAAAACGTCAGTATATATTAATGTTTATTGGTGGATTATTGTCTGGGCCCAGTTTCTCGAAATCTTAACTAAAGATAAAATCCAAATTTTAGTAATTTGATTGGATAATATTAGATTGGTTTAGTGCTTAACCAATAATATCTTAGTTAAAATCCCGTGAAACAGGCCCCAGCTCGTCGTTATTGAGCATAATTGTTTTGCGGTGTTATCTCCCATTTTGATACCCGAAGAAAAGCACCGCGCCGTTCGATTACCCGTTCCAACTGCGCATGTCGAAACATACTCGGGGAACCTTGTCGAGTAAGCCCGGAGTAAGTAATCGAACGCGATCAATATCTCAAACTAGCCAAAATTTCGGCCACTTCCGGTTAGCGGTTTCCGAGATATCAGGTTACCACACATTTCATGTGGCACGGCTACAGATCACAATTAACACCCGATTTTATGGAAACTTACAGATTATAATGACATTAATCATATCTCAAACTAGCGAAAATTTCGGCCACTTCCGGTTAGCGGTTTCCGAGATATCAGGTTACCAAACATTTAATGTGACACGGCTACAGACCACAATTATCACCCGATGTCAATGAAACTTACAGATTATAATAACATCAATAATATCTCAAACTAGCCAAAATGTCGGCCACTTCCGGTTAGCGGTTTCCGAGATATCAAGTTAGCACACATTTCATTTGGCACGGCTACAGACCACAATTATCAACCGATGTCAATGAAACTTACAGATTATGATAACATTAATAATATCTCAAACTAGCCAAAATTTCGGCCACTTCCGGTTAGTGGTTTCCGAGATATCAGGTTACCACACATTTCATGTGGCACGGCTACAGACCACAATTATCACCCGATTTCAATGAAACGTACAGATTATAATAACATTAATAATATCCCAAACTAGCCAAAATTTCGGCCACTTCCGGTTAGCGGTTTCCGAGATATCAGGTTACCACACATTTCATGTGGCACGGCTCGGACCACAATTATCACCCGATTTCAATGAAACTTACAAATAGCCACTGCCTTCATATAAACACTTAAATTGTATCAGAGTTCTCATACCTTTCAAACATTTGTAATTGTATAGCTTTCATAGTTATAAACATTTGTAATTGTATAGCTTTCATAGTTATAAACACTTAGTACATTGATTTTTTAAAGCAATTGTCTTTGTCATTATTATCATATTAAATACAGGATAATTAGTTATAGATTAAGACTTTTAAACATAAACATGTGATAATCTCTACTAAGAAGAAGTCCGCCGCTATTGGAATACTATAAATATGGGTATCGACTAACCCAACCCTTACCCAACCCTAACCCAACCCTAATAATAGATATCGGTGGACTAATGAACACACGGGGGGGGGGGGGGGGGCTGCGTGCAGTATCATGCAACCAGTCATTAAGTCAACTAGCGTGGTTTCGAATCCCCGGTTGTACGTGACAATCAGGGGCCATATTTCAGGAAAATACGTTCCGACAGACGCAAATATCGAAAGGAACCAAGATCTGTGGGTTGTAAACAGACATGTCAAGTTTTCTTAAAATCGGTTCAAAATTGTGACCTCTATAAGGTCCATAAGCATAAGCTAAAAACGTGATTTTTCGTACAATCAGGGGCCATAATCTATGAAGTTTCGATCCAAAAGCAGCCGAGATCTTTTGGGGGTAAACCTATATTTCAAGTTTCGTGAATCGGGTAAGAATTGTGACCTGTAGAGAGTCCACAAACAATTGATTAACTTCAACTTCAACTTTTTTATTTGCATATTACGATTACCTCCATTAAAAATTACAGATACATTATAAGTAATTATAACATACATGCACACAAAAAAATATATTTGACATGGAATGCTTTATGGGGATAACGTGATATAATGTATGACAATGAGATGAAAATATGTAGAAAAAGTATACCCTTGTACCAGGGATGTCACTAACTTTTCAAGTAACAGGAAATTTTGGTAAAGTAAGCGGCAGCAAATTTTAAGAGTCGCATGTCCAAATCTACAAACAAACCAAACCGTTGCGATCGCGTTATGGCTCATGGTCCCACAGGCGCCGTACGAATGAAAAGGAGGTTTTTTTTTCAGAAATTAGGCCTAAATAAAGCTTGTGGTGCATGCTGAACATTTCTATTTTAGATTGTTAAATACCTACATGGGAGATGACTTTAATAGATAAACTTTTACTTTTTTTCATATCCTATATTTGTTAATAATATTTTTATTATATCAAAAATAAAAGTAAGACAAGCATGTACAGCAATGTAGAAAAGGCTAGGTTATTACACTAAAACTATTTCAAAATCGTTCTTGCCGGACATATTTACCGAAAATAAAGGGGCATCAAATTTGTCGTTATTTAAGAAGACGGCTTCCGACTATAATAAAAAAAAATACCAGTCAACAAAAAATCATATTAGTACGGTATTCAAATTTGCGTCTGTAATATTCCTACAAAATTAGAAAACGTGACGACCCGTACATCTGCTTCATATCCACGTCAAAGCATTCCTCTCAAATTGCGTGTCTTCGTTTAGACGACAGAACACGAAGGCAATACGTAAGTGCTGCGAATAGCTCGTGATGTCAAAAGATTGTTTGTCTTCTTTATAAAATAGTAATTTAGATTTCCATCGGGGAACCATCGACGCCGGTAGGAAAGCATCCATGCTCGCCATGTTGTTATTATTTGCTCACGTGACACCTTTTTCCCGCCAAGATGAAACCTCCTTGTTAGGCATTTTGCAATGCGAGCGGCTCGTGGAAAGTGCCATTTTAGCCGTGTTTCTAGTTTGTTAAAAGGAGAATAATTAAACTGGCGTGATATATCTGATAGCAGTGCATAAATCGAAGGGAATCTTTCGTATGATAAGAGCCGACGGAGTATTTTGTTGTCCAGTGAATTGTTAGGCATTTTGCAATGCGAGCGGCTCGTGGAAAGTGCCATTTTAGCCGTGTTTCTAGTTTGTTAAAAGGAGAATAATTAAACTGGCGTGATATATCTGATAGCAGTGCATAAATCGAAGGGAATCTTTCGTATGATAAGAGCCGACGGAGTATTTTGTTGTCCAGTGAATCGAAAAGGATTAAAATATTGGGTGTCGGTTGGGAACGCGTGCTCTATTCCTACATAGTACGAGAAGTGAAATAGTACGAGAAGGGAAATGGTTCTAGCTAAAAACAAACTCTATGTTGACATTAAGAATGAATGAAAAATACAAATTTCATGAAATAGCCATGTACTAGTAGCTGGGCAATCGGACGTACATCTTGGCGTTTCGAAATTAAATTAGTTTTATTTTATTAAAATTAAATTACAGATTTTTTTTTAGCTGAAAAGTAGCCGGAAATTGAGCTAATGTAAACGGCGAAATTTGCCGGTTGCCGGCTTCTAATGACATCGCTGCTTGTACATATGATATCAAATATAAAGATTTAACATAAAAATTAAAATCAGTTTATTTAGTGGTCTGACATCTGAACATAATAATTATAACCATAGCAGTAGGCTCCCTTTACTTAGAGGCTGGATAATCTGGAATTGCAGTACAGGACGTCAGGAATTAAAACCTTAAATGTTGGGACTAAACCAAAGTCTATAGATTGGTCTAACTCTAACAATTAATAAAAAGAGGTAAAATTGTTTGCTTTAACGAGGACAGTGGTCAGTAAACACCTAAGTGGGAGAACGGACTCGTATAGGCGTCTGTTTGTGTAGCCAGTCAAGCCAGTGGTGACATAAAATGCAAAATGGAAATGTCTTCACTGCACAGACAACAAATCTACGAAGTTTAGCCACGTCAGAAGAAGAATGTACATGTAGGCTACTGGTCTATATAATTTGACAACATATAGATAGATCATTATCTAATTTACATAATCTGTAGATTTTATGTGATATTGCGTCTTCTTTCCTTAGTAATTTCAATTTGTGATAAATATTGTTTAAAGGGCCAATCCCGATAACTTTTTGTGGAATAAAACTGATTAATTTTGTGTAATCATTTAAAACCCATTATCTAAGGCCGATCAACTAACCCGATTTTTGTGATACGCTTGTAAATAACTTAAACCTGACAGTCTGCATCTGGAAATGGAGACCTTTGTATCATACAGTATCTGGATAAAACCAGACTATTTTCTATAAAAATAATATGTAGGTAAAATTTACCCTTTGTTATCAAGTACAGTACATGGGTCATTCACTGTATAGACCTCTCAAGCAACTTTAATCGATTATAAGGTCACCAAATGAAAAAAATGACCATCAATCTTAAAAGGGTTATCGTCCGGATAAGCAATTTTGGCGTTCACGTCCAAATGACTCAATATTTTGAGTTGAAATTTTGAGACAAGGTATATACACCATTCCCCTATATTTTGGCGTTTTATTTTCATACATTCTCAGACTTTTATTTTTGAGCCTCTGTATAAAACGGGACTGTCCCTTTAAATTTAAAGGGCCAATCCCGATAATATTTTGGAGAATAAAACTGCTTAATTTTGTCTTAAAATCCCTTAAAATCCTCTACCTTAGGGCCAAACAACTAACTTAAAGGACCTAAGTCCGTAACTCAAAATCTTTGACATCGATAACACCAATTCATTATTGGTCTTGATGATGTAAACTTACTGGGAAAAGATGAGCTTCTGATATCCGATATATTTAAAAGATAAAACTCGAGGGAAGAGGCTAGGCACATTGCACCAAGTTAAATGGCATATTAGACTGGAATAACCAGACGCTGGAAATTAGCACTCGATTGAGACAGCATGGCTTATTTCGCCGAACATATAACTGATTTTAAATTGGAGTAAAAACAGAAATCAGTTTATATACATTCATATTACAGTATTATATGCGTTGTGAACCACTTTTGTCAATTTCTAGGTCCCAAATGTTAGCGATTTAGCTTATTTAAACCTGTCAGTCTTTGTCTGGATATGGAAACCGGTGTCCCGGCTGTATTATGCGGTGTCTGGTAAAACCAGCTTTTATATTTATAATAATAATGTGTAGGTGAAATTTATCTACCGGGCGTTATCACAACACATTGGTCCTTCATTGTAAAGACCTGTAACGAAAGGGATAATTGATTATTAAGTCAACCAACGAAAATCTGACCCAAAATCTTAAAAGGGTTACGTGTCCGCCGTCCGGATAAGCAGTTTTGACGTTCACGTCCAAACGACTCAATATGAGCTGAAATTTTGACACAAGGTAAATACATGATCCCTCTATATTTTGGAGCTTAAATTTCATACATACTCAGACTTTCTTTTTTGAGACTCTGTTCAAATGGAGATAGTCCATGGAGATAGTTCCTTTAAAAATGAGAGCTAAGAGTATACCTATGGTATCCTATTAATTATTATACTGTTCAGACACTTACTGGTAGATTTAAACCAATTCAAAATCGCTGTTTTTTTTAAAGACAGCTTCATGCTGCATTCACCTGTACTCTCAGCCAAACCAGATTCTGACCTTATATCCGTAATACATGTATATGCATTCAACAATTCGTAATGGCAGTCAACTTCAATCTAGCCGTTTTGTTGGCATAAATCCTCCTGACAAAATGATATCTTTGCCACTTGTTTCCAATATTTAAATTATTTTGCTTGTTGATGTTTGTCCTCCGACTCCATGCGAGCAGCATGGATTGACAAAATTTGAATTGAATATATCTTTGTAACTACCAGGTATTAACCAGAATTAAACCATTTTTATTCTGATATTCCTATTAGGGATTCGGGGGTTGGGTTGGGATGGCCTAGTGGTCTAGAGTGCGGCGCTTCGACCTCTAGCTGGCTGGTCACCTCTGGCTTGCGGCTATGGTTTCAAGCCCTTGGTGTGAGTGTATGTGGCATGGAGATAGGAGTGCTTTCTTAGCCTCGTGGGTTTCCTCCGGGCACTCCAGTTTCCTCCCACTGCTAAAGACCCCTACGTGCAAGCGATTATTGAAATAAAATTAAACCATATGAAGTCCTGAAATGACCTAGCTGTTTTGCGTGGACGTTAAACCTCATTTCTCTCTCTCTCTCTCCCTATTCGGGATTCATCTTTCACAATATGGCTATTTACAGTGCTAAAATAACGTAGTGGGGCTTTAATTATTAAAGTTGAATAACTCTTTTGAGAATAACTCCAGCAGTTATGCCCCTTTATTACAAATCTTTGTTAAGATCGGCTGCCCCAATTACTGTAGGCTACCATTGGATCATTATGAAATTTTGAAGGGTTCAGCATGGTAAAGAAAAGGCCCCATGGTGGATGTGACTCCTTTTCAAACTTGGGGCCGGGTGGTGACTTAATTGTCTTACATGTGCACTTTAGATCATAAAGCGCCCAACCTTGTAGGTTTTCGTCAGTTTGGGAGTCACAGTGGGGAAAACACTGGCTTGCTAGCCTGGAGGTCGCATGTGGGATTCCTGCATTAAAATAACATTGTCATTGTACCATATATTAGTCCAGAAAGGATGTAGTTTCTGTTGAGTGGGGGGGGGGATGGCCTAGTGGTCTAGAGTGCCGCACTTCAACCTCTAGCTGGCCGGCCACCTCTGGCTTGCAGCTGTGGTTTCTAGCCCTACGCGCAAGCGAATTATTGAAATAAAATTAAACCATATGTTAGACCCGAAATGACCTAGTTGTGTTGAGTGGACGTTAAACCCCATTTCTTTCTCTCTCTCTGTTGAGTGGATGCCAAACCCCATTTCTCTCCTTTTAAAAGTATTGTAATTTGTTCCACTATTTATCTTTACTCCATTGTTTTTTCTTCCAGTTCACAATAATAGACGACCAACAACAGAATAATCCTATTACAATAGGCTATGAACTTGGTAAATCTTGGATATAAACTAGGCCTATCATGAATTCAATATCTGCAGTAAACCAAGGTGAAGAGGCTCATCTATCCATCTCAGACACCGAGCTGAATACTATCGTAGAATCATGTGAAACGCTCGTCATAAAACAAAAGATTTCAGTTCAAAATATTATCTCCCTTTTTTCCAAGATAACGGGTTATAACTTGTTCTGTAAACAGATTGTGACCTATTGTAATCAGATCCTGCTTGACACGGAAACCACTAGCAACGCGATAATAACCGTCTGCAACTCAATAAAACCAAAAGATATTTACGTGGTGGTCGATCATGATGAAGCTACTGGATGTTCGACCTCGACCGCACAAAGTAGTCCGCTTTCCATCGAAATGATCACAAAAGCAATTGAAGTCAGTCAAATATTTAAGAACAGTTTGCAACCGTCAAATTTACAGTTACCCATAGCAACACAACTGAAATTAACCATGGCAACAAGTAAAACTGAATTACATGTACCAATAACAACAAGTAAACCTGAAATGCCCATGGTAACTAGTAAAACATCATTACCCAAAGCAACAATTGAGCCAAAAATAGCCACAAGTAATTGTGAACTACCCATAGCAACCAGTCAACAGAAATTATCCGTAGCAACCAGTCAAGAGAAAGTGTCTTTTGCAACCAGTGGATCCAAAAAAAGAGCAAAGAAAACTTCTACTAAAACAATAACAGGTGAAGCCATCCCTAATATAGGTCTTCCCCAGAGCTACACCACTGCCAACATACCTGATTTTAATTTGCTGCAGTGTAATTTAAAACCAAGACGCACAAGACCAAATAAGGAGCTGAGTGAATTGAGGACTGCGGCAACCGATTCATTACATTCATCTCCACCAGTAAGCACTTCTCTTAGTGTGTCTCTTTTATCCAGTGATGCAGTGTGTGAATCTGTGCCTCTTTTATCCAGTGATGCGGTGTGTAAAGCTGTGCCTGCTACATCAGGGGATAAAATATGCACAAACGTAAAAAATCAAATCCTTAAAAAATTAGGCCGGTTGCCAATAGCAACTTCATCTGTATGTTCTACAGGAGATACGTCTGGTGTGTCTCTTACATCCAGTGATCCCATGTGCAAAAGTGTGCCTCTTTTATCCAGTGGAACAGTGTGTAAAGGTGATACTTTGCCATCCAGTGACACAGTGTGTAAAGGTGTGCCTTTTACATCCAGTGATACAGTGTCTAAAGAATGTGTGCCTCTTTTATCCAGTGATACAGAGTGTACCATTCTCACGAAATCATCAGAACCTGTTCCAATAAATAACTCTGTGCAACTTACATCTAATCATGCAGCTTATGTATCTCTTACGTCCAGTGATATAATTTGTAAAAAAGATGTATCTCTTACGTCCAGTGATATAATTTGTAAAAAAGATGTATCTCTTACGCCCAGTGATACAGCTTGTAATGATGCGACTCCTAAATCGGATGATATAATGTGTCAAAACGCTGGAACATTGAGTCAAAGTCAAAGTTCAGTCATTGAGGTCAGAATAGAAAATGACCTTGACCTGAATGCTTTAGGAGGTGAAGGTGATATTATACTAGTTTTGCAAGAGGGTGAGACATTGGAATTTAATGATGTTACCAATCTATACAATGGAAATGGAAGCCAAAGATCTGGTGATAACATGGTGTCTACCAGAAGGGTAACTGGCGAAACTTACTCAAGAATCATTAATGAAATTATACCGTATCAATGTGATCTCTGTCCGAAAAAATTTGAATATGAATCTTTTTTTCTGCGACACAAAAAAACACATGTACGTTACAAATGCGATCGCTGTCCAAAGACATTTAGGGCTAAAGCTTTTTTATTACGACACAACAAATCACACGAAAATAAAGCTGCTCGATTGGCCATGAAACAGAATCAGAATTTCATCTGTGATACCTGCGGGAAGGTTTTCAAAAAACGGGATCGATTACGGGACCATAAGTTGATCCACCTGGATCACAAACCTTTGGCTTGTCCATACTGCGATTACAGGTGTGTGAAACAGAATTACATGAAGAGTCACCTGATTAAGCACGTTGGCAAGAGAACGCATCAGTGCGCGGAGTGTGGAAAGTGTTTTAGTCGAATAGAGACCCTACGCAGCCATTCGTTCCTCCATGAAAATCCCCCAAGACAATTCACCTGTGACATGTGCCCAAAACGCTTTTCACAGCGGAGTGCGATGTATTATCACAAAAGGGAATTTCATCGTAAACCGCAGAAGTTTCCGTGTATGGTTTGTGGCCGGGTCTTCAAAAGAAAAGAAGCTGTAAATTCACATATGAGGCGGCACACAGGTGAAAAACCGTACACTTGTAAAACTTGTGGAAAAAAATACCGACATGCATCAGCCTACTATTCCCACATTAAAACATGTGATGGGAAAGAAGAAGAAGAAGAATCATCATCAGTTGACCCTGAAGAAGAAGATTAGATACACAATGAAGTTCTCAAGTACGTTTACTATCAACAATTTTATCTCAAGTAGGCCTACTATCAACAATTTTATCTCAAGTAGGCCTATTAACAATTTATCTCAAGTTAACCTACTATCAACAATTTATTTCAAGTAGGCCTATCAACAATTTTATCTCAAGTAGGCCTATTAACAATTTATCTCAAGTTAACCTACTATCAACAATTTATTTCAAGTAGGCCTATCAACAATTTATTTCAAGTAGGCCTACTATCAACAATTTAACTCAAATAGGCTGGCCTAGATGTCTAGAATGCCACACTTCGACCTCTAGCTGGCCGGCCACCTCTGGCTTGCGACTGTGTTTTCAAGCCCTGGTGTGAGCGTATGTGGCAAGGAGATAGGGGCGCCTTTTCAACCTCGTGGGTTTCCTCCCACTGCTAAAGACCCCTACGCGCAAGCGAATTATTGAAATAAAATTAAACCATATATGTTAGTCCCGAAATTGCCTAGTTGTGTTGAGTTGACGTTAAACCCCATTTCTCTCTCTCCCTACTATCAACAATTCATCTCAAGTATCTTTATCTTGAGTACCTTAGGAATAAAATATGATTCCTGGCTAAACATTCTACTTTTCTGTACTAACACTGGGCTGATGAAAAGGTACATATGCCATGCAGTGTGTTATTCTGGAAACTTTGCCTTATCAGCGGCAATTCCTGCTACCAAACGTTCTTGTATGTGAATGCCAACATGTTCAAATTATCTCAATTTATATTTTTATACGCTCAAATTTTCACGTGGACGTATACTATCGTCGCCACTGTCAGTCTGTTTGTAGAAATTCTACAGGTCACATTATTTATCCGAATTTGACGAAACTTGAAAATACAATTCTATCCAACAGATCTTGGTTCCTTTCAATATTGGTATGTATCAGATTGAAATGTCCTGTATTACGCAAATGCATGCAAATACATGTAGTGTAAAAGTATGTAATACCAAGGTTGTGCACCCTCTAAAAGTCACAAAATTCGATCCGATATGAAACTTAAATTGGAATATTAACCTTTATCTCTGGGCAACCACTTGTTTTTTCTGTCTTGTAACTTATGTGAATGGCATGAACACACAATGAGAATAATTCCATACAGAATTTTGAAACTTTAAAACAAGTCCAACTCCAGGGAATATTTTAACCGGGTTCGTATCGCAATTTGAGTCCTAAACGTCAGATTTTGCGAGCATAAAACCCTGCTTCAGCGCGAATCAAAGTTTTGAAAATTAATTTTAACTTTAACTTTAAAACCATTCAGTATCGTAAAACACATCAAAACAAATCTCAAATCTCGCAATTTTATTGTCTTTACAATATTCCCTGTCCCACTCACCTCCAATACCATGGCATAGAGGAACATTTAAGTCTTCTATTTTGGGGATTGGTCTTTTCACTCATTTTTTAAAATGTGAAATGAAGTAAATTTCTATTTTTAATTTTCAGTATATGGAAACAGATTCACTTGAAATGGCTAGCTCTGTATAATGGTGATTCTAAAATTTAAAAATACATTATTATTCATTCAAATTACTCTATCCCGAGCGAAGATATTGGCCTTTGAAGGTTTGACAAGATGTGTGCATTAATTGCAACCAGCGTACTGGTTGTTAGAAGCGCAGTCTCACTCCTTCATTTTTAAATTAAATCAAAATATGGCTGACTGTTCTAATCTATTTAATATCGGAGATATCCGATGACATCGAGAGTTGATTATGGTCTTGTCATGTTAGTAAATGTCAAATCAATAAGGTCAGTCATTGAGTCAGGTGGGGATGGCCGAATGGTTAGTATCATTCTGCACACAGCGTTCCACCTACGTCATTACCAGAATGAAACACTGTGCTTATTCGAGTCCATTTTAAAACGCTCGCGTCATCATTTTGGGGCGGGCCATGGAGGTGTGGGCAGGACTTATTGAACTTACGTCACCTGTGTTTACAAAACAGAGTGAAAATAGACCGTCGCACATGGTTTTTGTAAACACAAAGTCAAATTTCAAGTTCTGCCACTCGGCTAAAAACGATATATAATATGTGCTATGGGTAATATTGCAATACATTCTTTACCATTGTAAACTGTCTTTAAAGTTTCAATATGTTTATCTTTCAAAACAAGGCCTAGATACGCCTAAAAAAATTTTCGCAAATAAAACCGCATCTGTGAACTTGTCGTCTATGGGGGCCGCCATGTTGAATAATTAAGGGACTTTTTTGTGGTTCGGCTCTGGATCAGTTTGACATCTTTCATACACACAACGGCTAAATAAACATATTTAATTTTATTCAATATGACAATAGAAGAGAAATAAATACTTCTCAAAACTTCTAAAAGCATACTCGGTGTTATCGACTAAAAATGTCGGTTAATTAGGTTAGGGCCTATTCTCAGCCGAAGCTAGCAGTAGATAGGCAGCCTAAGTTTGGGATGTGGTTAATATGTTAGCGCTGTATCATAAGGCCTGCCATTGAGTCAAATGGCTTGGTTTCGAATCCTGGTTGTATGTGACAAGGAATAGGGTCACCTGTCCAACCTTGTGGGTTTTCTCCAGGGCCTCCCACTGCTTAAAGGGCCAATCCCGATAACTTTTTGGGGAATAAAACTGCTTAATTTTTTTGTTAAAATCATTTAAAACCCATTATCTAAGGCCGATCAACTAACCCGATTTTTGTGATACGCTTGTAAATAACTTAAACCTGACAGTCTGCATCTGGAAATGGAGACCTTTGTATCATACAGTATCTGGATAAAAACCAGACTTTTTTCTATAAAAATAATATGTAGGTAAAATTTACCTTTTGTTATCAAGTACAGTACATAGGTAATTCACTGTATAGACCTCTCAAGAAACGTCAATCGATTATAAGGTCACCAAATGAAAAAAATGACCATCAATATTAAAAGGGTTACGTGTCCGGATAAGCAATTTTGGCGTTCACGTCCAAATGACTCAATATTTTGAGTTGAAATTTTGAGACAAGGTATATACACCATTCCCCTATATTTTGGCGTTTTATTTTCATACATTCTCAGACTTTTATTTTTGAGCCTCTGTATAATACGGGACTGTCCCTTTAAGACCCCTACGCTAAATCGATTTATTGAAATAAAAATAAAACTATATGTTAGTTACGAAATGACCTAGTTTGTGATGACAGGATGTTTAGCCCCATCTCTCTCTATGTTGTTACATTGGGGTTCTAGTACTTGAAAGAGAGAGATGGAGAAATGGGCTTTAACGTCCACTCAACACAACAAGGTCATTTCGGGACTAACATACATGTATGGTTTGATTTTTTTCCAATAATTCGCTTGCGAGTAGGGGTCTTTAGCAGTGGGAGGAATCCAGAGTGCCCGGAGAAAACCTGAGAGGTTGAGAAGCCGCCCCTATCTCCATGCCACATATGCTCACACCAGGGTTAGAAACCTCAATCGCAAGCCAGAGGTGGCCGGCCAGCTAGAGGTCAAAGAGTGGCACTCTAGACCACTAGGCCATCCCCCCCCCCCCCTTAGTACTTGAAAAATTTAAAGAGATGTATTAGGCTGTTCTTGTAATAGTTTATAAATATATATTGAAAAATGGATAGATTGAAAATTTCATTCAAATTACTTTTTTTGAAGATGTAGTGTAAATAGTTTTTTCATCGTTTCAACGGTACTTGACAACTGATACAGTTATCCATTTTTTCGCTCAATTTCGCAGGTTTTCAAATCCATTTAGGTCTCAGTCATCAAGTCATCTACAAAATTGTTTATAGGCTTGTCATGTGAAGAATTGTTTTTATAATAATTTATATAATCCCAAGAAGAGGACGATAAAAACCTCACACACAATAGGAAAAGAGGGACTGAAGAGTCTCCACAACGTACAATGCAGGCAAGTTTGGATCTCAGTGATGCATCCGAGGAAAAACAGGAACCAGTCCTTGTAAATAAATTATAGTAAAAAAATCACCGGTAACAAAGTTTACAAGATATAAAAAGGATTTATCCAGGATGCATAAGGAAATGTATAAATTTGCCTATTGCAGGTCTTTCTTTATTAGGCCTGAAATGTTATCTAAATTATTAATTAGACATTAATTAACTTATCCAAACCATAATCAGCGCTCATTCATGTTTAAATCAAGAAATGGATAATCAAGACTAATCGGGAAATTGTCTTTACATTATCTATTTTTTTTAAAACTATTATAGTGAGAACTGCCAGCTCTTTATCTAATCTCCTATAATGCCCCTTTAGTAAAGAGCCTTTACATTATCTAGTTTTGAACTATTATAGTGTGAACTGTCAGCCCCTTATCTAATCTCCCAGACAGTGGCATAATGTATCTTAAAGCTTATAATAAAGTATCAAATATGTGATACATGTCATAACGTAAAAGACTTAAGGACTCATTTTGCTGTGGGGGGGGGGGGCTAATGGTTAGCACGTGGTGATGTATCATAAGTTTACTCTTACTGGCATGGTTTTCGAATCCCTGGTTGTAAGTGACAACTTAGTGTGTTTTCTCCCACTGCTAACGACCCCTACGCGGAAATGAATTTTTGAAATAAAATTAAACCATATGGCTGAGACGTTAAAAATGGGGATACAGTGGTTATTTAATTATTAAATTATACAATAATATTGTTTGTTATGAATGATAAATTAAACTTTTTTTTGAAACGTTAAGTATTTTTATCTGTGACTTATAAATTAGTATTAATCATCCAAAAGTGTGGTGGGCGTGGTCAGTTTCCTAGGTCTCTTTGTTATAAAACTGGCGTCAAAGGGGTGTAGACGGGCATCAAGGATGTCAAAGGGTGTGCATGGGCATGAAGGATGTTAAGACACATGTCAAGGGGTGTAGACAGGCATGGAGGATGTCAAGGGGTGTAGACATACATGAAGGATGTTTAGACACATGTCAGGATGTGAATTGGTACAAGATGGGTGTTAAAGATGGCCATCCACCCCCCAGACAAGTTTAGGAACAATAAAACTAACATCTGTATAGTATTTATTCATCGAATAATCATCTTGTAAATAACAAAACAAAACCCCAAATACAAATTAGCTTATAAACAGGAGCCGCAGTGGCTCAGTGTGTAAGGCATTAGCTCACCAACCAGGAGGTCTGAGGTAGGATCCCAACGTAGGCCGAGAAACTTCCCTATCCCTGGACAGCTGTAATTCAAAAAATATTAAAGGGCATAGCCCAACTGTCCATTCAAAATTCCCCTCAGTTTTGGAGTCCATTTCTTGAAATTTATCGTGGCCTGGTACCGTGCCCAGAACAGTACACTTTTCGCTGCCAAGTGTAAACATGCTTTAGACATAGTATAGCATACATTTAATAAGGAATATGTTAATTAAATAGTAAGATAACATAATAGGAAATATATTAATTTAATTTTATTACAACAATTATCTCATTCGTGAATATAAAAAATAAATTTAGTTTTTGAATTTCTAAAACAAAGGTCATCTTCAGATGTCAAAATATGACATAACTTAACCACAGTAAAAGGCCCAAATTACTAAGCCTATTCTAAAAATTCAGGTATATTTTTAAGTGTATACAGGTCGAATTCTATGGAATACAATAACTTTATTACTGAGTGATGCTTCTTCAATATATATCAAGCAATGATAAAAATATAAAATGCAACGAGCAAATTCGATTTATGCTTTAAATATTTTTCATATTATATGATAAGACTGATTCCAATAGGGATTTTTTTTCATTCCCTTTTATAACGACGGGGTTCACCAAACTTAGAGCTGTTCTTAACAAAACAAAACAAAACATACAATAAACAGAAAACATAAAAACACTTAAAACTACATTTAATAATAAATAGTACTTGAGCTGTTATTCTACTTTTCATTTAATAAATCATAATCATTAATTATTCATAGCTTCATTAATTATTCATAGCTTCATTAATTATTCACGGTTTCATTAATTATTCACGGTTTCATTAATTATTCACGGTTTCATTAATTATTCACGGTTTCATTAATTATTCACGGTTTCATTAATTATTCACAGTTTCATTAATTATTCACGGTTTCATTAATTATTCAAAGTTTCATTCTATTATACATATATTCATCAATATAGCAATAGAGAGCCTGGCGACGGAATATTATAGTTTTCAAATGAGCCGAAAAAAAACAAATACAAGTCCTGTGTAAACACTGGCATGCATGTAAAAGAACCCTTGGCAGTTGGAATTCGATATAAGAATAGGCTGTAGTGTCACTGTCCGGGCAAATTTCCCTTATGCACACTGTATGGCATACATGTATGCCTGTCTTCATTAGCCCAGTCAGTGGAGAAAAGTAGAATGTTAAACCCCATTAGCCACTGCTAATAATAAAGACACATGGCTACCAAGACCGGGTTACAAATACAGAGTTACAGATCAAACTCTCAACCTACTCATTATAACCTGTACATTGTTCCTGAGGCCCTGCCACCTGGGGCCTGTTTCACGAAATTTTAACTAAGATACAATCCGATTTTAGTAATTCGATTGGATAGTATTAGATTGATTTTAGTGCTTAGCCAATCAGATTTAAGTATGTACTAAAATTTGGATTTTATCTTAAGTTAAAATTTCGTGAAACAGGCCCCGGGACCCTTATTCACGAAATCTTAAACTAAGTTACAACCAAAATTTTAAGAAATACTGCAACTTCATTGGATATATCCAAATTGATTTTAGTGGTCAGCCAATCGAATTGCAGTATTTCTTAAAATTTCGATTGTATCTTAGTTTAAGTTTTCGTGAATAAGGGCCCAGGTCATCACAAACAACAATTTTTAATGAAGCATACAACTCCTGCAATTTTCAGTTATTCAACATTTATGATAATATTCTATGTCTTCATCAGTGTACAAGGTCCATCAAATTCCGATGGGCTCTAAGTATTACCTTTGGATATTGCTTGTAACATCACAGTTATACCTGAAAAATTGCTGATTATTGCCACAGATGAGCTTATTTTACATTGTTCCTAGCATACTCCTCGCAGTGTTCCGTTTGATTAGACCTAATCCCACTACTCACTGCTGGACTGAGTGCTAAATTAACCAGCGCATAGCAGGATATTGCAGTAAAACTAATTGCATGACAAACGAGGCTATCGGCAATGACGTAAAGTAAACACTACTGTATGGAAACGAACAGACTTTCACTGTTTTTAATACTTTAAATCTTTGTCCAAAGTTTTAGGGAAGATCCAAGATTAAACGAAGGACTGTCATGTTACTGTACGTAAGTGGTAGATTTGATTGAACGAGAAGAATAGACACACTTCCTCAAAAGTTCAGTATCAGAAGCCAATCCAGCAATGGTCAGAGAGGGATTTCTCGGGCCATTGCTTCAGGAATATGTGTTCCTAGAGGTTAGATGGGTGCTAGGTGACAACAGGAGGACTTTAAACAATGTTGAACCAGAACAGTTGAAACATTGTTTAACCTGAGGACAGGAGGAATGAATGAATGAAATGGGGGTTTAATGTCCTACGCTTCTGCACCTAACCTGGACTAAGACGGGCATCACCATACAGTGTGCTATGAGGGAAATTTTTGCCTGGGCAGCAACTGAATTCCAACTGCCAAGTGATCTTTTCAAGCACGCCAATGTGTACACGGGACCTCGGTTTTTCGTCCTTGTCAGGCCCTCCGTCTGCATCACTGACAAGGAGAAACCACTTTCTCAACCAATGCAGGGATCGAACACCCGACCTCCAGGCTACTGAGCCAGTACCTTACCCACATAGCCACATGATCCCAAAGAGGACTTTAAACAATAATTTTTAAAGCCCCAATAACACTCTTGTTGTAACTGAATAATATGTTCCAATCTTTATTCTGGTCAACAAATTGTACTATTTTACAATATTTCAATTAAAAAATGATACAAATTTCATCTTAACACACCTAATTTGAAAAATTGGAAAAAATTAAACTACATGCCGTAACATGGTTTGAAAAGCCTTACGTAAGCACTTTCAAATGCAACTTGGATTTAAACATATTTTCGAACCCTCTGGACAAGTAAGATAGGTTGTAATGGATAATTTACACAACAGGTAGGACACTTAAACATCTTGTAGTTAGAATAAGGCTAAACAAAATTCTGGACCTGTCAAGCCAGCAAGAGTGTTATTGTCCCTTTAACTTTGAAGACCAACAGAAACTTAAACGATGTTTATCTACAGGACTGTTTTTAAACCCAAAAGACATTGAGGCTCCAAAGTTTACACAGTATTTAAACTAGAGGACAGCAACTGCATAAAACAATATTTGACCATTTCAGATTAAATAACAATATTCTTACATCAATCTTCTAATGCTATATATATATATATATATATATTAAAAAGTTATTTTTAAAATCACAAGATAATCATATATAAAAATCTAAAAAAACTGGCGATTTCGGCGTTCATTGTATTTATCTTCACAAAATGTTTTTGCTCCGTTGAGCTCCTCAGTGTGTATATAGACAACGTTTTGTGAAGATAAATACAATGAACGATGAAGTCGCCAGTTGTTTTTTATATAAATATATATTATATAAGTCAATATATACATTTACCTTCATATATATATATATATATATATATAGATAGAACTCAATGACTATTGAATACTGGGTTATTCAATGGTTCAAGAGAGTGTATCCTTACAACAGAGATACACTCGAGTGAACCATTGAATAATCCGAGCCGTATTCAGTGGTCATTGAGTTCTGTTCAGTTCTTATTCTTTAACTACGTGTAAAACTCAAAATACACTGTACTATCCAGATTATCATAAAAAATAACATTAAAATTCATAGGTTTCCCCATTTTTTCTTTCTTCGTTAACAACAATTGTGGTTAACAGAACACAGTTTTTATGGGATACAATCACTAGTTTATTCTAAGAGGATACTTGTCGAAACGTTGTGCTTTAGAATAAACTAGTTATTGTATCCCATAAAACCTGTGTTATGTTAATGTGTTTCCCAATCGCTAAATGCCACTAAAAGATTATAACAATATTGGTTGCCTAGTGGATGTTGGCATTACAGTTTGATGTAATTCAGAAAGTGACGCCATTATGGACAAAAGTAGTATGTGTCTAATAGTAAGTGCAGGAGGACCGCACTACCACAAAACAAAAAATTACAAGATAAACCCTTGGACAAGACAAAAAAAATAGACATTGCAAACAATAAACAATTATCAAATCAAGTGAATGGATCCGGGGGCCAGCCGTAAGCGCCCACTGCGCTGTACAGTCCCGGGCCTGTTTTGGTACAGGCTTTACTAAAATGATTTACAAAAAAGACGTAACAAAGAAAATGCGACCAATCTTGACAGTGGTCATTAAACACAACCACAGGTTATTCAATGGCTGTATTCAAGGATATTTGCTTGTCATTGCATGTAGTTATAGAATAAATTAAAATATATATCAAATAAAACCAGGATTCAAATAAAAATTAAAGCCAAAACAAACAAATGTGTACCGGTATATAAAACTATATGTTCTATCAACATTATATTCCTACATAAAGAATCATAAAAAAAATTCATAAAATCACATCTGTAACAGTATGTATACAAAGGTATCAAACATTGTTTTAAAATGCATCAATTCTAAAATGCTAATCATATAATATAAATAATAAAAGATTCCAATAAACTATACATATATGTAATAGAAAACAGTATGGAGCATACTATTTTTAACACAGTATGTAGCAAATATTCTGTAAAACAGCATGGGCCATACTATTTGTAAAACAGAATGGGCCATACTATTTGTAAAACAGAATGGGGCATAGTATACTATCTGTAAAATAACATGGGTCATACTATTTGTAAAACAGCATACTGTCTTTAAAACAGCATGGGCCATACAATTTGTAAAACAGCATACTATCTTTAAAACAGCATGGGCCCTACTATCTGTAAAACAGCATAGGTCATACTATCTGTAAAACAGTATGGGTCATACTATTTGTAAAACAGCATACAATATGTAAAACAGCATGGAGTATACCATCTGTAATGCAGCATAGAGCATACCATCTGTTAAACAGCATAGGCCATATTATGATACTATTCAAAACCAGTATGGAGCATACTATCTGTAAAACAGCATGGGATATACCATCTGTAAAACAGCATGGGCCAAACTATCTGTAAAACAGCATACTATATGTAAAACAGCATGGGCCGTATGATACTATCTGTAAAACAGCATGGAGTATACTATCTGTAAAACAGCATGGGGCATACTATATGTAAAACAGCATGAGCCATACTATCTGTAAAACAGCATGAACATACTATCTGTAAAACAGCATGGGCCATACTATCTGTAAAACAGCATGGGCCGTATGATACTATCTGTAAAACAGCATACTACATGTGTAAAACAGCATGGGGCATACTATCCATAAAGCAGCATGGGGCATACTATCTGTAAAACAGCATGGAGTATACTATCTGTAAAACAGCATGGGGCATACTATCCATAAAGCAGCATGGGGCATACTATCTGTAAAACAGCATGGAGTATACTATCTGTAAAACAGCATGGGGCATACTATATGTAAAACAGCATGAACCATACTATCTGTAAAACAGCATGAGCCATACTATCTGTAAAACAGCATGGGGCATACAATCTGTAAAACAGCATCAGACATACTATCTGTAAAACAGTATGGAGCATATTCATGTTTGCTATCTGTAAAACAGCAAAGAGCAAACTATTACTAGAAAATACTACCTAAATACAAAGCAAAATGATTTATAAAAATCAAAAAACATCAATGGACAACATAATTTAATAATTTATAATGTGTTCAGGAATATGAATAATTGAGTTAACATTCTATATCAACAAAACATCAACAAAACATGTACAAAACATGTACAAATTATACCAAAGGTAGCTTGTTATACGAACTCCTGGAAATAATTTTTTTCATCTGAATAATGAAACCCAATATTCAATCCTTCCTTTTTTATGCTGCATAATTCTTGACAAATTCACAAGAAATCTTTTTTTTAGTAAACACTTTTACTATAACTGGGCATGTTGTTGTTTGAGTAAATGGGCGCTTTCAAGTTTCCTCCATTATCTCTGCATATGTTACTATGTTGCCGTAGCGACACGCTATGTGCAAACTGTTTACCACACACTTCACACGTGAAGGGTTTATGTCTCGTATGTGTCCGCATGTGAACCACGATATTATAGGCCTGTCGCGATTGCTTGCCGCATATTTCACAAGAGTACGGCATCACGTCCGTGTGGATCTTTTCATGCTGCTTCAGATGCCATTTACGAGAGAATCTTTTCGGGCAATGATCACAACCGAAGGGTTTGACGTCCGAGTGAATTTTGAGATGATTAATCAGTGAATCGTTCCGCCCAAATTGTTTGCCACATTCGTCACACTGGAATTTCTTCTCTCCTGAATGAATGACGGAATGTAGCTTGAGAACTTTCTCCGTACGACAAACGTAATCACAGAGGTCGCAGGAGAAGGGTTTATAGTCATTGTGTATCATCAGATGGGTCTTTAAACTATGCGATATCGAGAAACCCTTACCACAGACTTCGCACACGTAGGGTTTTTCTCCTGTGTGTTTCCTCATGTGACGTTTAATATCACTCGGGTGATAGCACACTACGTCGCACAATTCACATTTTTTACCGATCTTCTGCGTCTTTTTACACGTGACGCGGCCTTCCTCTGAATGTAATTTCTCGTGTTTTACAAACAACTTTTTCGATTTGTAATTCTTGTTACAAATCGAACAAGTAAAGGGTTTAACGAATGTTTTCTTCTGACGTTTTTTGACCAATGTTATTTTTCCCTTTAATCGCTTTTTCGGGGACTTTTTCGTCGTTTTCGTTTCAGGTTCTGTGTCGGGTTCGGACTCGGGTTCACTTTCTTCAGGCTCTTCTTCGTCTGCATCTTTATCAAACGTCTCTTCCTCTTCCACTTTCTCTTCGTCTCTAGATTCAAACGAGGAATCGAAATTAGCGACGTCTTCCTCCTCAACGTCCTCGTGACCTACATCTGCATCATCATCATCATCGTTTGTTGGTTCTATCTTAACTGGATGAGATTTTCGACGCGTCTTAGGCTTTTTAGTCGACAGTGTAATTTTTAAAGTTTCTGACGATTTTTGTGGTGGAATATCAGCCGCAACCGGAGCAAAATCTTGAGACGAGGTCGATGTACCTTTATCGACGTACTTGGGTTTCTCGGAGGAGGAGGAGACGTTCTTCTGGTTCCAGGTTAAATCCAGTTGTTTGAACGACGAACAGAGATTTATAATCGTGTGACTACTGTTTAAAGTCTCAGATATAATCTGATTACAGAAAGACACGATTTGATTACAATAATATTCACAGCCCACCATTTTCGCACAAATTTCAACGATTTCTTGAACTGATTTCGTTTGACCTACGACATGATTTTCACATAACTCTATGATATTCTTCAAGCCAATTTCAGAAACTCTTACCGTTTTCTGCTCTGAAAGCATCGATGAAGATAAAGGATTTGCTGACAGTTTGTGAGATTTTGAGCTATTTGATTGTGTCTGCAAATTTGTGTAAATAGCATGAGACGCAGCTTGTTTGGTGACACTAGTAGAGGATGCGAAAGTCATATCGGTCGAGGTTCGATCAAGCTGATCTGTAAAACTGGTATCAGTTCTGTGCCTGTTTACCAGATCTCTGATAGTCGAGTCACTCAAAGCTCTGTCTATTTGGTCTTTTATGATTGGATCTGCGAAACTTCCATCCCCAATTTGCCTTTTATTCAAATCGAGGGAACTAATATCGTCTTTCTGTCTGGTTAAAAGATCGCGAACTCTCGACTCCGCATAACTTCCATCTCTCATCTGACGGACATTTGATTGGCTGAAATTTGTTTCATGCAACGACATGGCATTGTTCATTGGGTTACCATAATTTCTAATATCAGTATTTCTTAGTGGCAACGCTGGGCTGTTCATGTGATTTCTAGCATTCATTACAGCCACACTATCTGGGTGCCTTACCATTAAGGGATTATTCATCGACTCCCTCATGCTATGTCTGCCAAAATCAGTATCCAAATGTCTTTGAGGCAGTGGACTGTTTAATTGGTCTCTTGGATTAAAAGCTACATTGTCCGATGAAGGCAACGTCATGGGACTGTTCAATGGATCTCTCATGCCTTGCCCATGAAAACTTCTATCTGCATGTATTGGAGATAGGGGACTGTTTAATGGGCTTCTCATGGAGTTCTCCGTGAAATTAGAATTATCTGCTTGACTTAAAGTTATGGAGCTATTTAAAGGATTGCCCATACTGTGACTGGTGTAGCTGATACCGCCTGCATGACTTAAAGCCGCCTGATTATTAATCAGGTTATTACCGCCGTCGTTTGTACATGTATTGTTGCCATGGCGCAGCGACAGCAAAATATTGACTGGGTCTGTCAAGCTGGTGTTTTCCATATTGTCTAACGGTTCCATGTTTTTTCTCCATTCACCTACAAAAATACAAAATCAAAAAGTTAAAGTGAGAGAGAAAAATGGGATTTAACGACCACTCGACACAAACTAGGTCATTTCGGGACTAACATATGGTTTCATTTAATATCAATAATTCACTTGCGCGTAGGGGTCTTTAGCAGTTGGAGAAAACCGGAGGACCCGGAGAAAACATACAAGGTTGGACAGGCGATCCTACTCCTTGTCACGTACAGCAGGGCATTCGAAACCATACCAGTTGACTCAATGACAGGCCATATGATAAAGCAGGCACGTGCTAACCATTTGTCCATTCAGCCCCCCGAAAGTTAAAGTAGCTTAGTCTTTAACTCAATATCATCCACAGTTTTGGACATTGCAAACATGACTTAATGGTCAATTTAAATCCACCTTGATCTTGTTACCATACCATGGACTTCTGATATCCAATATTTAAGACATAGAGAACATTTTAAAATGGGCACATGAATCTCGTGCCAGAATGCGTTTGAGCGCCATTTGTAATGATGGCAAAGATGAAACTCGATGAACGAGGCTAATCATATCCTAGGGGTCAATACCACTGGAGAATGCAACTAATGTAGACTGGAATAACCAGACACCAAAGAATGCTACTGAATTGGGACACCTTGCCTATTTTGCCGAACATAAATGAATGCTTCCGAATGTCATTTATAATGAAGCGACTCCATGGACCATGAACGAGGCTCACCATATCCCACAGGACTATTGGTGTGGACTGAATAACCAAACGCCAAAGACTGCCATGTATCCATATGGTACCGTACAATATGTATGTCAATGTAATTTGGAAAACATGATTAAAGTCCCTGTCATAACAAAGATATTGCTGCAAAACTATTACCATCTAAAAAAATTATTTAAAGAAATCATTGTACCGTTACGGGAAGTTATTAGAAATGAAACTGTAATGTAAATGTAATAATAATGTATGACTTTTGGTTTCACTTTTCCAATGCCGAATCTAATTACCGATACCCTAACAGTAACATGTTGGCTATTTATTACCAGTGTTTTGGTCTGGGACAGTTGTTGAAGGATAATTAAATCACAAGCAGCGATTTAACTCAGTTAATTTCCGGGTAAATTTAAGTGTATCAACAATTTTTTAACATTTTAGCTTTTCGAAGGACTGTCACTTTGAAAACGACAGTAATGTCATGACAATCGTGTCTAGTATTATCATTATTGATGGCCGAACATGGAGGCGACAACTAAAAAGATTTTACGTCGAAATAAACTTCCTACGGTATTAAATGAACGCAGGTGGGTTCAACTGCTAAAAGTGATCAAGTCTCCAAATGAAAGGGAGTATACAGATAAAAAGATAAATAGTTATACCAAATAAATAACACACAAATACCGACGTTGTTATCTCTGCAGGATCTTATATCAAAGGGGTGTAACTCTAATTAGTGTAGAGGTGAGAATCTGGGATCAGACCACATAAAATATATAATTGTCTTAGTTTGGAATTTTGGAACGTTCAGTTGGGTTTTGGATATAATATATGGTTAGATCATGGAAATAGAAGACACAGCAAGGGGAATAAACCTTTAGCCTTTTAAAAACGTAAAAGTTATTAAAATGTATAGGTTGGCAGGAGACAAAATGTAGTCTACTTTTGTTTTTTTATTTTATTTTTGTTTCCTACATGCGATCTCCTGTTGACAAAATCCCGTGAACTCTGAAATTTTGAATTCACTTGAGCGATAAGAAAGAAATAAAACAACAGTAATTTCAAGGTTGAAATTTACTTTTTCTTATTAAAGTTCTGAATTTGTTTCGCAGTAATCGATCGACTGGTTAATCTCATCTACAGAGGAAGTTGATAATATTGGATTGAGCTGCCCTTTGTCGGGACTCGTCGGGTAATATAATAAATATTACAAGTTAAATTTGAAATACAATAATCTGGCATGTGTTAATTTGGTGACTTCCTTTCTTCGCGCAATAAAACAGATAATAATACAAAGTTTGAAACATGTCATAACAGGTAACGTGAAGTTGACATGGATGTCCGTTGTCTTGTTTGGATTGCACCCACCGCTTATCATTCAACAGAATCTTCCATCAAATTTCTTTTTTTTTTCTTTTTTTTTTTTTTTTTACAATTTTACAATGAGATCGATTCTAGAATTTGTCTATCAACTTTTTTCTAACCAGAACTCAGCTGTTAACCCATACTTAGCTTCAAATATTATTTTTTTTTTTTTTTTAAATGTTGTTATGTCATGTGTAGTACTAGTGATTGGCACTGTGACTGTCACAACTGAGGGCAGATTTTGTTGCATATTAATCATAGCTGTCAATACTACTACAAGCAAGTGTAAGGTCAAAGTCTGATCCCAAAAACCCCCAAATTAACGAATTGATGATTTAGCCTACAACTTAAATTACACCTTTTGGTGTGAGCAATGCCCCAGCGACCTATTTAAACATAGCTGTCAAATGCTAATTCAAGTAAATGTAAGAGTCAAAGTCTGATTCAAAACCCCAAAATTAACAAATGGATGATTTAACCTACATCTTGAACCTTCAGTATGAGCAATGCACCATTCCATCAATTTTCTTGTATCTGCCAGTAATCTTAGAACTTTGCAGGCCTGTGATCGGAACGATATTGACGGGCCTGCTTTGTATGGGTATTTAGTAGCTACTAGACCTAATAATTAAATATTAAATATTATAATATATTTCAGATGAAGATTGACACACATTAACGTGATCCAAGAAATTATGGATTTGGAAGAGCGGTTGCCCGTCAATTATCATCAGCCATCATATTCAAATAATTCATCATTGGAGAATCAGCAGTTTATTAGAGTAGCTGAGATCGGGTTGAAAAATATTGTTGACATTTGTGAAAATCATGTTGTAGGACAAACTAAATCAGTTCAAGAAATAGTCACCCTTTGTTCGAAAATAACTGGTTATGAATTTTACTGTAATCAGATTGTGACGTTTTGTAATCAAATTTTTTCGGAGACTCTCAACAGCAGTCACACCATTATAAACCTGTGTAAATCATTCAAAAAATTAGATCTGAAGTCAGTGGTTGAAGATTCTAGTAAGCATGGGAAAGATAACTCTGTCCTAATTCAAACAACACCGCCTTCTACTACTGTCAAAACTGATGATACCGTTACCATTAAAAATGAGTCGCCTTTACCATCAAATGAAAGGGTGGATCAAATCAAAATCAAAAACTCTGAAAGTCATGCAAAAAGTGAAAATAAAAACAAACATGACAAAAAGGTAAAGAAAAAATCAAGAAAGTCTCGTCCAGTTAAAAGATCAAATCACAAGGTCAAGGAAACTCAAGATCGGGGGTTTACGGATGAAGATGAATCAAACCAAGAGGAACCTGAATCAGCTCGTCCAATTAAAAGATCAAATCCCAAGGCGAAGGAAACGGTTCAAGATTGGGGGTTTACTGATGAAGAAGAATCGAACCACGAAGAATCAGATTCTCTGCTTAATGATGATACATTTGATGATTATGATATTGAAGAAGAAGAAGTAGAAGAAGATGGTAGCGACATAGATGATGACTATGGTGGTGATTCTAGTGATCCTGAATGGAAAGTGGCAAAACCTTTGAAGCAGAAAACAAAAAAATCATCAAAAAGGCAAACAGAGACGCCTGATTCTAGTCCTGTAAAATCTTCTACAAGTGTATCATCATCAACGTCTTCAGATTTAACGTGTGAATTCTGTGGGAAAGTCTGTAAGACTAAAACAATTCTTCGTGAACATCGTAGAATTCACACGGGGGAGCGGCCTTATGTTTGTGAAGTTTGCGGAAATACATTCAGTCAGAATTATCACCTGAAAGCTCATCAACTGATTCACATGACGACGAGGGACATAGCCTGTGAACTCTGCGATTACACGTGCCAGAGTAAAGATCGCTTGACACGTCACATGGTCGTTCATTCGAATGAGAAGAAATACCAGTGTGCAGAGTGTGGAAAACGATATCCTCGCAGGGGCTCCTTACGTATCCATATGAACACACACTTGGGTATCAAACCGTGGGCGTGTGATCAATGTGATAAACGATTCGTCAGAAAATGTCACATGATCAAACATAAATTAGTTCACACGGACGAAATGAAATATTCGTGCGAGATTTGTGGGAAACGATCTCATCAGTCGTACAACATCGTCGTTCACATGCGAACTCACACAGGACAAAAACCCTACTCGTGTGAAACATGCGGTAAAACGTTTGCTCATAGTGTATCACTACGCACACATAAAGACACATGTACTGGTAAAGTTGTTACCGAGTATTTACCCAGCAGCGGAACTCTAAGCAATCCTGGACAATTAAGTCTACCAAATTCTGGGCAAATGTCTAATATCGGTCATTATTAACTATTTGTTTGTTTATGAACTAGGCCCTATTTGTTTGTTTTGAGTATAGAATTTATCATTATTGTACATTTACATTTATTTATATACTTCACAACATTTTTACATCAGTTCAATCATCGTTGTGTCAAGCATCTACCTTTTGAAAATGATTGCATACATTGGGAACCCACAGGGGGGAATAGTGGATCAGGATCAGGTCCAAAAATAATCATTTCTTTTATATTGCAGTATAAAATACCAAATTTTGATAGATGTTTTGTTTTTTTTAAAACAGGATCTTTAAAAAGTTCAAGTTATTTATTGTTGATATTATCTTTATAAGACATATAGAAATAGATTGCACTAAAAATAAACACACTTTATGGATATACTACTTCTGAATTTGATTAACATGCTACGTTTCAATACACATACAGGTATCGTTATCAAGCGAATAATGTATACAGTCATTTTCAATTATTTGCTTGATAACGATACCTGTATGTGTATTGAAACGTAGCATGTTGATAAAATTCAGAAGTAGTATATCCATAAAGTGTGTTTATTCTTATTGTTGATATTGTTTTAATTTATCATGCACAATAAAATTATTCATGTAATATTGACCTGTAAAAAAACCCAATAAATACTTTTACATCTTATCCTGCAACAGGGAGTTGGTGTAGAATTAATAAATTAAACGAGACTTACGTAGTAAGTTGAAGTTTGATTATGATTTTTCAACACCATATTAACATTAGAGATCAAGTGACGTGATCTCATAATGTTAATATTGGGTGTTGAAAAATACATTTCACTGCAGGCTGTAGTTCTAAATGAAATCCAGTGTTCATGCTGGTTTGTCCGTTCACTCAGGTTAATATCCTCTCCAACCTAGAGTTGTATCTCAGACCTGGCCTGTAGCAAGCTCATAAAATTTGGTTGGGCTACAGATTTTTTGGGAGGCGCTGAGGATGTGGCCGGCTAAGAACTCTCCTACGAAAGCATTATTTAAAGGGGTATTAGGGTGGTTAAGTGGAAAAGGTGCTGGTTCGCTAGCATGGAGGTCGGGTGTTCGATCCATGCATTGGCCAAGAAAGTCCATCTTGATTTTCCTGCGTGATTTCCCCTTGTCAGTGATGCAGAAGGAGGGCCTGACAAGGACAGCTGCCTAGTCGTGTACACATTGGAGTGCACGTAAAAGATCCCTTGGCAGTTGGAATTTGATAAAAGAGTAGGCTGTAACGCCGCTGCCCAGGCAAAATATCCCTCATAGCACACTGTATGGAATATGCCCCTCTTCCATTAGCTCAGGTTAGGTGCATAACAGTAGGACATTAAACCCCATTCCATTCATTAATTATTTAAAGGCAGGAAAGCATTTTAATCCAATCAATCAACAACAAGGTTATATCCCTAGTTTTTACACTAACTAATCCACTGGACATCTAATCTTTGTTTATATCAAACACAAGAACTAATAAATCTCTTATGAATAAATAATAATTAGCCATCTCAGATTTTTTTCTACATGAATTGTGGTTGTGTCCCTTAAAATACAGAAGTTACTTCCCTTTAATTGTATCCACACGAACTGGATAATTACGTCTACATATAGACCGGAAGTTGATTGAAGAATTTATAAAATAATTTATTGTGAGGAGATTGAGAACTATATAATAATAATTAAATCTCCAAGCTAGTTTAATATCTTGTCCTGACCAGACTGGGTTTAGGTAATGCTACAGATCTAGACCAATTCATTTTTTGTGTGTTTGTATCTCGCTGGCTGCTACTCACTGCTAGCTAATTCAGCAAACTAAGTCAACCAAAAGACTGAAAAGTGGACCCGATAATAAAGACTTTAAAAAAGAGAAGACAGAAGAATTTTTTTTCAAACAATTTAAACGCGCCAGTAGGCCAATAGTCATCTGGAAATGGATCCCAGTGTGAGTGTCCAAAACTGTATTAATAATGAGATGTCTGGATAAAACCAGACTTTTATTTTATAAAAGTCATGTGTACTGCTTGATTCATCCTAAATATGAACAAACTACTGAATAATTGTTATTAAAATCTTACCTGTGTGTTTGTAATTAATGAACTCCTGTTAAATAAAATCCATCGCACAACTAATTATCATAACTATGAACACAAGTTCTCTCGTGAAAAATTAGACTATTTCGACAGAGTAGAAATGTCAACAATGTCTCGTCACGTGTTGGACGAATCCAATCTACCTGGTTAACATTGACAGGTAGTTTGAAAGCCACGTGTTGTAATCAACATACCGCGATCGTTCTGATCAGGTGCGTTTGAGCGACGAAAAATATCAATTGAAGGCAAATACATAGGAGATTTATATGGAAACCATTGATCGCCAGTCTATCAAATTTTAATCACAATGAAATATCATTGATTGCACGGATATTCTTAAAAATATGGTCGTATATAAACTACAAATATATCCTATTTTGTTTATGTTATAAATAATTTAACAAGGAACATGAAGCTAACCTCCGACGTCACTAAGTGTATTTTTAATTTGATCGCATTCTTTCGATCAAATAATAACCGCTTCCGTAATCTCTTTAAGCGTGTTGCCGCTGCACTCAAAGTGCCTATCAGCTGGGTATATAATGCCACTAAGTCTGTAAGACCCTGTAAGAAACGGAACACTAATTCCCGATTCAACAGTTTCGACCGAAGTGTGATAAAGGAAACTATCCATAGTCCGTATAGTAAGGGTCAATATGTAACGGTGGAGGAGGGTGCATATCATTGTTCATTCTGTAATTATAAAATATATAATCCATAATTTACCATCTTTTAATTTATTGTAAGTAATACTTATCACGCCATCGCCCCATAATTGTAAATATCCTGTACATATGTTAAATATTAATATACAATATATATATATTATCATTTTATTTATCATATTAAAGATAATCATTTAAGGCCCGTAAAACGAATGTAGTTGTTTTTGTGTCGCCTGCGTATTCAAAGAAACATATCCCATCCGAGTCGCTATAATCAAATAATTAGAACAAAATATTTCAAAAGGTAAAGCTTTAAAATTTGTAGAGATTTTACTAGAGTAGAGGGTGTAAAAGTAAAGACGGTAACAAAATACAGGAATTATTTGCGAACGCTCAAACTCAAAGCCAATTGTCGTAAATGTACTTATTGTCATAAAAGTACCCAGAGGCGTTTCGATTTTCTATGCTGATAATTAGTTGTGCGATGGATTTTATTTAACATGAGTTCATTACAAACACACAGGTAAGATTTTAATAACAATTATTCAGTAGTTTGTTCATAATCGACAAAATCCGTTTAAAATTGAGGATGAATCACACGGTAGGTGAAATTTACCTTTTGCTACAGCACACCACATTGCATGGGTCATTCTCATTCACTCGTCACTGCATTTAGTAATTAGCCTACCAAAATCGTAAAAGGGTTACATCCCAGGATAAGCAGATTTGACGTTCACGCCCAAACAACTCAATATTTTGAGCTGAAATTTTGAGACAAGGTAAATACACCACTCCTCTATATGTTTTGGCGTGTAAATTTCATACGAACTCAGACTTTAATATTTGAGACTCTGTTCAAATCGGGACAGTCCCTTTAAGTCTAGACACGTCACATATCATCATACACACAATATCAAGAAATAAATGATTCAATTAAAATTGTTTTATAATTATTGCATTCTTATTTCAGGCTTTAGCAATTGTTAGTGATTAATGGAGGAAATGATAATCTTCTAATTGGCATGCACGTAAAAAAGAACCATTTACAGTTGGAATTGAGAGTAGGCCAAAGTTCCATCAATATAGCACACTGCATGATAAATGCCTGTCTTAATGACCCCAGTCGATGTAGAAAAGTAGGAGGACTGTAAACCTCATATCATTTCCTAGCTTAGCTGACAGTACATTTTATTTAGTTTCAATTAAAGAACAATTGAAGAACAAAATGGATGAATTAGAAGGCTTATCTGTTAAATTTAACCTGGATCTTAAAAATACCCAAACTTCTTCAAATTCAAATTCAAATTCGCCTGAAAAGCAAACACAGAAGACAACTCAAATGCCAGAACTTTGTTTTAAAAATATCATGGATATTTGTGAAAGTCATATTTTAGGACAAACCAAATCTGTTCAAGAAATCGTCTCCGTTTGTTCGAAAATAACGGGTTATGAATTTTACTGTAATCAGATCGTGGCTTTCTGTAATCAAATTTTTGCGGAGACGCTAAACAGTAGCCACACAATCATAAATCTTTGTAAGTCGTTTACAGATATTGACCTGGCAAAGGCATCATCAATGAACAAAATGGACGCACAATCGTTGGCCCTGAAACTTTCCACAGAATCTGACAGTAGGAGTCGCGTTAAATCTGAACAGCCGTGCACTTCGACTGATAATTATTTTCCAAAGAAATGTTTTGATATTTCGTCAGCTTCTGCAACAAATGAATTATTGCAAGATGAAATATCCCCTAGGACGAAAAGTCTGAAAAAGAAACCACGAAAATCCTTGCCTGTAAAAATTCCTAAAGTAAAGACCAAGAAGGTTCCTGATCTTGAATTCTCGGATCATGATTCTGAAGATTACGCAGATGATAAAATTGACTCGGACGAGGAGGATGAAGATGATGATCTCGATCAAGGCGAATCACAACAATCGGACGATCCTGAATTTAAACCCAAAGAAATGATAATTCCTCGCACTATTCACAAGTGTAGCGTTTGTGAGAAGATGTATAAAACTAAGAAAATGTTCATAAAACACATGGAGGCTCATGGTGTAAGCGTGGAAGATTTAAAATTTGAGAAAAGGGTTCGAGCGATCAGACCGAGTTGTAAAATACCCGTAACGCCAGAAGAGCTGACGTGTGAATATTGCGGTCGTTTAACTGTGACTAAGAAAGCTCTAATTGAACATATACGAACCCATACTGGCGAAAAGCCCTATATCTGTGAGCTGTGTGGAAAAGGTTTCGCGCAGAGTGGAAGTTTGAAATCTCATCAATTGATTCATATAGGTACGAAATCGGTGGCGTGCGAACTTTGTGATTATACTTGTCTAAGTAAACGACGATTAAAACTTCACATGGTCTGTCATTCTACTGAGAAGAAATTTCAATGTGCCGAATGCGGAAATAGGTATGCTCGCAGCACCTCATTAAATATTCATATGAACTCTCACACGGGGGCAAAGCCTCACGCTTGTGATCAATGCGATAAACGGTTTTCCAGGAGAAGTCACATGATTCAGCACAGGAAAATTCACACGGAAGAAATGCCATATTCGTGTGAAATCTGTGGAAAGCGATCGCATCAGCCCTATAATATCGTGGTTCATATGAGAACCCACACAGGACATAAACCTTTCACGTGTGAAAAATGTGGAAAACAATTCGCTCATAATGTATCACTACGCCAACATAAAATGAACTGTACAGAGCGAATTAGCTCTGAGCCTGCAACAAGCTTTTTAAGCATGACACAATAGACGTTATTTTATTCACATGGCATATACATGTATTACCTAAAATTCTAAAAGGGACAATGACACTCTTGCTGGCTTGACAGGCCCAGGAATTTTTTTTAGCCTTTTTCTAACTACTAGATGTTGTTTAAGTGGCCTACATGTACCTGTTGTGTCAATTATCCATTACATCCTATTTTACTCGTCTAGAGGGTTCGAAAATATGTTTAAATCACAGTTGTATTTGAAAGTGTTTACATAAAGCTTTTCAAACCATTACTTTTTCCAAATTTTAAAAGGTGTGTTAAGATGAAATTTCTTTCATTTATTAATTGGAATATTGTAAAATAGTACAATTTGTTGACCAGGATAAAGATTGGGACATATTATTCAGTTACAACAAGACGATGGTGTTCAGGCCAGTTGCTCAGAACAAAGTTATTTTAAGAGATCTGTTAAACTCTTAACGGGTATTACATTTATTTTGGTAACATGTCGTTAGTTAATGCAGTCCTTCACATTTTATAAAATTGTGCCGAAGACATAAAACGCTCCTGATATTTTAAATATATGCAGTTTGAAAGTAAACAAACACTGAAAGTAGTTTATTAATCTCAATATTTAGGAGAGCAATTAGCTAATTTGCAGGAAAGACTCCTTCGAAGGAAAGTCGACGAAGGAAAGTCGACGTGCGTCGAGAGGAGCAGGAGCAAAAGCTCCCTTCAGCCCGAAGGACTGCTGTTAATGGTCCATTGAATTTCTGTTGCTGGAAAGTCAATTTCATTATCCGTTGATCCAATCTAATAGTAAGTGCAGGGGGACTGCACCACATATGATTTACACAAAAGACAAACATAGCGACAAGACACCATACTCAAAAAACAACAACAAACAAACAATTCAAAAAAAGCGAATGGATCCGGGGGCTAGCCGTAAGCGTCCACTGCGCTGTACAGTCCCGGGCCTGTGGTGACACAGACTTCACTCAATTTGAAAACAACTGGGAATGCAACCCAAAGAAATAATTATATAGTGTCAGCAGGACTGTTTGTTCATTGGCTGAATTTCAAATTTTAAAATTTAATGTACGTACATGCATAACAACTTCATAGAAGTTAGTACATTTCCATGTTTTAACAAGAAACTGGAGACAATGGGACAACTGTGCAGTCTGATGACAAAACTTGATTAAAGTCAAAGAGATAACTGTAGAATTTACTACAGAAATACTATTAAAAAAACCTAAAGAATACTTTATTTTTTCCTTTGGAAATTTTGTCATAAATCTGTAGGAAATATTATGGGATTTGCACTACAGAAACTGTAGTGGGGACAATATCACATTATTTCCTACAGGCCTCAACAATTCTGTAGAATACTATATAATTTCATACTGTAGAAAATGGAATAGCCCCCCCCCCCTCCATCGTCCAACACTCTAAAATGTTCTATAGAAAATTACACTGGTAGTCTATAACTTCTTGCTAAGGGATACATGTACCGGTAGTTGCATGTATAACGCCATCATTAAACAGGTAACTAGAGCCCAACACCTCCGTTAAATGACATGTTAAAGTCCAGGGCAGGCTAAAGCAATTCTTGATTGGGTGGGCTTCCATACTAAATCCCTGTAGACGAGGGGCCGTAATAACCTGAAGAAAAAAGTACTTGCCGACAAATTATTGGGAGGGGGGGGGGCTTTACCTAGCCCCCCCTGCTCCGCCGGGCCTGAAGTCACCAGGGCTTCCAGCAACAGACTTTCTCTCCCTTAAAGATAACAATCCATGCTTACGAGTCGTTACAAATTACCGGAGCCTTGAACAACCAGCCTTGTCTTTATAAATCGTATGATAACATATTGGTAAAATCCTTGGTGAATGTTTTTTGTATTCATTAACATTGGTTTTTTGATTGAATGTATTGTACTCATTTTTACTGTCAATAAAGGGGCATTACTCTTATCGTTTTTTAAGCAGACAGTTTTATACCACACACAAAAATCATGTGTCAACAAATTATTCAAATTTGTATGTAATAAAAAATAGATGCACCTCAATATTTTTTTTCCTACACCACTCAGACCCTCTACATTGTGGGTCGAGTATAAGATTAAAAGCTCCATTAGATGATTCATTTTATTGTTACTCACCCAAAACATATCTCAGAATGCACCAAGTCTTAATTCAGCCTACCTACATTCCGATTGACTTGTTGAAATTCGATATAAGAGAAGGCCATAATGCCATTGTCTGAGCAAAATTTCCCTCATACATGTACATGTAGCACACATACAGCTTATGTCCATCTTCATTAGCCCATCGAAGCAGAACAGTAGGATGCTTTATTAACCTCCTTTCATTTCATGTGTGTACTAGTTTCACTATAGCAGACCTTGATCAAGTTCTACAAAAGTATTTTTCTGCATTTAGGCTAAATTTGATAGCCTGTCACTTTACAAAAAGATAAATGTGCAATTAATTAATAAGTGCCATCTATCTATACTAATGTCCAAATAAAAGTATACGCTGTGCATTTTGTGCTGCATTCAACCAAAGTCGTTTTTCCATTCTATGCAGTATTTGGGTATACAATTTCAATTTGTTTCACCTTTTGTTGCTCAGAAATGTTGAGTTTGGTGACCAAACTTTGGTCGCTGTGCATTTTGTGCTGCATTCAACCAAAGTCGTTTTCCATTCTATGCGGTATTTGGGTACAATTTCAATTTGTTTCACCTTTTGTTGCTCAGAAATGTTGAGTTTGGTGACCAAACTTTGGTCGCAAGAGACAAGCTCAGTGATGTTTTATCAACTGTTTTTAATCTAAACAAAACTTCATCACATTTTTAGTGTGTATACTTCCTTTTGGACATTAGAACATTTAGGTATAGTCAAGCCTGGAAATAAGGCACCTGTCACTGACAATGTCAGGCACAGATTCAGGCTTTGTCAGGCACCAAACCTCTGGTGCCTGTCATTTTGTCAGGCACTGATTTGTCTTTTTTTATTGATACTATTAATACATGTCCGGCACTAAGTTAAAAATGTCAGGTACTATTACATTAGTACCTGACATTTTGTCAGGTTCATCTAAACCCCTTCTCAACCTCGTGGGTTTCCTCCGGGCACTCCGGTTTCCTCCCACTGCTAAAGACCCCTACGCGCAAGCGAATTATTGAAATAAAATTAAACCATATGTTTTTCCCAAAATGGCCTAGTTGTGTTGAGTGGACGTTAAACCCCATTTCTCTCTCTCTCTCTCATCTAAACCCGTTATTTCCAGGCCTGCGGTATAGTGATTCTCATTAATTTTATATTGCATTTAATGATAATGAAACCTGATCATTTGTTGCAATGATGTTCTTGTTTTACAATAAGACAAATGTTTAAGTGTTTTTATGTTGTTTTTTTGTACGGTCAAGATTTAGTTTTGTTAATGATTTTATTACAAACAATCAAGCTCTTGTTGTTTTGTTAATAATATTACATATCAGAATTTTGATGTTGTTTTAATGATATTATTCCATGTCAAGATCTTGTTGTTTAGTTAATGATTTTAGATTTCAAGATCTTTTTTTGTTAATGATTTTACATTTCAAGATCTTTTTTTGTTAATGATTTTATTACATGTACATGTAGGTGTAAATGATTTCATGCTTATTTATCAATTATACTGGATTAATCAATATTAAAGTGACATTGTAAAATTGGATAATGACCTGACAGTTCTCGCTGTAATAGGTACAAACAGATAATGAAAGGAGAATATGTTGAAATTTCAAATTACTTCACTCTGAGCCTAAATGGGGGGTTGGGATGGCCTTTTGGTCTAGAGTGCGGCGCTTCGACCTCTAGCTGGCTGGTCACCTCTGACTTGCGGCTGTGGTTTCGAGCTCTGTGTGAGCGTATGTGGCATGGAGATAGAGGGGGGGCTTCTCAACCTTGTGGGTTTCCTCCGGGCACTCCGGTTTCCACCCACTGCTCAAGATCCCTATGCGTAAGCAAATTATTGAGAGAGAAAATGATAACCATACGTTAGTCCCAAAATAACCTAGTTTGTGTCGAGTGGACGTTAAACCCCATTTCTCTCTCTCTCTCTCTTGGTGATAAAAATTATAGCCAAGCCTTGATTGTCATTACTGCTGTTATGATAATAAACAAAGTCTTGATTATCCAGTTTTATGGTTAATCGCATATGGTCTTGGTAAATTAATTAATGTCTTAATTAATAATTTATATAAAATAGATATAGCTCTTGTACAACACTGGTATACGGACCCGAGTAAACAAAGCGCCATTCTCGGACTAAAATTAAGAGTCTACTCAAAATTGTTCGCCTTATTTCAAATAAAATATAGCCCTTTATAAAACCTTTGTTTTAATGTATCAAATACACCAATAAGAAAATATGTACAAAGTTTTATTGTTATCGATTATAGATATTTCTCATAAACAGTGATTGAAAAGTTGAGTAAATTTTTAAAGTAAGCCTGAGAATGCCTGGATATTATTATTATTAGTTAAATATAACTTAAATATTTAAATAATTGTTGTTTTTTGTATTCCTCTGGAACTGCTGTGGTTAAGCGATAAAAGCACTGGCTCACTAACCAGCAGATTCAGGATTTGATCCGACTGTTGGTCGAGAAATTTCCCCTGTCAGTGAGTTGGTGCAGGATTGAAGGCCTAGCAAGCACAGTGTCTAGTCATTAACGAAGTCCCATGTACAAGTTGGCCTTCATAGTCGGAGTACAGAATACAAGTAGCCGTAGCACCATAGTCGAGCACTATCACAAAGTTCAGGCCCGTAGCAATGTCCCCCACCCCCGGAAAGAAAATTTGGCGACCATGTGACCATAACTCTGAAATACCTACTGTAGACTGCGCCCCCCCCCCATCCCCCCAAAGCTTCACTGCCCCTGTGCAGCTAAAAAGCTGGCTATGGGCCTGGTAGGGTGTACGCCCGTCTTCATTTAGTCTAGTCTATGCAGACAAGTAGGATGTTAATAAAAAGCCGGGGGATTTACGTGGGTTCTGTCTTGCACACTTTTGGGGACACAATAACTCTGCTTCTACTGGAGACAGGAGGTTTAGACTAGGTCCATGCTCCCTTAAATTAAATGAGTTCAGATCTCTATATTGAAGTGTTTGTAATGACAATTCTCAAGTACACATGACAGGGTTCAAGATCCATCCCCCAATGAAGACTAACAACGAGGGATTGAATGCTGCTGCCCTGGCGAGATGGATCAAATTAACTATTTGATTTTTTTTTTTTTTGATTGGTGGTCATAGTTGGAAAAGATCGGATGAAAGTGTAAGTCGAGTTAAAATGCGGAGCTGTTGACCTAGCAGACCTACTCCTACTGTTAGGATTGGCAATAATGAAATTGGGTTTAACATGCTATGTGTGCTATAAGGAAATTTTGCCCGGGCAAGAAAATAATACTTCATTTCCTTGCATATGGAGCTATTCCCCAGTCTGGTGTGTTTATCATTTGGGATGCCTGCAACAGATATTTTGGGGTCTGAGAAAGGGAACTTTCAGCATTAAAAAGGGCACTGTCGAAAATTAGTGTGGGGGGGGCACCCCCTTTGGATCTGCCTATGGGTGTGGTTTCGAATCCACAGTTGTAAATGACATGGAGTAGGGTCTCTGGGTCACCCATCCAACCTTGTGTGTTTTTTTCCGTGTACTCCAGTTTCCTTCCACTGCTAAAGACCACTATGTGCAAGCGAATAAAATTGAATTGTATGTTTGTCCTGAAATAACCTACTTTGAGTCCAGTGTCACAAAATTGGACCTTTGGTTCTTTTGGGGCGGATTGACGGTCATGTACTTATACAGTTGCCATTAATAAAAACACAATATGATTTAAATATCTTTATATAACTACAACATATAACATATAATACAGTTATAACATATATAATTATGTAATTATTCTCCAATTTCACGGATTCAAACAAGACGAATCACAGTTCTATATTGATGAAATGACGAAACACGCGCACACAGCCGTCATTAAATTAAATATCTGACTCTCCACAGCACATTTAAGATGATTAAGATGATCAGGTTGATGAGTTATTCATGTGGATCTTTTCATTATTTTTAACACCATAACATAACTGGAACAGTAACGATCCCAGCAACAATATCGGTAACACTAACCGTAGCACATTAACATTATCAGAAACAGAATCTGGACATAATCATGTCATAATCAAAATCAGAATCAGAATCAGAATCAGAATCAGAATCAGGTCACCTATAAAACATAACACAATGTTTAACAAATAATCAAAATATTTCTACATTTCTATGATTATCAATATTACAAAAATCAAACAATACTTACAAGCATTTGTACTAATTATTACTCATAAATCACACAGATTACCATTATAAAGACACACAGTCTAAACCAACGACACACAGTCTAACACCCATTTAGTTGAAATACAATTTATAGGAATGATTCATGAATGAATGATGATTAATGGTTACATGTGATTCTCCCAAAATCCAGCATTAGAGTGACTATATAAATTCATATCTACCACCACGTAAACTACAGTTTCACTCACAACCAATCAAACCACGACAACAAAACAGGCAATCCACATGCATTCAATGCAACCATACCTGCAACCAAACATGTGAATTACTCCACCTTTGCATATATTAACTATCATACATCTTACAAATAAACAATAAAATCAAATGTTTATAAATCAAACTTTATTACCACAATCTGGAAACATGTTCACCAGTTGTCATAAACTGCAATAAACAACAATAACATATATACGAAATTTAATAATGTACAAATACCTGTGACCTTGACATATTAAGCATTACCAGCGTGAATATATAACTATTATCTGGTACATCCTCGAAAAACTCTATGTAAATTATCTTTATCCAATAAAGATCTTGTCATACGTGACAACACCCCCCAACTCAAGAAGAAACTTCTATGAAGTTTTCTGAAATAAAATATAATTAATAAACTCTACTTAAATAATCTGCTCCCACATTGTCTTTTCCTTTTATCGCTCGTATCTTAAATCTGAAAGGTTGTAAAGCAAGCGCCCATCTCATAATTCTATTATTACTTACTTTAGCTTTATTAATATAAACAAGAGGTTCATGATCAGTTTCAACAATAAATTCTGTTCCATATAAATATTCCTGAAATTTTATTTATACCCCATATTAATGCCATGCATTCTCGTTCTATAACTGAATACCTTGTTTCCCTAGGAAGTAATTTTTTACTGACATAAGCAATTGGAAATTTATCATCGTCAAACTCTTGTAATAAAACGGCACCAATTCCTACGTTACTGGCATCAGACCTAAGAATAAAAGTCTTAGAAAAATCAGGTAAACGAAGTACTGGAGTCGACATTAAAGCTGCTTTTAGAGCATGAAAAGCATTATTTTGAGACATTCCCCATTCTAATATATTAGGTTTTCCTTTTTTAGTCAAATCTGTTAAAGGAACGGCAACTGCAGAAAAATTAGGTATAAATTGTCTATAATATCCAACCAGGCCTAAAAATGATCTAAGCTGTTTCTTCGTTTCTGGAGGATTAGCATTTTGGATACTTTCTATTTTCTTTTCCATAGGGCGTATACACTTCTGACCTATATCATGACCAAGATAATTTAATTTATTAAACCCAAAATAACATTTACTTGGTCTAGCCGTTATATTAGCAGACCGCAGTCTCGAAAATAACTTTCCGAGAATATTCAGGTGATCATCCCAGGTCTCACTAAAAACTAAAATGTCGTCTAAATAGTTATCAGTTCCATCTAATCCATACAAAAGATCCCGCATATTTCTACTGAAAGAAGCGGGTGCTGTAACTAAGCCAAATGGCATCATTTTGAACTGCATTAAACCTAAAGGAGTAGAAAAGGCGGTTTTATATTTAGAATCTTCATCAAGAGCTATCTGCCAATAACCTTTTGTAAGATCTATCTTGGACAGATATTTACTAGAGGCAATTTTCAAAAATATATCTGTCTGTCTTGGCATTGGTTCTGCATCGAATACCGTTAATCTATTCAAGGCTCTGAAATCAATACAAAAACGATTACTTCCGTCTGGTTTTTTTACAAGTACAACTGGGGACGAGTACGGTGAATTAGATCTTTCAATAATTCCTAACTTAAGCATACTTTCAACTTCTTTGACGATAACGTCTTTCATGGCGAAAGGAATAGGATATGGTTTAAGTCGAACAGGTTTATCTGAAATTAAAGAAATTGTATGTTTTCCTAAATTTGAACATCCAGGTAAATCAGTGAGCATATCGGAGTATTCCTGAAATAAATGGGTTAAACTTTTCTTTTCTACTGCGCTTAATTCTGGATTAATAATTACATCATTATGGGTTTCCTTCTGGACCATGTGCGGAATCTCTATAATCTCTTTACTTGTCTCCATTTGATCAATTTCTGAATCATCAGAACTATCTTCATTAATTACACCATCTTCTATTACAGCTGTACAGACCTTCTGAAAAGTACCCTCTTCCTGTAAACATAAATCTTTATCAGTAGTGGTATCGCGCGAAATATACTTCTTTAACATATTAATGTGATAACTTTTAATCTTACCCTTTACATCTATTTTATAATCTAGCGTTCCTAACTTCTCAACAACTCTAAACGGACCCTTCCACTGCATCAGTAACTTGTTATTATCTGTTGGTAATAAAATCAAAACTTCTTCACCTACCTCTAGATTTCGTGCTTTAGCCTTTCTGTTGTAATATTTCTTATATCTATCTCTCCCTTTAACTAATTCATCTCTGGCTAATTTACAAGTATCGTCCAATCGTTCCTGAAGATCTAACACATATTGATAAGTATTTCTTACCTCACTTTCCGGCAAATCTCCTGTCCAAAGTTCATGTAAAATTGACATAGGACCCCTCACTGTCCTTCCGTATAAAAGTTCAAAAGGGCTGAAACCAAGAGTTTCCTGTACTGACTCTCTATAAGCAAATAATATAGGCGATACATACCTATCCCAGTCTTTGGGTCTTTCTATACAAACTTTCTTTAACATTGTTTTTAAGGTACCATTAAACCTTTCACATATACCATTACAAGCTGGATGGTACGGGGTAGTAAATAACTGTTTAATAGATAAAAGTCTACTTACCTCACGCATCAAGTCGGATGTAAATTGACTACCTCTATCGCTAAGGATTTCTCGTGGAAAACCAATCCTGCAAAACATTTCTATTAAAGCTTCAGCTATTCGTTCTGTTTCTATTGACTTAAGTGGTACTGCTTCTGGATATCTAGTGGCAAAATCAACTAAAGTTAAAATATATCTGTTACCCCTGTCTGTCGAAGGAAAAATAGGACCTACTAAGTCGACTGCTACTCGATCAAAAGGTACATCAATTATGGGCAGTGTTCCCAGAGGAGCTTTGGTTACTTTACCCTTAGGAAAAGTACGTTGACACGGATCACATGACCTACAAAAACGTGTTACATCACCCTGTAAATCAGGCCAATAAAATTGTGTTAATACTCTATCAACTGTTTTTCTAATGCCAAGATGAGCCCCAAAAATAGATTCGTGCGCCAGCTTAAGTACTAACTCCCTGTAACATTTAGGCACGACTAACTGTTTATATACATTTCCGTGATTTATATCTGGAGACACAAAACATCTGTAAATTAAATTTTTAATTAATATGAACCACGTTTGATGTTTACCTCGTACTTCTTTTTCATCTCTTTCTAATTTCTGTTTTATCAAGTCTAAAGTTTTATCATCTTTCTGTGCTATTTCAATTTCTGATTTCGTAACTTCACCGATTGCTGCGGGGACTGAAAGACTTTTAAACAATTTATCTTTTATTTTAACCTGAGCTCTAGTTTCAACTGCTTGTACTAACTTTGAATCAGACTTAACAGGATTCCAATTCTTATCTGGATCGAACGGACCACGTACACCTGTAATATTACCTAAAACTAAATCATACACTGGTTTAGTCATACATAAGGCTTCTACAATACCAACAAAATAAGGTGTATCAATATTTATTTTAGCAACGGGAATTTCTCTTACAGTACCATCAATTAAAACACATCTTTGAATAACACCTGTAAATTGAGATTCATGAACTAAATTTTTTTTAACAACAACGCTATTACAACCGGAATCACGTAGTACCATTACTTTACAATTGTCTACATAACCTTCAGATATCGGCATATCATCAGTCTTAATACTGTCTTTACAACTAGCACTTAATACGGGTAATTCATGTCCACATTTAAGTTCAACGTGACCACTTTCAAAATTACAACATCCGCATAACGTTTTAGCATCTGTCTGTAAATCAGAGAAAGCATGATTAGAATTATTTTGAGGTTTTAATTCACTATTGGGTTCTTGTAAACAAGAATTACATTTATAACTTGATTGACGTTGCTGGTTAGGTCGAAATGACTGACTTGAGTGATTCTGTTGTGTACGAAATGACTGAAAAGACTGTCCCTGTGAATTAGGATTAAAAGATTGGTTACGTCTAGCATCAAAAGAGCGTGGACCCTGAAAATTATATGTATCTCTATTATTATATCTAGGATTAGAATATTTATTTGGATTAAAAACATTAGAAGCATTAGCTCTTCGTACCTCTGGACAATTCTTCACTTCATGATTATAAGAGTTGCACATATAACACCGTCTACTTGACCGAATTTTAGTTTCCTGTAAAGAATCAGAATTATATTTAAAATACTTGTTAGACCAACCATGCGCTTCCAAATATTGATCAGCTAGTTTAGCTTGTTCTTGTGCGGACTCAGGCGTTCTTTCTTTCAGGAACATGGCTAAGTCAGTATTACAGCTAGACAGAAACTGCTCCCTTAAAAGTAAATCTTTAAGATCTTCATATGATTTAGTTGAGGATAAACTTATCCAGCGATCAAGATAACCTTCGATACGTGCCAAATATTGATGTGAAAACTCACCCTGCAGAGGTCTAGAATTTCTGAATTTATACCTAAAACCTTCCTCTGTTAAATTATATGCTTTTAATAAAGCCAACTTTAAATTATTATAATCGTTAGCTTGATCAGAAGATAGTCTAGAATATACATCAAGGGCTTTACCTCGTAACAATGAAGCAAGATTAACAGCCATTAAATCATCATCTAAAGCTTGAGCATCAGCATACCTCTCAAATCGGTTCAGATAGGCATCCATGTCGTCACGTCCATCATCATATGGCGGCAGCTTCATTATTATTTTCCGCACGGGAACATTTTCGGCGCGAGTACTCTCGTGGTTAGCACTAACTTCGGTGTTTTCGCGTTTCATAGTCTCAAGGTGTATTTCAGTATCACACAATATCTTTCTAGCATTAATTTCTCTTAAATTCCTTTCTTTCTCTTCAATTCTCTCAACTCTCAAACTATCTCTTTCAATATTTTCTCTCTGTCTCTCATTCTCAACAAACGTCCGTAAAGCCTCCCCATCATAACCCAACTCCTTACCAGCCTTAAGTAATTTAGTTAAATCCATTTCGATATCGCAACTACAAATAAACCAACTGAACTAAAACTATACAATGAACTATTCAATTATCAAATAAAACTCAAATCTATCCAATTACCAAATTATAAGCTAGCAAAACGTTTTAAATAATATGAACATACATAAAATACAATATAATAATATTACGATTTATAAAACATTACAAGCAACACAATAAATTAATGAATTAATGGATTAATGGATTAATGGATGCATCCTAAAATTTATTAACGTTAACCAATAAGTACAAAGTTGTCAAATCCTGGCAAGCTCGCCAGATGTCACAAAATTGGACCTTTGGTTCTTTTGGGGCGGATTGACGGTCATGTACTTATACAGTTGCCATTAATAAAAACACAATATGATTTAAATATCTTTATATAACTACAACATATAACATATAATACAGTTATAACATATATAATTATGTAATTATTCTCCAATTTCACGGATTCAAACAAGACGAATCACAGTTCTATATTGATGAAATGACGAAACACGCGCACACAGCCGTCATTAAATTAAATATCTGACTCTCCACAGCACATTTAAGATGATTAAGATGATCAGGTTGATGAGTTATTCATGTGGATCTTTTCATTATTTTTAACACCATAACATAACTGGAACAGTAACGATCCCAGCAACAATATCGGTAACACTAACCGTAGCACATTAACATTATCAGAAACAGAATCTGGACATAATCATGTCATAATCAAAATCAGAATCAGAATCAGAATCAGAATCAGAATCAGAATCAGGTCACCTATAAAACATAACACAATGTTTAACAAATAATCAAAATATTTCTACATTTCTATGATTATCAATATTACAAAAATCAAACAATACTTACAAGCATTTGTACTAATTATTACTCATAAATCACACAGATTACCATTATAAAGACACACAGTCTAAACCAACGACACACAGTCTAACACCCATTTAGTTGAAATACAATTTATAGGAATGATTCATGAATGAATGATGATTAATGGTTACATGTGATTCTCCCAAAATCCAGCATTAGAGTGACTATATAAATTCATATCTACCACCACGTAAACTACAGTTTCACTCACAACCAATCAAACCACGACAACAAAACAGGCAATCCACATGCATTCAATGCAACCATACCTGCAACCAAACATGTGAATTACTCCACCTTTGCATATATTAACTATCATACATCTTACAAATAAACAATAAAATCAAATGTTTATAAATCAAACTTTATTACCACAATCTGGAAACATGTTCACCAGTTGTCATAAACTGCAATAAACAACAATAACATATATACGAAATTTAATAATGTACAAATACCTGTGACCTTGACATATTAAGCATTACCAGCGTGAATATATAACTATTATCTGGTACATCCTCGAAAAACTCTATGTAAATTATCTTTATCCAATAAAGATCTTGTCATACGTGACATCCAGTGTAGGTTAAATGTAGTAAAATTTGTTAAAAAAAACCCCAACAAATATTTCATTTACAGTTTTCTATGAAATTTTGACAAATCCAATATAAATATATACAAACTTATAGAATTCCTGTAAGCAACTAGTAGGTGTTTTCGACATTAAATGCTGGTGCTTTCCTGAAGTAATTTTTCTCAGTCTGGATAGAGTCATATGCCCTTGTGTAAATATAGACTAGAATAACTTGTCACAAAAAACACAAGGCGTTTTATCAACCTACCTGGATAATCCGGCGTTCCATGGCGTGCAAATCTTAGAAATTCAATGAGGGTGAGGAAATTTGTTACGGTAATTGCACTGTTATTGATTGATACCTGTCTTTTATAAATAAAAACATATTTTAGAATCCTGAACTTATTCTTGACTTCAGACTCTGGTTGCATATATTGACTTGCACTAATTACCGAGTGTTTTATTCTGCCATTTCTCGAGTCTTTTGTCTGCTACCGGACCGGGAGACCTAATTTAGTAATTAATTAATTTAGTACGCCTCCTCCAAGAATTGCTTGATTTTAGTATTTACGAAATGAATTGAAAAGTGGTTATGCATCCTATTGTTCTGCTTCGACTTGGCTAATCAAGACTGGCATACGCCATCATACAGTGTGCTACGATGGAAATTCTGTGCATCATTGCGTGCGGTGACAGTCACAGTGGCACTAATTTAAGTTCAAGTGACTATGCATGCTGTATGCACTATGACCTAATCCGATCGTATATCGAATTCCAACTGTCAAGGGATCTTTTACGTGCAGGTCAATGTATACACGAGACCTGGGTTTTTCGTCACATCCGAACGACTAGACAGCTGTCCTTGTCAAGCCGTCCGTTCTGCTCCACTGACAAGGGGAAAACGACATCGGAAAATCACTATGAACTTTCTCGGGCAATGCAGGGATCAAACACACAACTTCTAGACCAAACAGTTACTAAAACTGTTTGGGTTTTAAATTTATTTTACTGCATCATCAGGGAAATGAAATTGCTGCCTAGTTACTCAGATGAGATAAAAAATAAACAAGGTACCGGTAACACAATAAATGAAGTAACCCGAGCAGTATTTCATGGCCATTGAGTTCTATCTATTTATTATTCTTAATTCACTATATCCAAAGGCCATTTAAATTGATGACAACAGATTTAATTCAAAATTTATTTTTTATCATATTTTCAGTTTCGATTGAGATGATAAAATAAAAAACCAAGTGCGAACAATCCAAACCATAAGACAGAATTCAAAGTCCTAAAACGTTATAGGCAAAATAGTGTATTCGAGCAAAATAGTGTAATCAGCAAATGAACTGCTCCTCGTGTACAAAAATACACTGAAACATACATGTAGCTAGTCAAGCGCTGACAATATAAAAGATGGATTCCACCGCAACTATTTCAGTAGAATCCAGAAGTTTGCCTGCTCAAACATTGATCAAGCTTGAAGGAAATTCTGAAGACAGAATAATGAAGATTATTGATATTTGTGAAAACTACATTTCTGGTCAAAATAATTCGGTGGAACAAATCGTCTCCCTTTGTTCTAAAATATTTGGGTATGAATTTTACTGTAATCAAATTGTGGCTTTTTGTCATCAGATTCTTTCTGATTCCTTGAACAGTGGTAACGCTATCATCAACATCTGTCAATCATTTTCACACCTGGATTTATCTCCGTCACCACGGCAACAATGTGAAGAAAATAAAATTCCTGCACCAATCAAAGTTGACGATACATGTACACGACTTGAACCATCTTTTGTCAGGTCAATGCCGAGTGAGGATAGCGAAATAGAAGAAACTAACGATTCAAAGCCATTTCAAGTTGCAATACCGAAGAAAAACGTAATCAATGCACAGAAAATCGCGAAGAGGAGGTCACGAAAATCTCTTCCAGTGAAATGTAACCTTGAACCTAATGAATTTATACCAAATACAATGTCCTTACCAGTTCTGGTTAATCAATCAATGGATATGCCTCTTTCATCCAGTGAAATTACCAGAGACATCGATAAAAATATCAGTGAATCAAACGAAGAAACTTGTAATGATAAGGGACATAACTCTACAACACATGATTTTACAGAAGTGAAAAATGATGATGAAACACCAGGAAGTGAGGCTGATGACGTTGTCATTGACGACGACGTAGATGATGATCCAGATTGGATAGAACTAAAAGAACCTAAAGAAACACGGAAAAAACCAAAGACCACATCAGAAAGATCTTCAGGCCGTCAAGAAATACAGTGTCAATTTTGTTTGAGAAAATTTAAATCTGTTAAAGTTTACAGAGTACACTTAAACGCCAAACACTGGAATTGTGATTGGTCAACCATCGACGAAGAATTCCATAGAAATAAAGATTTCAAATATTCCTGCTCGACCTGTTCCAAGCCATTTAAAACAGAAGCTCTATTAAACCGACACGAAAAGACTCATCTGAAAAGAGCGAAGACCGCATGCGATATTTGTAATAAGATATTGACACGGAACTGTTTAAGAAAGCATCGGCAAATCCACACGGGTGACAGACGACAATATGTGTGTGAATATTGCGGAGCTGTTTTTAAGGATCCCGGTTGTTTGAGATCGCATTTATTGAAACATACGGGCGTCAAAGACATATCGTGTGAGTTCTGTGACTATAAATGTTGTAGAAAATCCAGTATGCGATCACATTTTTTGATAATGCATTCAAAAGACCGCAAATATCAGTGTGAACATTGTGGAAAAAAGTTTCCCCGCCCTGGTGGTTTACGGGTACATCTTCTGTGTCACGTGACCGAAAAACTGTACGGCTGTGACGTATGTCCTGCTCGCTTTGCACGGCCGAGTCATTTAAAACGTCACAAGACGACACACCGTGAGGATAATCAGTATACGTGTGAAATATGCGGCCATCAGTCCCGTCAGGCGTCTAATATCAGGATACACATGCGGACTCATACTGGGGACAAACCATTCTCATGTGAAAAATGTGGTAAAAGATTTGCTCACAATGTGACTCGTAAGCAACATTTAAAATTGTGTAACGGGAGAATAGAGACAGAGACAACTGTTAATCAATTACATGTTTTGTAAACAGAGACAACTGTTAATCAATTATTGTAAACAGTTAATCAATTATTGAAAAATCAATTACATGTATTGTAAACATAGACAACTGTTAATCAATTATTGTAAACGTAGACAACTGTTAATCAGTTATTGCAAACATAGACAACTGTTAATCAGTTATTGTAAACAGTTAATTAATTATTGAAAACTCAATTACATGTATTGTAAACATAGACAACTGTTAATCAGTTGTTGTAAACAGAGACAAACTGTCAATTATTGTAAACAGAGACAACTGTTAATCAATTATTGTCAATGGAGACAACTGTTAATCAGTTATTGTAAACATAGACAACTGTTAATCAATTATTGTAAACGTAGACAACTGTTAATCAATTTTTGTAAACAGAGACAACAGTTAATCAATTATTGTAAATGTAGCCAACAGTTAATCAATTATTGTAAACAGAGACAACTGTTAATCAATTATTGAAATCAGTTTTGTCGGCATACCTTTTATCTTTTCGTCGTTTACCGTGAAACAAAGTAGTGCAGCTTACGGTTGTGCTAATTTTTCTGGATATACATGTATATTATTATTTATATAATTAACAGTATTTATTTTAATTTGTACATTACTGTATTGATGTAAAGATTTTTGTTAAATTGCTAGTTATCCCCCTTTTGAGATTTGAGGTATCTACCCATGATAGCTACCGGTAGATGTAAAAAACACTGTCATATTGAGTTTGGGAGGTTGAATGGCCGAATATTTAGCACGTACGCGCTGTATCATAAAGCCGGTCCTTGAATCAGCTGGCGTGGTTTCGAATCCCCGGTTGTATGTGAAAAGGAGTAGGGCTGCCTGTTTAGGCTCGTGGGTTTTCTCTGGGACCTCTGGTTTCCTCCCACTGCTAAAGACCCCTATGCGCAGGCAAAGAATTGAAAAAAAATTAAACCATATGAAAGTCTCGAAATGACATAGTTTGTGTTGAGTGGACGTTAAACCCCATTTCTTTCTCTCTATTTGCATGTTATGTACATGTATGTATGGATATAGTTAAACATACATTATGCAAGAGATAAATTCGCCTATTGCAGATCTTTTTTTTTATTTAAATAAAGTATTTATTCAGAATTCTTATATACAGCCATAGAAGGAATAATATGAATAGTTTGGATACAGTAACAAGCAACTTAATGCTTATATAAAACCGCTTCTAGAATAGGGTGACATAAATATAATTTTAATGATCAGCTGGTAATGCAATACAATAAGAATGATTATCAATATCAGGGTTTTAGTTAACGGTGATATGGAAAATGGGCATGAAATGTTTTTGAATTATTAAGTAGACATTAATTAACATGAAAAGACACTAATCAACTCTCAATGTCATCTTATGTGTTGGATTTCACTGGATTTGAAACTGATCTGCTGCTCATTGATGATTAATTCCGAAAATGGAACATCAAGACTATTTTTCTTATGGAAATTACTTCATTTATGATGATTGTGGCAAGGCATGCAATTTTCAGAATATTCCCTTTACATTATCTGGTTTTTAACTATAATAGTCAGAACTGACTGCTCTTTATCTAATCTCTGGTCTGGTGTATATCTTTAATGTATGTAACTGTTTGTTACTGAGTGTATAAGGTTGGTTTGGAGAGAGAGAGAGTTTAACGTCCACTCAACACAACTAGATCATTTTGGGACAAGCATACTGTATGGTTTTAATTTTATTTCAATAATTCGCTTGCGCGTAGGGGTCTTTAGCCGTGGGAGGAAACCAGAGTGCCCGGAGGAAACCCACAAGGTTAAGAAGGCTCCCTACCTCCATGCCACATACGCTCAAGGTTGGTTTGGTTTATGGATATAGTTAATATATGTAACAGATTATTATAACTGTATGTGGGGGGATCGCGGTGGCTAAGTGAATAAGGCGCTGGTTCACTAGCCTGGAGGTCGAGTGTTCGGCCCCTGCATTGGCCGAGAAAGTTCATCTCGATTTTCCGACGTGATTTTCCTCTTGTCAGTGATACAGAAGGAGGGCCTGACAAGGACAGCTGTCTAGTCGTTTGGATGGTACGAAAAACTGAGGTCCCGTGTACACATAGGAGTGCACGTAAAAGATCCCTTGGCAGTTGGAATTCGATATAAGAGTAGGCCGTAGCGCCGCTGCCCGGGCAAAATTTCCCTCATAGCACACTGTATGGCGTATGCCCGTCTTCAATTAGCTCAGGTTAAGTGCATAACAGTAGGACGTTAAACCCCATTTCATTCATTCATACATGTAACTGAGTGTATACCAGGGCTTCAACTTCAAAAATTTCCCAGCCGGTCATTTTTTGACCTAGAGAAAGTAGTGCTATTTTAGCACATAATAAGAAGCCACAAAACAACATGATATTGAAATGCTGATCGGGTTTGATTGACTCAAGGACAGTCACAAAGAAATTAAATCTTACGTCAGCATTTATACCCACCCACCGACCCCCCCTCAATGAAGGAACACATGTAATCAATAATCATTTATTTATTTATATATAAAAAATATAACAACAAGAAACATACTATAATGTAGAGCATTTTATGCTGTGGTTTATTGCGTGGTATTGATTCCTCGGCTGGAGGTGACAAGGAGTAGGGTCGCCTGTTCAGTCTTCTGGGTTTTCTCTGGGTCCTCTGGTTTTCTTCCACTGCTAAAGACCCCTACATGTACGTGCAAGTGATTTATTGAAATTATATTGAATCATGTGTTAGTCTCGAAATGACCTAGTTTATGTCAAGTGGATGTTAAACCCCATTTCACATTAAAATATTACTGTATTTACGTGCCTTGTTTCGACATGTACAACATAATGTGTCATAATTTAATTTATATACAACCTTCATATCTGTAAGACAAATGTGAGTAGTTCTCAGGGCCGGCGGAAGCAATTCTTGATTTGGGGGGGGGGCTGCCATCCTAAGTTCCTATAGGCGAGGGTCCAGGGGCTGCATTTACCTGAAGAAAAGAGTACTTGCGGCAAAAATTTTTAGGGGCCAGACCATGTGATTGTTTTATTATTTATATGTAAGACAAATGTGAGTAGTTCTAGAGTAACATACGCCAGACCACGTGATTGTTTTATTATTTATTTATATTGTTTGTGTTATCTTTATATCAGATAAATCGATGTTGTTAATGTTTTTGTATTTTTTTTTAATTCTAATTATAATGACGACAATGTCTGGCACAAATGCAGGGTGTTGTCAGGTCAATCCCCCCGGTCATCTTGTCTAGCACAGATCTGGGGTGTTTTTTTCTGTGATTTCAATCCATATTATAGGATAGCACGATTTACCTAAATCCACCCAAATCTACCCAAATCCACCAGAGGCACAAACCCAGAGGCGGATCCAGGGGGGAGGCCCTAGGTGCCCAGCCCCCCCCCCCCTAAATCCCGAAATAACAGTATAAAAAAATAGATATGCGCCACAAATCACCACTGAAACCCCGATTTTTTCAAAAAATTTCTCAGGGGCCCCCCCTAACTGGATTTCCTGGATCCGCCACTGCACAAACCAAGAAATATGTGTGCATTAGGCCATGGGTAGCAATCGAATGCAATAATGGCGTACGGTGGCCAGCAGTTGGAGAAAAAAAATATCTTCTTTAAAGATTTAATATAATTTTTTTTTTATTTGAAAAATTCTCTATATTTTGGGTTAAAGGGAAACAGCCGAGTTTAGACTAGTAAGGTCTCAGACTAGTAATTATTTTCCCATTGACTTCAATGTTAAATGTGTGTAACATCACAGGCTGTAGCATTTTGCTCAACATTCCGTTGGTTCCAATCTTTTTAGGCAGAATGAGGATCACATAATTGGCAATCTCCTCATCATAAACTTGTAGGGGGTTGGTCGTTTAGATTTCTTTGCTACGGAGATTTGAAGTTGACTGGGGTGAAAATCTCACTTTCGATACATTTGATTGCTCCGAAGGGGATAGGAAAATAATAACTAGTCTTAGTCCTAGTGATAAAACTGTATTACCTCCCCTGTATTGTATTTACCGATATTTACACTCTCGGTGAATAATGCAAATGAATATGCAGTAATAAAATCTATCATGTTTCTATTCATAGAATCAGTTGTCAAGCACACTTACAACAGATACTGTTGTCATGGACGTCCATTGCCGTATAATCTATTTTAGTATGCCCAAATAAGGAATCAAAAATATTAAATAAATACCATAGTAAGTTAAAACTGAAATTTCTCGAATTAAGTGGAATAATTGTGTAGAATGACAGTGAGTACGGTTTGGTATATAACATCTGTATATATTGAACTATTGATGCATATGGTCGTATAATGTAAGTGGTGTTTGTATTGACGGTTGTCATGGTACCTGTGTGAATGTTGCCACGAGAGACGGGGTAGCCTACCCTGTAAATTCGGTATTGGACTCCCGAGACCAATATATTACGACACAATCGAGCACGAGCAGACTTTTATCATGCAAAGGTTGGGGTTGCTGCATAGACCATGCTAGATACAGAAGGCAGATTTCGATAGGTGCTAATAGTATTTTATACATTGGGAATCGGCGGGCACCCAGCCCACATAGCCACAGGTTCCAAAATCGTTGTCCATAGCATCAAAATGCTTCCGTAATATTATTAAGTTACCAACCGTCCATTAGCATTTTTCCTCTGACCCCGGGTGTTGTTGGGTTTTGGTCCCTGGTGCCAGAGGACATGTAGGAAAAGGAACAAATTGAGACAGCCTTTCAATAAAATTAAACCATATGTTAGTCCCGAAATGACCTAGTTGTGTTGATTGGACGTTAAACCCTATCTCTCTCTTTCTTTCTCTCTCTCTCTCTCTCTCTCTCTCTCTTCTCTCCCTCTCTCTCTCTCGTTCGTAACTTGGGGTGAGCCGGGCGGCTAGATGGGTAAGACACTGCATGGCTAGCTAACCTGTATGTCGCGGGGGTTATCCGATAAAAGTTCATCGGGATTATCCGGTTTTGCCTCCCTAAGTCAGTGGACGGCCTCACAAAAACAGTTGTCTAGTCGTTCGGATGGAACGAAAACCACAAGTCTCATGTGCAGATTGGCGTGCACGTAAAATATCCCTTTAAAGTTGGAACACGATATCAGAGTAGGACATAAAGCCAATGTCCGGTCAAAATTTTCCTCATAGCACATTGTATGGCATATGCTCGTCTTCATTAGCAGAACAATAGGACGTCAAATCCCATTTCGTATCATAATTCATAACAATGAAAGACTGTGTAGGACTATGTAGTTATTATACATGTATATTATGTTATATTATGTGTGTGTGAGAGAGAGAGAGAGAGAGGGAGAGAGAGAGAGAGAAAAATATATTATGTTAGACCTGCGCTGTATTGATCTTGTGTACTAGTCACACCAGCATTATATATAACATCAAACATGATGTCCCACATTACAGTGTACCTACTGAATTCAATATTAAACCATATGTTAGTCCCGAAGTGACCTAGTTTATGTCGAGTGGACGTTAAACACCCGGTTGTACGTGATATCATAAGGAATAGGGTCGCCTGTCCAGCCCCGTGGGTTTTCTCCGGATGCCTCCGAATGCTACAAGCGAATTATTGAAATAAAGTTGAATTGTGCGTTAGTTCCAAAATGACCTAGTTTGTGTCGAGTGCACGTTAAACCCCATTTCTTTATCTCTCTCCGTAATCAAAAAAAATAATGCCTTATTTGCAAGTTATAGACGCAAACTAGGCTAATAAAGAATGGTAGTGTGTTACCAGGGGAATTTTGCCCAGACAGCGTTCTCCCTCTTTTCGTCGTATTACAAATGTCAGACGATCCATTACGCCCACATAGTGTGTACACAATTCATGAGCTCTGTTATACGTTCCATCTGAACGCTTAGAGACTTCGAAGAAGATATATTATCGTACAAGGACAGACCAGACAATATTACAATGGAGAAGTTTATGGCAGATTTATTGGCCGGTTCGATGAGCAATAAACTGTCTTAATGGTCTTCATGCACTAAATACTAAGAGCTCTTATGAGATCTCATGTATTTGTATTTCTATATCAATTTGACAGTTTCAGTGACAACAAATATCCTTTTATACTCCCACTAAATCTTATAGAAGGCAGTGGCGGATTAAGCTCTACCAAGGCCGGAGGCGGCAGTTGCTAGAGGGCCTATTCAAAATGGCGTGGGCCTAATTAATTTCGGGCCATGGCCTATGTTGATTCCCGTTGGGCCTAAACCCCACCCCCTAACATTCATTGTTTAAGCGTTTTTAATCGTATCGGACAAGTCTGAAAACATTTTTTTACAAAATCTTTGGGCCTGAGACTGCAGCCTCATCAGCCTCACTGATAATCCGCTACTGATAGAAGGTCATGGTGTTTGATAAAAGCAAAATATTCTTCTTTGTATCTCTTTTCCGGCGTGATCCCCCGTTGTCAGTGACAACTGTCCAGTCGTTCGGATGGGACGAAATATCGAGGCCCCGTGTACACATTGGCGTACACTAAAAAAAAATCCCTTGATAATGGGAATTCGATATAAGAGTAGGCCGTAGTGCCGCTGTCCGGGCAAAATTTACCTCATAGCACACTGTATGGCGTATTCGCGTCTTCATTAGCCCAGTTCCGGTACCCTCCGTAACCCTACATCTAGACTCTGATGTATGACAGTAAGTGATATGTACCTACGACCATACATTTGCGATGCGGCTAGTCGACTACCGATTTACTTTAACAGGAAAACGTGACGCTTTTACAAAAAAGTCCCAAAATGGCAGCCATTTTTTAGTTTGTTGATATAATCTCCATGGGGGCAACCATTTTTTATCCGGGCCCTTTAAAATAGTTCCAAAATGGCGGAATTCGTCATACATCCGAGTCTAGATGTAGGGTACCGGAACCTGTCGAGATTTGCCGAGTGCCGAACAGTAGGGCGTTAAACCCCATTTCATGCATTTCATTTCTTTGTATCTCAATGTTGTTGTTTCGAAGGGTAATCGAATTCGGTCATACCCGATAATTTATTACTGTTTCCTCGTTGTATTGAGATTTCTTACCATGAGACAATTTCTAAACGCTGTCTAATCATTTGTTATCATCTCTGACCATTTGTTACTTTTACCACATGTTTTACAACATCTCGCTATTGCTGGTTTACTTCATAATTCCCGAACAGAGAGGAAACTGGCAAACCGACGGAGTGAGTGAATTAAATTGAATGAATATTTTCGCCACAATATTTTATTAAATAAACTGCTGGAAATGCAGTCTGGCAGTATTTCAGATACTGGTTTTCGAGATAAATAGAGCTGACCAGATACTGTTCGTCGCCAAATCACCAGCATATCCGAAAAAAGAGGGAGGTGTCAAACGAACGGATTGAGTGTATCAAGTGAATGCATATTCACGCCGCGTTGAACCTATACCCAAAAAACTTTGAGGATCGTAAAATGCACTTTTTAAGTGATTCACATGTTATTGTTTAGAGTTTGTGATACGTTTCCGTAATCAATACCTTCTACGGTGATTAAATCTCACATCCCTACTCTGTCAGAGAGTGATTTCTTACAAGCCCATCCTGCTGTAAACCTACTATAAGTTCCTTGCGTGTGTATCTGTAGTGCCAGTATTGGTGTTATTGATATGAATTCAACGGCATGGGGTTGGACAACAGTGAATGAAAACTTGCTACCAATTGAAATGTCACAGCAGCCTGCTCTTGATTTTCTGCTGAAGATAATCCACTGTAACTGTTAATCTGATTGCGATAACAGGAGATGTGGTTGTCGAAAAAATGGCCTTAGTTTCTATTACATCATGGTAGATATTGACAACATTAAACTCGGCTTGTATAGACGGAATAATAAACCACATCGTGTATAGAAAACCGGTAATAATAGAACGAGTGGAGCTATAAATACGTTAAAACAATTGTATAACAATACTAGACTCGTCAAGAGACATATTCTGTATAGGTTTGCAATTTATTTTATATACCGCTATACATTTTATATTGTTATTTCCTCATGAAAGTCAATCTATATATTTGATTAAGTCATGCAAATGCACATAGCGTATGATGTAAAGTTTCCCGACATTGAGTTCACACTAAGGTTAGGAACCGACGCAATCTAATTAAAATATAGATCTATATTTCGTTTCGTTTTTTTATACTTTCGATGGTCTACACCAGAGCCAATCTCGTTCCCAGAGTCAGCCGCGGGACCGGAGGCCTCTGGGGCCATAGACCGTCCATTATCTTCAAATTTGTTTACAGGTAAGCCCCGCCCATTCTGACCTCTGATTGGTCGATCTTTTTTGGGTCGATTTCTCGAAAACTAGAGGTCGGATCGACGTTTCGTTTGTTGTAAAATGATCCTTGAGTCAAAGTCAACTCGGTGACATAAAAAAATTGGATCATAAACGTAAAAACGATTTTGAACTAAAAAAAGACGAAACGAAATTGGATCTGTAACATACGTTAACAGCATTATCCTCGTACGAAACTAACGTACAAAAATTAAATTGCAGCTCTACAGGTATAGGGTGGGTCTGTCGTTTAAATTGCAGCTCTACAGGTATAGGATGGGTCTGTCGTTTAGATTGCAGCTCTACAGGTATAGGGTGGGTCTGTCGTTTAGATTGCATTATCCTGGGTAGATTAATCTAGCCTACAATAGTACAGCAAGCGATTCCGAAAACTGGACTAATCTAGGGCTTGATCTATTTGATAAGGCTAACTTCAGGTTTGGTCAAAGGTCACGAGATGCAAACAGGGCTATATTATCCCATCCCTAACCCAAACCCCTAACCTATGTTATCGATTTCCAAGCCGGATTAAGCTAGCTCTGGACCTGGGCAAACCTATCTACAATATCACTGTTACTGGGCTAATCTCACCTACAATAGACCCCCGTTACTGATTGTGAGACAGTCCCTACAGCTGAGGTGGTGTCAGTAGCATTGTGACGTATTTTAAGTAACAAATATGTTTCAGCTAGCATAATTGGTTGAGATATTTTTTATGCAGTCGGCACTCCAAAATTCCCCTTTTCACTCGATTGACACTATTTTCGGAATTGAGAGAATTGAGAGAATTCAATTCCAGAACGTCCAATCGAGTACGCCCATTGATTCACCTGTTCAGAACAGAAGGACGTTAAACCCAATTTCATGGTAAAACGTGGGGGATCTTGCTCCAGAGCTGAGTTTATGCAACACTTACTTGATCCATGTTAAAGGGCGGTCGGCTTCTCTCTAGAGATATTGCTGATATAGTACTTCAACTCTGTTATATATAAGTCTCGCTGGTGATCATTTGACATTTAGCAGTATAGCACAACACGGACTGCGCTGCCTGGTGTGGGTACAAAATGTCCGAACCGGGGTGGTATTTCCAAATGGCGAGAACACTTTCTATCGTGGCACAGTATTTATTGAAATAAAGAAATGTCAGAATCGAAGGGACTCCCCCCCCCCCCACAGGAACCACGCCCTACCTTGTCCTTTGTAGACACACCACCCAAGGGCTAAGTGAGAGGGACTCATTGACGAGCTTTGTGTCATGGTTTTGAGTTTTTGTGCGCTCTCTTGAGTTTTTGTGCCAACTCGCAAATGTCAAAATATCACGCGGTATCAATGCTGTTTTCAACATTATTATAATACTAATATACCGAGGGTCAGATATGCTACAAATCAACTCTAGCATGTTCCATACAGCCCAATGTTACCCAACGACACTGGGAGGGGCCCCAAATCCACCCTATCCACGTATAGGCCTACACATATAAATATTGTTTTGAGGACCCTAGCGGGATCTTGATCCTCGTTCAAAATCATGGGTCACCTAGCCCCTGACACCACTGAGAATTTAATCATGACAAGAAGATAGGTAACACCAAGATGGTTGTGGAGGCTTATTAGAATCATATCTGATTAAAATACAGATCCTATTTCGTTTCGTTTTTATAGTTCAAAATTTCGTTTTACTTGTCTTTACTATCCCAGTGTAGGCCAGTGTCACTCGGCAAATGTCGACAGATTCCGGTACCCTACATCTAGATGAATGCCGCCATTTTGGAACTATTTTAAAGGGCCCGAATAAAACAATGGCTGCCCCCATAGAGATTATATCAACAAACTAAAAAATGACTGCCCCCATAGAGATTATATCTAAAAAAGACGCCATTTGGGGACTTCTTTTTGTAAAAGCGGCACGTTTTCCTGTTAAAGTAAATCGGCAGTTGACTAGCCGCATCGCAAATGTATGGTCGTAGGTACATATCACTTACTATCATACATCCGAGTCTAGATGTAGGTTACAGAGGGTACCGGAATCTGTCGAGGTTTGCCGAATGGGCCAGTGTAGGTCATCGAAAGTATAAAAAACGAAACGAAATATAGATCTGTATTTTAAATAGATTGCAGTGAACTATAAGTGGTACGTACTTTTACTCCAAGCTTTGTCCAGATGAGAATCCTTGTCATCCATTCCAAACGATATATCATCTAACCTGAAGGGTTTTTAAATCATGTAATTTGTGCTACACGTCATCAATCTTGTTGTCACGTCAATTGATTTTTGTTTTGTATCCATCATTGGTTGTTCACTAATCGCACCAATCACGGCTTCCGTTACAATTCAATACAAACGAAGCGGGTTGTCTTGATGTATGGGAGAACGCTAGATGGGGAAACGGTCCTGCACAAATTTTAGCACAAATGGCATGACATCATATGTTGATTGTGGGTTAGGGTTAGCAGGCGTGGATCCAGTGGGGGGGGGGGGGGGGCAGGGGGGGCGTGCCCCCCCCCTCAGCCCCAGCGAGACTGGTGTATCCGCTTTTTAATTGATGATATAAATTGATTATGGCATTGTCTCTGCCCTGGCAATGCGACGAAGGCTCTGGGGATACACCAAACCACTAATACATGCGGCACTCTAATGATTACCATTTATTACAATGTATGGGCCCCCTTGAAAAAATCCTGGATCTGGACCTGGTTAGGGCTAGGATCAGCTGACATTTTTATTAACAGGAATTGTGCGTATTCAAATGTGACCTGGAAGGCAGAGACTACAAGAACTTCCG